>OX375870.1:9507590-9765307 GCA_947359475.1 Heligmosomoides polygyrus bakeri
CAAGAGAGCAGTTATATGAAACAGCTGTATCACAATCGCAGAAGGTTTCGGACATGAGCAAACCGAATCAGCATGGTATGCGTCAACACACACAGTCAGCCAACGTGCTAGATCATTGATTTTTCTAATTACTATATTAGAAGTTCCAATTTCAGGGTTTGGGGGCGAAGCCCCCAACCAGACCTTTGGCGGCCGGCAGGCCGTTGAACGTCTGGTATATATATAGCCGCATAGAGTATAGAGTTTTATTGCCTTTTTTGCAGATGGACAAAAGGGTAATCCGAGGCATTTACTTGTATGAATTCAAGCTGGGCACTACAGCTAAGGAGGCGGACGAGAAGATCAACGCCGCATTCGGTCAAAGATGTTCCACAATTCGGACGGCGTATCGTTGGTATCAACAGTTCCGGAATGGAGATGAGAGCTTGGAAGAACATGAAGGTCGTGGGAGGCATAGTGATGTTGATGAGGACAAGCTGAGAGATGTGGTAGAGGAGGATCCACACAAAGGTACCAGGGAGATAGCGAAGGTTCTTGGCGTCAGTCACAACAAGTATAATCCATAGGTCACTATTATACTTCGAACCGAATCGAAGAATTTTGAACGAATATTCCAATATTCATTATTCGAATATTCGATGAGGCCTAAAATTCGAATATATTCATTATTCGACTATTCCAGAGGTCTTAAATTCGAATACCAGTCGTTCGGCGGCCTAGCGGCCGCCTACGACTGGTTGGGGGCTTCGCCCCCAAACCCCGAGAATAGGACGCCATGGCCGCTACGGGTTTCCTATTCTTTCCTAGGCCTTCTGACCATTATGTTAATCGAGATGGATCGGCTGATCTTCCTCGACGTGATCCTCAAAAAATCGATAATATCGATCGATATCGATTGATCTACATCAGCTTCGTGTTCAGTGACCTCGATTACCCCCAGGGCCAAAGTTTCGCGCCACTTGAGCGTCATCCTCAAAAAATCGATAATATCGATCGATATCGATTTATCCGACTTCAGATTCGTGTTCAGCGACCTCGATTACCCCCAAGGCCGAAGTTTCGTGCCGCTTGAACGTCATCCTCAAAAAATCGATAATATCGATAGATATCGATTGATCCGACTTCAGATTCGTGTTCAGCGACCTCGATTACCCCCAAGGCCGAAGTTTCGTGCCGCTTGAACGTCATCCTCAAAAAATCGATAATATCGATCGATATCGATTGGTCGACTTCAAATTCGAGTTCAGCGACCTCGATTACCCCCACGGCCAAAGTTTCGCGCCACTTGAGCGCCATCCTCAAAAAATCGATAATATCGATCGATATCGATTGGTCGACTTCAGATTCGTGTTCAGCGACCTCGATTACCCCCAGGGCCGAAGTTTCGTGCCGCTTGAACGTCATCCTCAAAAAATCGATAATATCGATCGATATCGATTGATCCGACTTCAGATTCGTGTTCAGCGACCTCGATTACCCCCAAGGCCGAAGTTTCGTGCCGCTTGAACGTCATCCTCAAAAAATCGATAATATCGATCGATATCGATTGATCCGACTTCAGATTCGTGTTCAGCGACCTCGATTACCCCCAAGGCCGAAGTTTCGTGCCGCTTGAACGTCATCCTCAAAAAATCGATAATATCGATCGATATCGATTGATCCGACTTCAGATTCGTGTTCAGCGACCTCGATTACCCTCAGGGCCAAAGTTTCGCGCCACTTGAGCGCCATCCTCAAAAAATCGATAATATCGATCGATATCGATTGGTCGACTTCAGATTCGAGTTCAGCGACCTCGATTACCCCCACGGCCAAAGTTTCGCGCCACTTGAGCGCCATCCTCAAAAAATCGATAATATCGATCGATATCGATCGGTCGACTTCAGATTCGTGTTCAGCGACCTCGATTACCCCCAAGGCCGAAGTTCCGCGCCACTTGAACGCCATCCTCAAAAAATCGATAATATCGATCGATATCGATTGATCCGACTTCAGATTCGTGTTCAGCGACCTCGATTACCCCCAAGGCCGAAGTTTCGTGCCGCTTGAACGTCATCCTCAAAAAATCGATAATATCGATCGATATCGATTGATCCGACTTCAGATTCGTGTTCAGCGACCTCGATTACCCCCAAGGCCGAAGTTTCGTGCCGCTTGAACGTCATCCTCAAAAAATCGATAATATCGATCGATATCGATTGATCCGACTTCAGATTCGTGTTCAGCGACCTCGATTACCCTCAGGGCCAAAGTTTCGCGCCACTTGAGCGCCATCCTCAAAAAATCGATAATATCGATCGATATCGATTGGTCGACTTCAGATTCGAGTTCAGCGACCTCGATTACCCCCACGGCCAAAGTTTCGCGCCACTTGAGCGCCATCCTCAAAAAATCGATAATATCGATCGATATCGATCGGTCGACTTCAGATTCGTGTTCAGCGACCTCGATTACCCCCAAGGCCGAAGTTCCGCGCCACTTGAACGCCATCCTCAAAAAATCGATAATATCGATCGATATCGATTGATCCGACTTCAGATTCGTGTTCAGCGACCTCGATTACCCTCAGGGCCAAAGTTTCGCGCCACTTGAGCGCCATCCTCAAAAAATCGATAATATCGATCGATATCGATTGGTCGACTTCAGATTCGAGTTCAGCGACCTCGATTACCCCCACGGCCAAAGTTTCGCGCCACTTGAGCGCCATCCTCAAAAAATCGATAATATCGATCGATATCGATCGGTCGACTTCAGATTCGTGTTCAGCGACCTCGATTACCCCCAAGGCCGAAGTTCCGCGCCACTTGAACGCCATCCTCAAAAAATCGATAATATCGATCGATATCGATTGATCCGACTTCAGATTCGTGTTCAGCGACCTCGATTACCCCCAAGGCCGAAGTTTCGTGCCGCTTGAACGTCATCCTCAAAAAATCGATAATATCGATCGATATCGATTGATCCGACTTCAGATTCGTGTTCAGCGACCTCGATTACCCCCAAGGCCGAAGTTTCGTGCCGCTTGAACGTCATCCTCAAAAAATCGATAATATCGATCGATATCGATTGATCCGACTTCAGATTCGTGTTCAGCGACCTCGATTACCCTCAGGGCCAAAGTTTCGCGCCACTTGAGCGCCATCCTCAAAAAATCGATAATATCGATCGATATCGATTGGTCGACTTCAGATTCGAGTTCAGCGACCTCGATTACCCCCACGGCCAAAGTTTCGCGCCACTTGAGCGCCATCCTCAAAAAATCGATAATATCGATCGATATCGATCGGTCGACTTCAGATTCGTGTTCAGCGACCTCGATTACCCCCAAGGCCGAAGTTCCGCGCCACTTGAACGCCATCCTCAAAAAATCGATAATATCGATCGATATCGATTGATCCGACTTCAGATTCGTGTTCAGCGACCTCGATTACCCCCAAGGCCGAAGTTTCACGCCGCTTAAACGCCATCCTCAAAAAATCGATAACATCGATCGATATCGATTGGTCGACTTCAAATTCGAGTTCAGCGACCTCGATTACCCCCACGGCCAAAGTTTCGCGCCACTTGAGCGCCATCCTCAAAAAATCGATAATATCGATCGATATCGATCGGTCGACTTCAGATTCGTGTTCAGCGACCTCGATTACCCCCAAGGCCGAAGTTCCGCGCCACTTGAACGCCATCCTCAAAAAATCGATAATATCGATCGATATCGATTGATCCGACTTCAGATTCGTGTTCAGCGACCTCGATTACCCCCCAAGGCCGAAGTTTCGTGCCGCTTGAACGTCATCCTCAAAAAATCGATAATATCGATCGATATCGATTGATCCGACTTCAGATTCGTGTTCAGCGACCTCGATTACCCCCAAGGCCGAAGTTTCGCGCCACTTGAACGCCATCCTCAAAAAATCGATAAAATCGATCGATATCGATTGATCCGACTTCAGATTCGTGTTCAGCGACCTCGATTACCCCCAAGGCCGAAGTTTCGCGCCGCCGACGTGTTCGGCACGTCTACGGCATCGCCATGCACGGTTGCCGACGTGTTTGGCACGTCTACGGCATCGCCATGCAGGGTTGCCGACGTGTTTGGCACGTCTACGGCTCGCCATGCACGGTTGCCGACGTGTTTGGCACGTCTACGGCTCGCCATGCACGGTTGCCGACGTGTTTGGCACGTCTACGGCTCGCCGTGCAGGGTTGCCGACGTGTTTGGCACGTCTACGGCTCGCCATGCACGGTTGCCGACGTGTTTGGCACGTCTACGGCATCGCCATGCAGGGTTGCCGACGTGTTTGGCACGTCTACGGCTCGCCATGCACGGTTGCCGACGTGCTCAGCACGTCTACGGCTCGCCATGCACGGTTGCCGACGTGTTCGGCACGTCTACGGCTCGCCATGCAGGGTTGCCGACGTGTTTGGTACGTCTACGGCTCGCCATGCACGGTTGCCGACGTGTTCGGCACGTCTACGGCTCGCCATGCACGGTTGCCGACGTGTATGGCACGTCTACGGCTCGCCATGCACGGTTGCCGACGTGCTCGGCACGTCTACGGCTCGCCATGCACGGTTGCCGACGTGTTTGGCACGTCTCCGGCTCGCCATGCAGGGTTGCCGACGTGTTTGGCACGTCTACGGCTCGCCATGCACGGTTGCCGACGTGTTTGGCACGTCTACGGCTCGCCATGCACGGTTGCCGACGTGCTCGGCACGTCTACGGCTCGCCATGCACGGTTGCCGACGTGTTCGGCACGTCTACGGCTCGCCATGCACGGTTGCCGACGTGCTCGGCACGTCTACGGCTCACCATGCACGGTTGCCGACGTGCTCGGCTGCTGCGCCCCAACTCAAAGTGGGACGGACGGACAGTGTGACGGTGTGACACAGTGACACACACACACACACACACGCTTGCTGCTTTATATATAGTAGGATATTCATTATTCGAATATTCGATGAGGCCCAAAATTCGAATGTATTCATTATTCGACATTCAACGAGGTCCAAATTCGAATATATTCATTATTCGAATATTCGGTCTTTCATGAAACCGAATATATACGATTATTCGTTTATTCGAAAAAAATTTTGGAAGGACATGAGTATAGTATATGTAAGGCTGCATATGAGTAGGTTCACCTAGCAAAAACCAGACCTGTTTCCAGGTTTCCCATCAGTGTCGACTATAATTCACCGTTTTTCTCGCTTAGAATTAGCCATCTACGCGGCAACAACCTACTGCTAATCGAGTTTCTGCGAAATCTCGTGCGCTATCTCTAAATGGCTATTGTGAACGAGACGAGGAAAACAACAAAAACACACACACACACGCACACTTCTGAGAGTACTAGGGCTTGAGCCGGCAACGTCGCCGACGCATACCGAATGAGCTAGGCGGCATAAGCAGGTGGCCGCCACTCTCCTAGGGGTAGTGGTCGTGTTTTTCAAGCAGTTTTTTCACAGCTTCTCCGCCTCATCCACTTTTCGTCCCACCGTCGTTCCAGGCGCCTGATGGGTACTTGCACGACAATGAGGATTTCCAGAACTACGTCAAGAATTGGAGTGGGGCAATACGGTACGGGAAAGGTAGAGGACACGCGACATGAGAATCCTTACCAGGGAAAAATATCCGAGCGGGACCGGCCCGTATCGGGACATGCGTTACCAATATACTGTATTTGCATGCAAATGACCCTGTTCGAAAAGGCGTTCGAACGATTTTTGTTGGAATTTGAATGTTCGAATTCGAATATTAAGAAAATTGCGTTCTTCGAATGTACTCAACTTAAAAAAGACAACGTTTTTCTATTACATTCAAGTTCGTTCGCTTGAATCATCAATTAGACAAGCACTTGAAGTACGTCATTCGAATGCTCAACGCAGCTTTTTACTCCAATTTAAAAAATATTTTATGGTTCCGCCCGAGCAACAGACTCATGTAGGTATTTGAACAAATTTTATTCGAGTTTGGCAATTAAAATTGATTATTCGAAAAATTGCATGTGCTCGAAATTTGAAAATTCAGAAAATCGCGTTTCTCGGATGTAGTCGAATTTGAATAAAGGATTAGGATAAAGAACGGCGTTGCTCAATCTTTTTTGGGATGCGCCACGCAATCTACTTCTACGGGATGGCGTGGAGGCGATTTGAATGGGTATATACCATACAATGACTTGCGATGGCCAGCCAATGAATAAGTCGGCGCCTTCTCCTTCCCAGACGAGTCCAGTATCAATTCACCGATCCCGGAGGGATGGAAGGCTTGGTTGACTTGGACGAGAAATCCGAACCCAGAACCTGGTATCGGGAAGACGCACTTCCTCCAACTGCGCTACACGCACCTTGAGTGGAATTTGGATATCCAGTAAAAACATGCTTTTGAATTGTATTCGAATTTAAATACTCGAAAAATTTTTGAAGCATCATTTTCAAGTTATGCTCTCAACAAATCTTAGAGTGTTCAAACCCAAACATAATCAATGTTGAATCGGTTCACCATTGCCTATTGATTTTATCGATTTCGTGATTTTTTGAATATTATTACAGAATCCAGAAAATTTCTTCAGGTCTATTTATCCCTATGGAACTACCCAAGACTGGAATTGAACCAGTTCGCTTTTCGGCTTGTCATGCTACTCACTGTGCCGCCACGCTTATTTTTCTGGTCCTTACTAAATATCTCCGGGTGGATCCCTCCGGTTGAGTGTTGGGTGGGCCTACGAAGGGCTGGCTAATGATTTAGCGGCCGTACATCTCACACCACCACCAGGGAAACGGGCAGAGCCTTCGGGGAATAAACGAGGCGCTTCGCAGTCGTTAGGAGGAGCCGTTCATTTCCGATGATGTGAGCGCATCGCGGAGGCCAATGTGGCGATTCAGTCTATAAAAAGCAATAGTCCCGCTCGACGTATTTATTAGAAGACAATCCTCAGCGCCAGCTGGAACAAGGCCGTCTTTACGGTGGATAAGCATTGTTTGTTCAAATAATGATATCGACTTCTTCTATAGGATCGTATAAAATGGCTAATCCGCCGCCTGTCAATGAGTCTGTTTCTGCCATCCGGCCGTCCGGAGAAATGGTCTCACATCTTGAACCGAATTGTCAATATCTAGCGAATACAATGGTCAGCGTTCCTGGACCTGGAGAAGGCCTACGACAGGCTAGCTCGGGCCGTAATCTGGAATGCCCTTGGAGGGAGGGGTGTCCCGGAACGTCTGATCACGGTCATAAGGGACATGTACGAGGGCTCGAAAGCGGCGATACGAACTCCACACGGGGTGACAAGGAAAGTGGACATCACAATGGGGGTACACCAAGGGTCGGCTCTGAGCCCGTTCCTCTTCCTGCTGACGCTTGACTCTATAGTGAACCATCTTGAGGAAGGCCCTCTCAGAACGATCCTCTACGCGGACGACATCGCCCTAGTAGCCGACAACCAGGACGAGCTGGAGGAGAAGGTGCAGCTGTGGCAGAGAGCCCTCGCAGACAACGGCTGAACGTGAAGAAAACGAAGTTCATCAGCTCTGAGCAGTGCGCTGGATCGATCCTAGACTGCCAAGGGGAAACGACCGAGAAGGTGGAAGAATTCCGCTACCTCGGAAGTGACCTATCCGAGGAAGGAAGTGTGGACCAGGCGGTCAGGGGACGGATAAACGCAGCCTGGCTCAAGTGGAGGGAGTCCACAGGGATCCTCTTCGACCTATAGATAGATGATAGATAGATAGATAGATGCTCCAGGACGCTCAAAGGCAAGCTCTATAGAACAGTTGTGAGACCTGCTCTCCTCTACGGCAGTGAGTGCTGGGCCCTGGGTAAGGCGCAGGAGCGGCAACTGCACGCGGCGGAGATGAGGATGCTGAGGTGGGCATGTGGATGGACCCGTCGGGACAGGGTGCGAAACGAGGATGTTGGGGCAGTGATGAAGACAGCCCCGATCCAGCTCAAGATGAGAGAGCAGCGCCTGAGGTGGTATGGACGCGTCCTCAGAAGACCAGGGGATCACCCCACAAGGTTGGCCCTAGATTTCGAGGCACCCGGAAAGCGTCCGAGAGGAGCCCCAAGGAAAAGATGGTAGGACGTCATCAAGAGAGATCTCGCCGAAGTCGGCGCCACGGAAGATGACGCCCTTGATAGAGTGAGGTGGCGACAGATCACAAGAACAACGGACCCTGCGACTGCGCGGGACTAAACGCTCAGGAGAAGAAGAAGAAGACAATGGTCAGCGTTCAGGTTCAGAACAAGTGATAAATATTGATCGGTCGAGGATTGTCAGTTGATTTCATTGATTTCTGCTAATAATTCATCGCTATTAGCAAAGCGGAATCGGGAACGTGGAGCGCAGTTGGAAGAGGTTCTGGATGTCGCGCGCCCCCGAAACTAGGTTCCTGGTTCGGATTTCCCACTCAGGCCAACCAACCCTTCCAGGTTCTTCGGTGAATGTCTTGTGTTGTCTGGAATAAATAAGTCACTGGCTTGTTTATTGGCAGGACACTGCAAGTAACTGTGTTGGCCAAATAAACATTCGAATTGCCTCTGTGATATTCCGTAGGGGTAGAATGCGTGGCGCATCCCTAAGGGGATGATGAACGCCGTATTTTCTCCTTTATCCTTTATAAAACAAAATTAGCGACTTTAAGTGGGAAGCAGGCGAGCATAATGGAGGACCTACAGATTTCGCAAACAACGTCGATCCGTTACAACGAATTTCTACGGCGAAGTCCCAGTGAGTAGTAAAATCTTTACGGCAGGTGAGACTTGAAGCCGTACTCCATCGTCTTCTCAAGGATACGTTTCCAGCTGCAGTTCCTACGTGTTATGACTCACTATTTAAGATACTTCATATCGAATGAAGGAAAACGAGATGGCATCAACGACTGAACGAATCCGAGGAAAAAACGGCATTACAAAGGGAGGAGAAGGAGCTTCAACGGCAACGTTTTTTGAAGCGCAGGTGCTCTTATGCCCAGCGTTCTCAATTAAACGAACTTTCGAAGCAGCGTTATTAAGCCGAAATATTCAGTTGCTCTCAGCTGATAATCTTGTTTGCTTCACGCTGGCCTTTCTGGCTCGTACAAAAACAAAAAATAAAGACGAAACGTCAGTCACCGAGTGTGCCGAAGACGAGAGAGGCGGAGACGAAGGGAGAAGACAAGGCGTCAACACACATAACATGCACTGGTAAACATGAATTCATAGACATTTAGTGCAGGGTAATTGGCAACGATACAGGTGCATTTAGAAGCAACAATAGAAAACATGCACTGGAAAATCCCGCCTAATGTTATATTATTAATACATATTATTCGTGATTTTGAAGTACGTGTTTCCTATTGTTGCTTCTAAATGCATCTGCATCGTCCCCAACTGTCCTGTACTAAGTGGCGGCAGTACTGTAGCTGTTCACAGGAAGACTACGAACACGATGTGCCGACCAGGGGTGCCGGCGATATTCTGCCTATGTTTCTGTGTTCCTTACCATTAGAAAAATGGATCAAATTTTTTCCATAAAGCTGGGATTATTCGCAAGGTTCGGAGAGCTGAATGGTCAGGGAACATTGAGCAGTGCGATCGCAAAAGGAAGTGGTAGAAGTAGGTCTCTTTCGCAGGAACCTGGACGCTATGTGGAGTTTATTATTCATAGTTTATGTGGAGTTCTTATTTTACACTTCTTCCCTGATTTTTACAGTAGTTACAAATTACAATTTGACATCCAACAGAATACGATCGCTCATGAATCTCCTCCTGCACTGTCAGCAAAACGCTGGCCTACCTAATTTGCGACGATTTCAGCCATTCTCAAACGTCACAACTTCTGAACTGAGCCCTTCTACGTGAACCTTGTTATTTACTGCGTCGTTCGTTCGAGGTCTTGTGGCCCTACCTGAAGATATCGGCTACATCACCATCATCGGGCGCATGTAGCGCAGTCGGAGGAGGTGCCGGCCGTCGCGTACACCCGATAGCAGGTTCTTGGTTCGGATTTGTCGCTCAGACCAATCAAGCGTTCCACCCCTTCGGGGCAGTGAATTGGTAGCAGACTTGTCTGGTAAGGGTGAAACGCTGACTTGTTCATTCAATGCAAGTTATTATATAGACAAATACGTATTAAAATCTCCACGATATCCCGTACATGTAGAATGCATGACGCATTCCAAAAGAGATCGAGTAACGCCCTTCTTTATTCTCTTTGTTCTAACCCTCAAGGAACACTACCGCCTTGGTTATCGAGCTCGCCAGGAAAGTACATATGGCGCAATCGGTAGAAAACGCTGGTATCATCAACCCCATCAATCGACTTTTTAAGGCTCTGGTCACTACAATATGTGCAAGAGGAGTTAGCGGAGGTGAGAAAAGTCATAAGTTGAACCACAAATCCGGGGTAGGCGAATTGGTATCAGACCTGTTTGGGAAGGACACAACACTGTTATAGTCTTCAGCTGATCATCGCGTGTCATTGCACAGGCCAAGTCTTATAATAAGAATAATAAAAGGATGAAGGACGGCGTCAAACAATCCCTCGTAGAGATGCGCCACGCATTGCACTTTTACGGGATATTGTGGAGAGGCAATTTGAGTGCGTACTTGGCCTAAGCACAGACTTGCAGTGGCCTGTTGATAGAAAAGTTAGTATTTTATCCTTCTCAGACAATATAAAACATAAGAAAATGTAAAATTCAAAGAAGTAAAAAGAAAGATGTAAAATAATAGAATTTTTAAATTTATAATTAATTAAAAGAATGATATGTCACTAAATATAAACCATGAAATGGTTCGTTTCGCCACTGCCTTCAGACGAACCTTTGTGTAATGCTCCTCCCGTGGCTCTTCAGTGAAGAAGAGACAGATATCTTTGAAATCAGTTTGTGTGAGGAGAGATAGGAAAATGGAAAGGAGGATAGATCAGATGTAGAATAGAAGAGAAAAAATGAATATGAAAAGATAAAGAGATAGACTCTTTATGAGAAAATTGATTTCAAAAGAGAAAACAAAGGAGGAGTAGAAAAATTTTAAGAGTTAAATGAAAGGATATAACTTAAAGAAGTAGCAAAAAATGTTCCTATAAGTTGAAAGGGATTAATTAAAAGGTTTATTTATATATAGCTAATATTTTTAAATATAATTTTTATAATTGTAACTATAGTTATTATGATATGTATTATTATAATTTGTTATATATATATATGATTAATTATCTAGTATATAATAATTATAGCTATTACAATCGTTATAGTTATCATCATTATTAATCAAGTCAACTACCAATTCATCGACCCTGGAGGGATGTGAGGCGTGGTTAGCATGGGACTTTGGATTCCCGCCCGATACCCGAACAAAGAAGTCTGAATCGAGCGCACGCGATAGCCAGCGCCTTTTCTGACCAGGTAACCACGCGCCCCCAGGTCAAATACGCATTGAAAATGTTTCCACAATAGCCGCTAGAAAATGAATGCATGGCACATCCTAAAGCGTGAACTAAGCAGCTCAGCCGTTTATCCTACAAATCCTTTGCTTTGCTCAGACAACATAGTAAAACAGCTTGTTACTCGCTCAGAAACGGTTGCTGCTAGCCTCCAAGGCTTGAAATTAACTACGCTAAAGTATCCTATTAATTGTTATGTGAAAAAAAAATAACAGCCGCGGTAGAACACTATTAGGTTCGAGGAGAGGTTTTGCCATTTTTCGCTTGTTCGTGATACAAAAGCGCACTAAATTCAAGGGCGTGATCACTCATTCAAAGACTTGCATTCTTTTTTCTAGTCATTTCTGCTCTTTTAGAATTATTAAAATCTTCGCATTTCTAGACATTTTTTAAAATTTTTAAACCATGCATTTTCCCGCACATGCACGTTGGTGAACAACAGCTTAAAAATAGTCTGAAGACAAGGGAGAGAACTGCAACTGTAACAGTAAAATTCTAATCCTTTCAGCTGAAACAATATTTTCTGGATTTATTCTGCAGTGCTGAGAAGCCACACAGCTGTTGGTTAGTCATAGGAAGAGACTGCGTCGCGCCATCGTCTTATACACCGCGTTGTCCATTAGAATAGCAGTGCAAATTTGGTTCACACGAGTGGGAATTTGAAAAGAAGAAAAAAATAATCACAATAGATAAGAACATGCCACCAATTTCCACTGGGTAACAGATACACAGCCTTTAGACAATCAATCAAATAATCGTTGCAATGCTCTAGACAAGTGCACGGCGCCATCGGTCCTCACGGAAAGTCCCTCTTATCAGCGGACCTATGTTATCACCCTTCCCTTAGCCCTAGTCTACACTTGTGCCGCTGCGCGGCGCGGCACGATGATCGAGATAGATATCGACCGGGTGGCGCGAAAAATCGATATCCATGGCGATCGTGGTGCCGCGCCGCGAGGCGGCGCAATAGGGCTTAAGCACCGTGTATAGGTGAGTTCTTAGCACAAATTTTCTTAAAATAAAAGACTAAAAGATTTTGCCTTTGTAGGAATGTATCTAATTCAAATCTACGTATGTCTAGTTTTGCTTAAAACGTGCACGATTCAGAATTAAAGGTGTTGAAAGAAATGGACTATAATAATTTTCAGCTTAATGTCTAGGACATTTTTGGTAAGGCATTCTTTCCTGCTCTTGCTAAACTAGTTTCATAACATGTTCAAAAATCAAAGCGGAGCAAATGGACGTACCAGACCGCTTAGCCTATATCGAATGGGCGTGCTCTCCAGAGAGAGGGGGGGGGGGGGTGCCCGGTCGATGTCCTGATTTGTTGTGATTGGTCGGCGCATTCACGCTTCACCACCTAGACCACAGTAACGACTAGTGCCACAATTTTTTTTTTAATTTCAAATTTCGATTGAATATTTGTGGGGCAAAAGAACCTTTAACCGTCTTCTCCCTTCTAAAGCTAATCTCTGCACAGTGGGGCCATTCGCAATGTCTTATGCTCTATTGCATTCTCTTGCTCTGTGGTAAGCAATTCTTTTTCTTTGTGTTTCTTACGAATTCATTTATCTTCTGTCGGCAAAGCCCTAGATGTAACGACGACTCAAGTAGCTCTTGGCGACTGTGTCAAGCTTGCAATGATCTGATATCAGGAGAAAATGCTAAGGATAGATTAGTATAAACAGTCAACAAGCGTTTTAATTAACAAATAGCCGTTCGGCGATAAGTTGCAGCGCACGACAAACGCAGTCCTGCTCATGTGCTGCCTTGTTAGAGCTCTGGCTACACGCTGTGCTTTTCGTGTGCTTGTGATCCACTTACAAAACATACGATAGCAAAGGCTAGGAAAGCAGTTGAATTCAGAAAGCAGCCACGAGTCACCCGGAAATGCCACATTAGACATAAACTCATGAAGCGGAAACGCATAGCGCACCCTCTCACCCTCTCGTCGTCTGGAAATCAGAACGTAGTGGTCTGAATCGAGGCTTTCATCGTCTTCTATAATTGCTTTATTCTTGAGGAGATACCCAGCATCGATGCTATTCAAGGAATAAATGACAATGATCTACGCTAATCAATCCCAATTTTTGGACGCGCCAGGCATTCTTCTTCTACGGGATACCCTAGAGGCAATTTCAATGCATATTTTTTGGCCTGTAGAATTAATTATGGTAGCCCTTATGAACAAGTCAGTACTCTGTCCGTTCACATGTAAAAATCTATAACATCACTGCATCATCGGAATCATAGACTCTTCTCAGCTAACAAAAGATGCGTTTCTGCTATAATGGGCCCCAACTCCTTGCTGAGATTCCAGTTCATTCGCTGAATGTAACTAAAGCACCACGACATGCCGTGGTGACCCACTCCCCCAACTACCATAGCGCCTAATTTTTTAGGGAAAACAGAGACTGGATCAGTAACGGAGGTTGCAAGGAGACGTGTGACTCTGCAGGTGATTGTCGTAGAAGACCACCGACCACGACCACTCGTAGCCGGACGTAATCAGGGCGAATGAACTTCAGCTTGGGACACTCTTTTAGGACCCATAGCAGTGATCCCACGGTACGGACTATTTTGTACGGGTTCCTAGTTACGGGTACAATAGCCACCATAAGGATTGGAAAAAGGGCACCGTAGGCGCGTTATCCGCGTTTTTTCTGCTATTTTTCTGTAGCCGTCTTGATCTCCGCCTTTTTTAACATAAACGGCACATGTCGCGTAGATGAGCAGCATTGGTAGGTGGGAGCGCACTAGCTAATAGTAACCAAAACAGAGCACAGGCCGAACGCATGCCGGCCCATCAGGGTACCAACTGTACATGCCCCTCTGAATTGCATGCGCATTCCATGCGATCTGATTGGTTTAGGCGTTCCCATCTACCAATGCTGCTCACCTACGCGACATATACCACATAAACAATTGAACGCCCATACGATGAAGCGGACGAAAGGCGGCAATGTCAATGGATGCCAATGAAATGTCTTTCTTCAATAAAATAACCGACGATCTTTAAAATCATGCCTGGCTTGTGTAGTAGGATAAAGGATAAAGGATAAAGAACGGCGTTATTCAATCCCTTCTGGGATGCGCCAGCGCATTCTACTTCTACGGGATGTCGTGGAGGCGACATGAATGCGTATTTGGCCATACAATGACTTGCGGTGGCCAGCCGATGAACAAGTCAGCGCTTTATCCTTCCCAGACAAGTCTGGTACCAATTCACCGACCCCGGAGGGATGGAAGGCTTGGTTGGCCTGGGCGGGAAATCCGAACCAGAAACCTGGTATCGGGTGCACGCGACAGTCGCGCCTCCTCCGACTGCGCTACACGCGCCCACTTGTGTAGTACCGCCGCTAAACATTGAACTATACTAATTAACGTTCGCTACGCAAAAAACGCGTTTTTTTGCGTCGCTTCATCAAAACATGCTTCAAAAAATTGCTAGCAAAAATTCACAGCGGTTCTCACCATGGTACGTTCTATCATATTTTATTTATTTATTTATTTATTTATTTATTTATTTAAACAAAGACAACAGTCTTGTTTAAAGAATAAGGGAACACAAAAAAACTGTACATACACGACACAACAAAACACGAAAGAATGAGTCATATGCACATTGAATCCGATGACATAATAAGCGTCTACTGACAGCGCAATATTTTATAATGCTTAAGGTGTGGAAAACCTTTTGCAGACCTGTACAGATAACCTTGACATGTCTTCGTATTTACCTAGCAGCAGATTGAAATCACCAAGTGTTCTGTATGTTAGAAAATCAGATCTGACTCGAGTTTTGGCAACTGAAACTCGAAGCTTAAGCTTTCCTCTTACGGATCTCGTCAGAGCGCCATCAAAGAAATCGGTTGGGTTAACGGATAACTTGTTGCTAATGATCTTGAACATCATGACACGATCTGCTGCTTTTCTTCTATTCTTGAGCGACGGTAGGCCAAGTAAGACTGATCTTTGAGAAGCATGTGGAATCTGATCGTAGTTCATTGAAAAGCATCTCATCATAAGTTTTCTAGTGAAGCTATTTTGAACACTTTCCAAAAGCTCGATATCTTTCTTCTTAGTTGGATTGAATACCGTGATTCCCGATTCAACAATTGGCCTCACATATGTTTTATAAGCTCGGATATAAATTTCTGGTTGATTTGACTTTAGAGCTCGAAAGAGGTTATATATACGGTAGCCGGCCTTTTTAACGAGAAGTCTGCAGTGCTGTGAAAAGCATAGATTGGACGTTATGATGGATCCCAGATCGCGGGCTTCTTTTACATTGCTTAGAACCTGACCATTAATACTGTATGTTGGGAACTGTGACTGTCTTTTAGATCCAATTGTTAGAAAGCATGTTTTTTCATGTGCAAGTGGTAGACCCCACTTTTCTGCCCAATCGGAGATGTAATTTATCGCGGACTGAAGGGATAGTTCATCAGAAGTGTCTACAATTTTGTTGTAAACCTTCACATCATCTGCGTACATTTTACAGGTGACACCCCGATTGGTAAGATAGTTAGGAAGTTCGTAGGTGTACAGTAAAAATAAGATTGGCGATAACACCGCTCCTTGAGGAACTCCGCTATACGTGGAAAACACTTTCGAAAACTGACCCTTTATGCCAACTTGATATGTTCTGCCAGATAAAAATTGCTTTACCCAACATATAGTCATAGGGTGGATTCCTACCGCTTCCATTTTAACCAACAGATTGTTCACCAAGACCCTATCGAAAGCTTTGGCGAAATCAAAATATATAACGTCCGTACGCTTTCTTTCATCTAGCGCCCTTGTCCAGTCATTAAGAGAGGTAAGAAGGGCAATTTCGATTGATCTGCCTTTGAGGAAGCCGTATTGATTTTCCGAAATTATATTGTGATCTTCAAGATGCATTAATATATGTTTCTTGAGTATCTTCTCAAAGGTTCGCGCAAATATAGATGTTATGCTGACTGGCCTGTAATTTCTGGGATCAGACCGCAGAGCTTTTTTGTAAATAGGAGTTACGAATGCATGTTTCCATCTAGCAGGCACCTAAGCTCTAGTATAACTTAGGTTAAATATATGCTCCAAAGGGTAGGCTATATAATAGATGATTTTTTTTAAATAAAACTAAGAGGGATAAAGTCAGGAGTAACTGAGGAAGACGATGGCCATTTAGATAGAATGTCGATGATTTCGTCCTTATGAAACCACAAGGTACTGCTCATTCTCGGAAAATGCGGAAGATCATCTCTATCATTGCATGTTATACTATCTGAGCAAGTATTTCTCTTGTTGAAGACCTTTTGAAATACTTCCCCTAATAAATCCGCTTTTTCTTTTTCTGTCGAAGCCAGTTCACCACTGTCTTTCAACAAACTGGGGATATCATTGCTATTCCCTATACGTGATCTTATAAAATTATAGAAGGCTGTTTTATCCCTTGTTTCTGTCATTTTTCTTTCTATGTAAAGGTTGTAACGATAAACGGCTCTACTAAGTTTGGTGAATAACGACTCATACAGTGACCAGTCATGACTACTACCAGAAACACGAGCCTTCCTCCAGGCGTAAGAACGACGTTTGTTCAATCTTATGATATAGGTTGGATATTCTTTTTCATCTTCATTGGTTATACGTATGGGCACATACAGATCGATTGTATGGTGAAGGATTGCAAGCAACGTTTCATACAATTGATCAGTCGAGCTACTAGAATTCATTACACCGATCCAATCAATGCTGGCTAGATACGCCTCAATCTGTTGATAGTCAGCGCATTTGAAATCCTGCACCCATTTGGATTCTTTGTTCTTAGGTTTGAAGTCTAAATGGAACGTAACTGTGGCATGATCACTTGTGCCAATAGGAGGGGCAACATGCACTTCTCTAACAAAGTTTGATTTGTTACAGAGAACGAGGTCCAAAACAGAGTTTCCTCTTGTGGGAAATTGCACATACTGGTTGAATCTGTGTGACTCGAAAACTTCAGAAAGGATTTTAGATGCATAACCATTACAATGTGACATTAAGTCTGGCAGATTAAAATCACCCAATAAAACCGTTGTTAGACTGTTCGCAGAAAAATCGCTTATAGCTTTCGCTAGTAGGCGTGTTCCTATGACACCACAGTTAGGTGTTCTATATACGCAGATAACCCGAAACGTTATATTCTCTTGCATCAAATCGCAAACTAAGATCTCATAACTATTTGCCACGGACTCACTGAACACTTCAGTGTACCATAAAGAATTTTTCACCAAAAGTAATATACCACCGCCTTTTTTAGAGAGTCGATCACATCTAATTCCCAAATAATGGTTACTGACGATACCCAGAAGAGGTCTCAGCTCATTTTCACTAGTAAGCCATGTTTCAGTTAGTAGAACAACTCCATAATCATGAAGACGTAGTTCCATAAACAGCGCATTACAATTTCTTACAAGTTATCGAATGTTTGCTAGTAAGCAGAAACAGCCAGCCCGGTGACCGCTCAATAGTTTTCCGAGGGAATCCTATTGTGCGGCATTGAGCTGACAGTTTCGTTTGCGGAGGGAACTGGGGAACGAAAACCATCGCGAGCTTGAGTTGCTCGCAAGGAGGTATCATTTCCCAGTCCTCCTCTGGAAAGACGTTGCTCCCTCCTTCGCATTCTCTCCTCCCATGTTAATGAAGGGCGCACGAAAGTGCCCCTAAGAGTGGGAGAGAAACGTAGGCGATGAGCACGCCTCAGTGCCAACCGTTGGAATCTGCTGCATGGTAGTACGACCTTTATCAGACGAGGCCTGTCTTGTACTGGTCGCCCCATGCGGTAGACAGATAAAGGAGTGCACTCTATGTTAAGACAGTTAAGCAATTCTACGACTTTAGCAAAGTCATGGGCTAATCTCTCAGAAGGAACAGACGAAGCCTTTCTCTTTCATGATCATCTGTCGATAAAACTGGAACAGACTGAGAACGTAGTTGATCTGTTACCGCCGCGGAACTTTGTCTTTCAAAGTTAGCAAGCTTTTCCCTCAAAGATCTATTTTCTTCCCTCAAAAGATGGACTTCTTTCAGTAGCTCAGAGTTCCGTCTGCTAATTTCTTTCATTTCTTCTCTCGTTTCAATCAAAAGCTCTATGACTTGCTTCACGTATATCGGAACTTTCCCTCTGCCCATTAACGACTGCAGTTGTCCAATTGCATCACTTGTAGTAACTGTTGACGATGACTTTGTTTCAGCTGTAATAGACGAGCGACAGCCCGGAGAGTTCGATGATGTGTTTGTAAGGTTCTTTGCCATCGCCAGCTAAGCTAACCGCTCACAAGAATTCAGTAACGGTACCTCTCCAAGTGGCAAGTTCCGAAATAACTTACGAGAATACTGCCCCTTGCCACGCAAGGCTTCGCTTGTGTCGAGATATAGCCGCAGAGAAGTAGATCCGATACGAAATGAAATATAGAGTAGAGTGATCGCTCAGAGCCAGCGATAACAACACAGCCGCACTGGGTGAAGGCAGCGATCAGAATGAAAAATCATATACTATGTAATCCCTATTTTAGAAGGAGTGGAAGCCTAAAATACAAAAGCGAAATTAAGGAGCTGATTCTTGTACTTTCGAAAATCGGATCTTATGCAATAATTCATAAAAGTATACGAAATTTTCAAGAAGAAGAACAAGCTTCCTTGAATCACCACGAACTTCTGTGTTGCTCTTCAAGGAATTTTCCAGTTGTTTGGAAGCATTCAGCTAGATCAGTCTTCCATATTTTCTGGAAGCAACCTGCGTCAAAACGGCAAATCCTAACAATAACAACCTGAAGGTAAAATACGAAAATCGGGGTTAAATTTGTTCTGCTCTGGTGAAATGAGAATCGTCCTACGCTTCAGCGCGGTAATGCGAGACAGTAAAGAATGAAAGAAAAAGGTAACTACACAAAAGTTGTAGAAAAAACGTGCAATTTCAGAATTAGGTAAAAATTTAAAAATTATAATTGGGCTGAAAATGCTGTTTGACACTTCATGGTCTCCGCAAATTTTGCTATCGATAATTGTTTATCCTCACCTGTAAAATTAGACAGCTAATGAGCAAAAACGTACCGTAAAGGCTGTATGCACTTAAAAAGCTCCCTTAAACGTTTGCAAACTCCAACCAGTATCCCAAGAATGAGAGTTCGGTACTTATCGGGTTTTCGCCCGACTGGGTGGAAGCAGTGTGGCAAGGGCGGAGCTATCCAATCAAAGCAATGACTGCACCTGATTCCTATTAACTTCACTCCTGAGCACTAGCGCCAGCAAACGGTTTGGTTCTCTGCTGGAAACTCGGGATGAGGTCCAACTTGAGCAAAACCCTACGAAAACCGATGATAGAAACTGTTGTGATTAGAGCAGGAATACTCAAATATATAGCCTAAATGAAATACTGTGCCAGATTGTCATTTACTGGGAATTTGGCCGTCTACGAAGTTCCAGTTGGGGCAAAAACGGATGATAATGCTAAGGAGCCTGGTATATCCACATAAAGAAAATTACTGGTTGGTGCAATCAATGTTTCTGGTTGGATAGAGCCTCCTTTGTCACGCCCATGCACAAGGTCGGGCAGAAACCCGATAAGTGCCAAAAACTTAAAAACGAGAATTCATAAAGTATAAAATTGTGCCAATCTACATGTGTGATGTAGATTAAGGTCAATTAAGGTCGATGATGTCAGACGGCGATGCAAGTAAAAGATTTCTTCACTTGAAGGAAATGCCTACACAGAAGAAATGAACTCTATATCTCAATTTCAGAAAAGACGACTAGATTCCACTAGAAAAAAGAAAAGAAAAAGAAGCCTGATGAAACAAACGACGCAGCAATAAGGACATCTTCAGCAGACCACCAAAATCTCCATGCGAGTCGGCAGCCGTGTTACATAGAGCTTCCGACTGTCAAAAAGATGGATTTAAACGCGTCTTCAGTGGAATATCAAGAGAAGAATACATCAGCAGAAATCCCAAGCTTAGCGCCCGCCATCCGTCAATGAACCTCGAACAATCCTCGTCAAGGAAGGCAGTATTTACTCTGAAAATTGTCGTTTTTTCACCGATTCTCGTCACCACGGCTCTATTCAGCATCTTAACTCGTCATATTCGAAGAATACCTCGAGAATAGGTTTTTACGAGATACATCGTCTTTAACGCCACTTCATCAGCCACGCGATGCCGGCTTATCAGCTTTTGTGAGTGAGAACTACTCTATTCAGTCGAGTGATGAACACTGAACAACCAAGTGATAGGAGAAGTTCAAAGGAACTTGCGTTTTGGGGCGTGTGCGCACCTGCAGGATGAGTTAACTTTCACGTCGATCCCGAATAGATCTATGGATCGGATTGATCCAATCCTATGTAGTGGTTTAATTGGGAGCGCTGAACCACCTGTGACGTTAATCTCCCGTTTGAGACACGCCACGCATACTTCCTTTGCAGAATCTCGTGGAGGCAGTTTGAATGCGTGTTTGCCCTATAGAGTGACCAGCGGTGGCTAACTAATGGACAAGTTTGTGCTTAATCCTTGTTTGAATTCTATGACTTCGAAGAAACGGAGCTTTTGCTCAGCCTAAGCGGATCCGAACCAAGAACCTCGAATCGGGTGCACGCAACAGTCGCAAGCCAACAGTTCATCCGACTGCGCTACCACTCGCCCAACACCATACGTACCATTCTCATATTAAGCTAGACACTTTTCGTTTTAAGCCCATTATACCTTTCCTTTTGTATTAGATGTTTTTCATCTATTAAAAAAGAATTTTTTCAGATAAAATTTCTTGAAACAACTGATTATCGCGTCTTTGCTATAAGTTGTCTACCTTGACATTAGGTACGATTGTTTTTGCTTTTATTCTAGCCGAGGGAGTAGAAACTCTATGTGCAAATTTTTTAAAGACTTTTTGAAGGTGCTTCTCAAGCCAGATCTCACCTCTCACCTACAATAGAACAGTTATTTTGCCATTTTAATTAATTGTCTATTTCGAGTTTATATATGTTCATTCTTGCTTAAAGGGTTGGGACATATCGCGAAAGCGCAATTCGGGGTGCGGGAGATCTCCTCCTACCGTAATCGCGGTAGCCAATCAAGCCCCGGCTCAGTCGCACAGGCAGAGCACACGATTGGCTGTCGTGATGACGGTAGCAGCAACGACGCGTTCCCGCACCCATGGGGTTCAGTCACCGACTTACCAACGGCATTTAATGATAATGGATGGATGAGTTGATCAGATTCTTCATAGCTCTCGAACTGAAACATAAGCCAGCTCGTTCATACGACGAACAGGTCGATACGATACGATACCTGACGAGGACGAAACCTAATTTCAAAACGCGTGAAGCTGTTCGACTGATGATGTGGGGTTGTTTCAAGCCGTAAAGGACCGAACCGTTAGTTCGGCTATCGTCCCAATGTTATAATCTTCCACTACTTCGAGCTATGTACATCAACAGGTCAAAAACTGCTATAGGCCCTCTCGACGCACTCTGCGGAGACTAATAGAGAGCGTACTCTAGTCCTACCAGAACTCCATAATACGCTAGACAATAAATGAGCAGGTTGTGCCTTAAACGTCTGGACAATTCTGAAAACAAATGTGTCAAAAGACTAGACAATGAGTTGGCCGGCCATGTCTCAAAAGGCCTCACTCTTGTTTGCTTTATGGATGTCAGTCAAGCATGGTCCTCTGAAATTGAAAGCTTTGTTAGCTCAGACCCTAGACACCACAGGAGTCGCGAACGAGACCGCGTAGGACGAATAACAATCATAATTGAAATTGCCCCATTTTTTGGGAGTAATTTTAGATATAGAACGAAAGCAAAGCAGTGACGTGGACATGGAAAGGAGGACAACCTCTGTATGTCCGATGAGTACGAGATAGATGCACCAAAGGAATGATGAGCTTGCGTCGAGAGAGGCTTGCCGTAGCCTCTCACGCAAATGAAGGCGTCGAAGACCGACCGCCCATGAAAGATACCCACGAACAATGTCATCAATGAAGACATTCTTGACGTTGCGCATGGATGGCCGGCGAAAAACAGCCGAGGGGACCGCGTCCCGATCGACGGCCGACACTGCTTGCGGCTAAAAGGATAAGAGGACAAAGAATAAGATAGCGAAAACAATGAACCAATCTATATTCTCCTTCATTATTCACGTCTATCTTGAAGGCGTTCCTCCGTTTTCGATCATGCCTGCGAAGAAGTGTAATGGGAACTCGTACCTACGATGGAGTATAGGCAAATGTGCACGTCACGCGTAGTTTTGTCGTTTGTTGTAACAAAAAAAAACTTTAATAACTTTATGGAGCTGAGATAAATTTCTGTGCCACACAGGCGTTGGGAGTTTGGTTTAAAGGGCAATGCTCAACTTTACATGAATATCTTTCATAGGCTTCTAAATATGCAACCACTTGAAAAAATTCTGGATCAAAATAGTTGAGTAGGAAAACACTACTAAAGTACATGTCGGAAATACGCACTGCAGTGCTAGCTAGGAACGCGCCAGCCAATCAGACCGCGTCGAATGGGTGTTCCATTCAGAGAGGGGTACCCTGATTGTCTGGCATGTGCTTGCTCGGTACTGTGCTTGTTATGATTGGCTCGCGCCTTCCTACATCCCACTGCGGTGCGCGTTTCCGACATGTACCTAACTGACACAATTAAGACGATAGTCCGAAATTTTTTTAAAGCTATGTGGTTTAACACGGCTAAAAATAAAGATAAAGCATAGCTGATGGCTTTAATCAATCCTGTTTGGATGTGCCGCGCACTTTCTCCTATGGCGTATCGTGGAAGCAACTTTAATGCATATTTGGCCTATACAACGATTTACGTTTGTCCGCCGATCGATAGGTCAGTATTTTATCGTTCCTAAATAAGTCAAGTTCCACTTCATCGAATACTACAGTTGGCGTAGATAGGGTCCGATCCAAGAACTTTGAATCAATTTGTATAAGACAGTCGACGCCTCCTCCGACTGCGCTACCATGCGATGAGGAACAGCGGTTAATTACCTCTCAAGCAGGACCTGAGCCTCAGACAAAGCGTTAGCGGACAGGTAGAATCAGCCACAAAGGCTCGGATATCGGATCGTACTTACCTAGAAAGGTAGGAATAACCTTCCTTAATCGGATTAGGGTAGTTATGTGGGATAATTGTGCACAGATGTTGCCGAATGTGTATGAAGACGCTTATGGTCAACAGCAGAAGAACCTACGGTGAGGTGAAAGGAATGTCTTAACCTTGCAGAACTAGTTAGAGCAGGCAGACAAAAAAATCTCCGCACAAAATTAATGGCCGTTTGAAAAACTTCGTAATACCTTGATCAAAGTGATCACGTTTGGCACGGGGTTGACCGTTTGATGAGGGTTCACCAGCATATGCTGGACGCGCTTCATAACAAGTAAAGGATGATGGATAAAGGCGTTACTCAACCCCCTCTGAGGTGCGCCACGCATTCTACTTCTACGGTGTGTCGTGGGAGCAAAGTGAGTGCTTATTTGGCCTATAAAAGAGTTGTAGTGACCACCAGATAGGCAAGTCAGGGCTTTTTCTTTTTCAGATATCAATTCACCGAACTGAAGGAGAGGTAAGGTTGGTTGGGCTGGATGAGAAATTGGAACCAAGAACCTGTAACGGGTGCATGTGATGGGTTGGCGCCTCTTCCGACTGCGCTACCACACTCCCACATTCGCTGTGTCTCACAAAAAGTAAATAACATAAATTGAGCAATGAAAATCGGGTATTGCCATCTTCACGGGTAACATCCAGGCAATTAACCAACTAGGTAGCTACGGTGACTGACTGCTGGCTTTAGAATACTTCCGGCAGGCTTCATTCCGCTGAAGAACTGCCTATAACACCATGCAAGGAATATTGTACCTCCGGCAACCGAGGTTTCCAGGCCATTAGAGCCCCTATCTTAGGATACGCTAATGAAGCAATCGACTGTAATGCATCAACGATAGGCTTTGGGAGCTATTATATACAGATGACGGCGAAAGGCGCTTCTCTCATCGGCAATACCGAGAATTCTGAGAGCTAGCTGAGCTACATATATAGTGGCATGAAATCACACACCAGCCATACCTAACATTAAGCGCATGTGACTGAGAGTCCTTTCTTCTGACAGGTGAGAAGTGTTTTTGTTTTCGAATAAACGCTGACGACACCATCCATAAGCCCTTCATCAGCTCTCGTCACCTGCGGTCTTGCACCCGTCCTGCCTTCACAACAAACAGTTCAAGACACGGAATTATCTACGAAAGGAGATGTCGAGGACATGCACTGGGTCGGACCGAAGGTTTCCGCCGTTTTTGACTTCTAACAGCAAATGATCATAACAATGAAAGGTGTTAACTTGTCAAGTCATGGTAAAACTTGTGCATTTGGCATATAATTGCCATCAAAGTCCCTTGGCAAGAAATTTCCAGTAGTGAACTATTACGTTGGCCCTAGTTTAGTTACTTGCGCCGCCACATGGCGCAGCCCTACGATTGCTATAGGTATCGATTTTTCGACCGATCGATATCTATTCTGACTATGGTGCCGCGCTGCGAAGCGGCGCAACTTTAAACAGGGGCGTAAACACTGAGATTTCCCTTCTGAAGGTTTTCTAAGAAATTTGAGGAGATATACTTGTATAAACGACACGACTGTAAGTTTGTAAGTTAAGCAAAATGAAACACGACTTCTAACATAGCTTTTATACTGATGGCGTGTGTTTGGAGTTGTCGCTTCGATGGGTCATCTCCGATAGAACACTTTGTTTGCCAAAGCAGGAAAAATTTTCAATGGATTTGTATACTTTTTACTTAAATTCTCATTAGCATATTCTGCTCCAACTTACTATTTTATTTTCTAGATTGAACTCTTCCAGCAATAAGACATCAAATACCGAAAATGATGCTTTGAAAGCTACCTAGAAGTTTGATGATTGTTTTAGGAAGCTAGTCCTCCTCTAACGTTTTCAAGTGCTATTCTAGGTTGTTGGTCGTTACTTGTTCTTCATCGTATGAATATAACTAGATTCTTTAAAAAAACTAGTTTTTTAGAGAAAAGGAAAAAAGCAGAAGTGAGCATGATCACCCCCATTTGTCAAGGTTCTATAATAGAACACAGACAACCGACTAAGTAATCTTCATTATTTTTCTTATGCACAAAGAAGGCTTTGCAGAGTACTGTCCGACATCCCACCCTTGAGCTAAATTATGGAAAAATATTGCCTAAATGACCATGTTGAGGCAAAGCCAATAATTTGTCATCCAGACGATCGTCTATTCTGGATAAGGTATTCTTTCATCTTAAGGTTCCCTATTTCTATTTCGAAGTGTCTACAGGGTCTACAAGTGTACTGTCAGTAATTTCGTGCTGACTTCATAGACAATTATTTCCTAACGTGGTTCCTGAATTTCGATTGAATTCTGTCTCAGTGCTTGCGATGTATAATACAAGTGATTACGTTCTGTCACACAAAAATTGGGTTCTTGGGTTTTCACGAAATGTGAGCTCAATACCTCAGTTATTGAGATATAACTAATATGTTAATAACAATTGAAAACTACATGTCTTTCTATACCCGGCGCCGCGAGGGTTACTGTACGCAATACTGCGTACTATTGCCGGCAGTTGCGACCTCTAACAAGGAGAGCCTCCAGAGTGGCTCTGAGCTTCTGCGATGCAATTTTTACAGGATGTAGGGTCCGGTGTGGGAAGTTCAAAACCACAGTTACTTTTTTCGGAGTGCTCTTCTGTCTTCGAAAAAAAAAACCGTGAGGACGCGTGAGCGCGAAGTTCATATCGCCCTGCTGCCACCCAACCCGATGTGGCCGGTTGGCGTAGTCACTCTCACTTTTGTCGTTCTACCTCCACTAAAAGTTCCTCGGTTGACAAGCAGCTCCACGATAATGTAGTAGCCCTTGTGATGACAGCATTCCCTCCGATGCCCGGTCTGCTTTGTTGTTACATTTCTGTGCAAGGGTTTTCCCTAGACCTCACACGGCTAACTTGTGGCTACAGTGCAATTAAGGTCACATAATATCGTGCTAAGGTGTTTTTTGTTACGTTTTGAGTGCAGGATTCCATACGGCTCCATTTGTCGACACTGACGGTGATTATATTGTTGGCTGTCAAGCTCTTTTATGGACAGAAATTGGGCACCAACCTATTATATTCCTAGCATGCAGATTCGTTTAAAATAATATTTTTCCAATTAGATGGACCATAGTCGACACCCATCTATCCCCCCTCCCCTGCGGGTCTCACCCGTAGCTGCTGGCACTGCGGGTGAGCCTCCGTGAAGTACGACCGATGATCTTTGCGACCAGCGCTTCGCGACAACTCGCCCGCGCCATGTCTTCTACCACATTGGCAACGTGGGTTCTCACTGCGGCGGGAGCGATATGGACGAGTTCTCCGAGTGCTGCAGCAGAGGCCCTAAACCTCGCGGCGCCGCACATACATTGGGCCCGAATGAATCATTTTCGGATGTCCGATTCGGATATCCGATCCGAATCATGCAAAAATCCGGTGTCCGCGGAATCGTCGTTATCCGAATCATCCAATTATCCGAAGATTTCCGATCGGATCCAATGTATACGCACCATACGCCGTTGTCATGGCGCGTCCGCGCCACCCGCAAGACTCTGCTGCCGACCTTAGGATCGATACACGCGGAATACGTCAATTTTGTGCCTGTTCATACTTTGCGCTTGGAACAACGGGAGTGATTGGTCGTCCAGGCAAAACATACGTATCGATTTTTGTCGAGCGCTCGCCCAGCATAGATCGATACGCGTGCTTTGCTGCTTTCATCGTTTTTGTCGCGAAATATGAACAGATCCTTAAGAGCGTCCAACCAACAACTCCTGCCGACTACGCCTTTAACGTTTCGAGATACAATTAAGAACAACTAGAATTAATTTCAAAATCCTAGAACACTAAGGTATTCAGGATATCGTCATTAACCCACCGAATCCTCCATATCACGTAAGTGGCTCACAGTGGATCGTCATAATACATGCAGGGTCCCATGAAATATTGTCATGTCATCACATCTTCTCGTCTTTAAAGCGTAGCTTATTTAAAGGAACAGAAAGGCAAAAATCACGTGATCTTTCTGGTGGTAAGATTGCGCCACACTCCCGCTTGATGCGCTCAATGTGCCGCAACGTTTACTCGATTGTTACGTGGCGTGATCAAAACAACACATTCCAAAACTCTTGTTTTCGTGCCTTTCAAAGTGGGTCATAGAACTTTATTGTAGATGAAGAGTTAGCATTTTGTGCTTATTCGAACAGTGAAAGCTTTTTTGGAAAACCCATTAGTCTGTCGAACTCTTGAAATTCCGACGACATCTAGTATAATCGAAGGACACAGTTGAGCTGAGAATATTTTGAAGCACAAGCGGTGAACTGCTGGTAAAGTTCCAGTGAAGTGAGGCGACAGCTACTTATCGCCTTTCACCAAATGATGACACGACGTTCACCGATTGGTGACCAACTTTCCGCCTATAGTAACAGAATTTAAAACAAGAGCATCCTTAACTTGCTCCGCGTGTAGCGTTTCGAATTTGACTCTTGTATGCAGTGAAACAAACTATGCATCACCTTACGTCGTCATTTTCCTAGAAGTACATTCCTATACAACTGTTGTTATAATTAAGTTGATGTAAATATCCCTGGAATTGAAACAAAAAAAATTGACAAGATAGCCAACCTTTGTACACTTTTCAACAGCAAATTCAAATGTAGCTTCGTTTTCAGACATATAATAACCATGCTTCAAAAACGTTTTCAAGCCAGTCCTCTGCAATTCGAACGGAATGTGGAAAACAGGGTATAATAGTCTGACTAAGGCTACAATTTTTCTGAAAACACCATCAGTGTTGTCACTGCGGACGGTTTGTGATCAAGTTTCAAAAGGAACCTTAAAGCCGAAAACAATCATTCAACTTCTGGGGAAAAACAAATCTGAAGGCATGTCACACGTGATGGTTTAGTACGAACTAAAGCGTTGAATTTCATGAAGAAAGCGCCCCTGCTAAAATAGTCAGAGCGCATAACAAAGGACAGAGTCTATCGTCATACGTAGTTAGTAGGACGGTGCGAAGTAAACGGATTTTCAAGAAGGAAGCGAAAGCAAACCTTTGTGAAGACCTTGGTCGAATTCCTAATTCGACTGTGAACTTTTCGAACTTAAATTCTCGGAGAGGCTGAAATTGCTTTCGGTCATATTCCTGCGATTTCTTTAGATTTAGGCGGAGCTCCATACGCCTACCTCCAACGTACTCATTTTCTCAGGAATCTATGACTCATAGTACAATTCTTTGCGAGAGATTAATAAATACTACATACATACAAACTGCAAAGTCGATGACATAAACCTCAATGTTGACTAATGTCTCGCCTCATAGTGCATTCCATTCCTTTGCTGGATGTCATTCAGATGACATTACGAGAACATATTTTACTGCGCACATGTAGAACGATGGACCGTACACACGACAGTGGCCCTAGACTGTATGACCTGTCACCTGTCACCTTTCATTCCGCTGATCATCAAGTTGCTCGAGCGGGCGCCAGCAGCGTCTTAATTTGTCCCTGCCGCGTGCCAAAGTGCTCCAATGAATCCTCCTCGCTCGAGGGACACGAAGAGCGTCATATCGGTCGTTTAGGGCTTTCACAAAGAAGTCCGGCCAACGCGTTGGTGGGCGTCCTGGTGTTCTCTTGACATTTCGCGGAATCCAGTCGGTGGCGGCTCTCGTCCAGCGGGTGTCTGCGTGGCTGGCCCACCTAATTTTCGACAACTTGGCCCACGACACGACAGCGTCTCTGCTCTCCGAACGTCGGCGAAGCTTGGAACTCCCCCTAAAGAACGCTCTACCGACATTCATATAATATGGTTACGAACTATAGGGTATGTTTAGTTAGCTGTGTTTGTTTGCTTCAAATTGCCAACAAGACGTTAGATAGAAGTGCGGTGCATGGCACATCCCACGAAGCTATTGATCATTTTCGTTTTTATCCTTTTTAAACTTGTGAAAGGAAATTCAGTCGTTTTGCGAAAAATTTAAATCTTATCTAAAGGTTTTGTATGCAAGAGGAATGAGAGAAAGGAAAAATCTGACGAGTGCTACCACTGGCTCGACAAACCACACAGTGCTTACACCACAATAAAACCTGTCACAGAGAAAAGAATTCAGTTCATGCTCGCTGATTTCGTGCAATAACGTGTCTCATTAATTAATGTGCTGATCCACCTATCTGCTCATCTGTAGTCGTTCATCTGTAAAGTGCTGATACATGGGAACAGAATCGGAACGACAAGCCTAGTTCAGAGCTCTTCTGAAATTGCGGAAAATGTATAAATAACCGGCAACGTGATCAAATGATGGCGGAAAAGCGATATGTGTAGCTGGAGAGAAGTCCCAACTCTGGTGAACGTTCGTTGGACAAAAGAGGTTAACCAGAAACCCAGAAAGCCGCGTATTTGATGAACGACCATTGGAAGTGCATACGGCGAAAAAGGAGGAAGAAATTAACAGCTAGAAAGCTCCATATGCGGCACAAACTAGAGATTCATCTGAGCTTTCAAGGAACAGTTGTGCCGTGGAGAGTCACGCGCTGCACGGTCAAGCTTCGAAGCTTCAACATTCTATGGACCGCTTCATTTTCGACGAACTATAAAGGGTGAAATGGAATGAACATGACGGAAAACAAAAGACGTGGAAGATTCACGAGGTAGAATCGGATTAGCGCTTGGTACTACTATGAGCTCCTCTCCTACATGGGAACTCTCCTACAAGGGAGAAGTCTGAACGGTACGCCGGAACGGCAAGAACGAGTGCTATCGGGAGAATCTCCGTCCTTCAAATAGTAACAGAGCATATTTTGTTTTTGCCGAATCCTTGAGGCAAACGAGTAGGAGGATGTAATAGTTAAGGGTCCGTAGCGTCGAGCTTACCACGGCGGCGCAAGGAGCTGGCGTCGTGGCCTGAGTGGCGCAGTGGTAGAGGTGCCGCTTCATGGTTGTGACGTCAAGGGCTCGGTTCCCCAGCTATACCCCGTGTTTGCACTTTTACCACGGTATCAGATTTTCATATCTAAACTTTTTTGGAGTTCGTCGCGATAAGATGTCATAATAAGCAGTCATAATAAGCTGCTGCTAAACCACCTCTACAATGTCTGCTAATCTCGAGTGGTTATTCACCTACTGACACTGAATTGTGGATTTCCACAGGATGCTGTCCCTTCGAGATACTAGATGAAGCTGTTGGAAAGGATAGCAAGTGTGCTACAGGATTTTGAACTGCGATAGCTGGAAATCGACGAAGTGGGGAAGTTCGAGGTTGTGGAACAAGAGAGCCACGAGTTTCAACCAGAAGAGGATTGTGCCCATAGTGACTCCATAGTGACTCTGCAGATTTCAACCTATGTTAACTCAGAACAATGGAATAAAAGAGGGCGTTAGTCAATCCCTTTGTTAGATACGCCACGCACTCTACTTTTGCGGGCAACATGGACGCATATTCGGAATGTACTACGAATTACGGTAACCAACCGACAAACAAGTGTTTCCCCTCTGTCAAACATGAGGGGTACCAATTAATCGACCACAAATGGATGGAAGGCTTAGTTGGTCTGTGCTGGGTCCGAATCAGGAGTCCTCGATACGTAGTGCACCCGACAGCAGGCGCATTCTCCGACTGCGCTACAATGCGCCCATGCAGTCCAGTGAACGACAAACGCCATCGGAGCGCGCCATGGGGATGCTTCTTATTGTTAATGTTAACACAAATTACAAATTCATAGGCGTATTACATATTAACATTCTTATTTAATATAACGGCGCGAGGAAGCGCAATCGGAAGACCCGTCAGTCGTCGCATTCTCCCCGCTGCGAAGATCTTAGTTCGGATCCCGCCCAGGCCAGTCAGTCAAGTATTCAATCCCACAGGGGCCGGTGATTTAGTTAGAGACTTTTCTTGGAAGAAAGAAAAACGCTGATTGATTTCTTCATTGGCTGGCCACGGTATATCATTGCGCACGTAAAATGCGCATTCAAACCGCCTGTACGACATGCCGAAGATGTAGAATGCATGGCGCATACCACAAAAGGAATTATTTAACGCTACTCTATATCCATCTTATTAAATTACTTTATTACTAAAAAAGAAAAAGGCTCGCTATTTATTCTATGCTTTCTATCAGTTTCTAAAGAAGAATGGTTAAATCTTCAAAGATAAGACACATTTTTGTTTGGATATGGCTTCAGCGGAAATGAATTGGCTGCCAATATAAAATGTAAGATAAAATGTAGACGGTTGTAAAGAGAGCAAGGAATTCGTGGAACAGCCTGCTCCTAGCAACTCGTTAGGGCAGAGTGGCATGGTTTTTCAGACGGTATCCAAAGAGTGGCTTCGTTACAGCTATCTATATTAACATCGTCAGAAATTCAACGAAAAAAATGCCTAGCAGCGTCCCACCCAGCCAGCTACCGAGCTATGACGATACGGTGAAGGCTCAGGAAATAACCAATTCAAACGATAAACAAAAACGCCATGATAACAGGAAATTTGCAGAAATGAAGCGAATCGTTTAAATTTGGAAAAAATGTTCCGTAAACAGACAAATCTATGGACGACGCCTTGCCGAACAATGAATCTTTTCTGATTGTTTGTTTTTTTGAGCTGCTGAAAGCTTCGCATAATAGAATAATTATTGTGGGGCAGGGACATTTGAGGTAATTTAAAGCCTCAGCCGTAATTTGCGTTGACAAAATGAAATGAAAATAATGCTTTTCCTCACCAATGCTGTCGAGGACACAAATTCAGCCCATTTTTCATAACCAAACTTAGTGAAAAATTTAAAATGGCTCTAACGCATCAAATCTTTGACGTATTTTTGATGGAATATTGTGTTACGTGTGTGGTAGCGCAGTCGGAGCAGGCAGCGGCTGTCGCGTGCACTCAATACCAGGTTTCTGGTTCGGAATTCCCGCCCGCGACAGTCAAGCCTTCCACACCCCCGGGGTCGGTGAACTGGTACCAGAATTGTCTGGAAAAGATCAAGTACTAATCTGTCCATCGGCGTATCCAATTCACTGATTCAAATTCGCTTTTGTTTGTCTCTACGAAATCGCGCAGAAGTAGAATGTGGGGCGCATCCTGCAATGGCTAGTGGCGTCTTCTGCTCTTTTAATTTTAGTCACGTGACATCTAGCGTTGTCACATGGCAACATAGGCTTCAGAAGAATTGCATCGCCAAATCTCGAATCTCCTTTGTTTGGACTATACAGTGAATTGCGGTGGCAACCTGATGAACAACTTCTACCAAGGCACGTCTGATAGCGATTCTGGTAGCAAAGGGACGAAAGGCTAGGTCTGCCTGGCGTGACTCGAACACTGAATCGATTTGGTGTGCACGCAAGAGTCGGTGCCTCCACCAACTGCGCTACAGGTCGTTAAGATATCTTCCATATCAACTGCTTCAGGCAAAAATTCAAAATAGAGCTAACGTGTATGTAACCTTTCTCTTCGAAGACAAATTGAGTTGTCAACCAGCTTCTCTAAAAGAGTGAAGTTGAAGAAGCTACATTGAAAGACTATTTCTTGATCTTTATATAGTAAAACTGATGCTCCTGCAAGTATATAATCTGGACGGGTCACATTTCTAGAAGTTGCTGTTGGCTCAACATTGTAGGCAAAACTAAAAGGTCATCTGAACATAGTAGAAGATCGCAGTGTGACATCAAAAACTTTACAACAGAACTCAATACCATCATAAGAAGAAATAAATGATCGCTATTCTGGAGAAAATTGACAGCCAGAAGACCAAGTCCCTTACAATGTTGGAAATCAAACCGACCTCGGTAGATTTGTTCAGAAACGAAAATTAGAACGTTTTCACGACATTCTAAGCGACAATAGAATACAGACGCCGTGCTCTGAAAGGATGTGATTGTGAACCAGTGATTTAGACGACGAATACAATTTTCGAAACGCTCTGGAGCACAAATGAAACAGCTGACTTTCCGAAATGCTCAAAGAATGCGTGAGACACTTCGTTGGCTTCGCACACGAAAGCATTAAGAAACAGAATCGAAGAAGTCGATGAATGTTTTAAGGACTTCACGGTCTCCCACGCACACCTGACTGTAAGAACTTTGGCTGTTCTTTAAGCTCATCACCCACTTCAGCTATGTTAAAACTAACGACACGTTCATCGTGCAGCCTAGAAGACGCGGAAGACGATGTCATCATGAGCTGAAGAATCTTTTCTTTCTGCAGCGAATGTTTAAAAGTGCCTTAAAAAACACTGAAGAGTAGATACATTCCATTTTCGGTTCAAACTGTGTTTTCAAACGGAGCTAATCATTTTTGAAATAAACCGAAACCTTTCCAAGTAAAAATAGACGCCTTTATAATTTAACTGCACACATTTGAGAAACGTCAAAATGTGGTTTAGATCCAAAAAATAGCTGATTTGCTTTCGAGTTATTGCGATATGTAAAAAAAAGGACGCACTGCTTGAATATTCTTAAGAGAGGTATTAATAATAGTAAAATAATAGTAAAAATAGTAAAAATCTTTTAATAGTGTAAATCTTCTTATACCTATTTTAAGTTTAACAAATCACTGCTTTTTCGGTGTGACGAATAGATTGCGCCAAGCACACGTCCAGTCAATCGCGTGTTAAGCCCTGATTTCCGAGAGTTAATAACAATCAACGTTACAGAAACGTAAAAGAAGACAACGGCATCCTCCAGGGTAGAGCTCCACGTAGATAAAATTTAAAGCATCAATTAAACAAAAGTAGTGACGTACTGAAGGAGAACAGAACGCATTACATTCCTGTTCTACTCGTATCGCATTTTGATCGTAATTATTTCTGCTTCTCTGTATTTTGAAGCAAAACAAATAACAAGTTAGTAAAAGTTTGGCAATAATGGAAAAAACTATGTAATATGTATGCAATAGAATTGAATGAGACATTTTGTTCAAGCGATTGATAAATTTTTAAAGAGAGATAAAATTAATTTCCTTAAATCGAAAATTAATTTAGTCCTTCCTAAAGCGCATCGATTTGAATTTCGAAAACAGCCGTTTTCACTATGACCTAAAGGCGATCACTTTGATTTAAAAAATGTTCAGCTTGACGGATATGGTTAAAACTGATAAAGTTTATCAAGATTTGTACGTTCTGGTTTAGTTCACACTGATTTATAATATGAAGGACGCAAACGTTTGTGCTCCATCTCGGACCTTTTTTAGGAGCTTTTGTGACTATTTAGCTCTCCCAACCAGGGATGAGCGGATAACAAAATGTTGAATCCCGCATAAGGGATAACGGATAATTTTGCCCAAAAATCGCCGGATAACGGAAAAACGGATAACGAACAAACAAAAAAATAAAACTAGTTTTAAACTGCTCTAGTTTCAACAGCAGACCTGGAACGCAATTACTGTACAATTAAAAGTGATTTCGAATCATTCTAATGGAGTTTGTTAACGTTTTGACTGCACATTGTGCAGTCCAAACGTTAACAAGGCCCTATGGTATTTCCAGAAAATTTCAGTAAGAAGAAACGCTTCTTCGATGCTATCCAAACCGATATCGAGTCGGTTCGAGCCAACCAACACAGCTGATTCACTAGGTTCCGCAAAGTGCTGTCAAGCTTATCAAGTAGCAAGACCATCAAGCTGTGAAACTAGAACTGTTTTGCAAACTCCACTCAAGATTTGTTCACCTAAAGACTGTTTCGTAGTACAATTTGCAGTTTTTCATATATTTTGCCGTTCTAAACGACTGGGGAAGAACGAGGCAAAGGGTAAAACAGCCTAACTAACCGTATAAAGACAGTCGAAAGACTGATAAGTTACCCTTGGAGGGAGAGGATGGGAGACCCATTCACCTTCACTCACATTTGTCTTCATCAGACAGCAACTTGCCCACGTTTCGTATGCTTCCAGAGGGGGTTGTTGGGTTGTTTTACTCATTATTCGGCAGGCTTTCTGTTCGAATTAATGCTGTGGCAAAATAGAATGCTCCTTGGATGAGTAGCTCCTCCGGCGCCTCTTGACTTCACTATGCTAGGAAGAAATCGGCTGCGCCGAGGCCTCAGCCGAATAAGGTCTGCATAACAATCTTGGTTTTCGCAGCTTGATGAGCCTCTACAAGCCATTATGCAGTCCAAGTACAGAAGCAGAGAGGTATGAAAACCAAATAGCGGAAGTAGAATGTCCCTAGAAGGCCACGATAAATTATAATAAAGCTCCATGTGTTTCAACACCACGACGGGAAGTCAGTTGCACTACTTAGATGTTTAATGAAGAAGATCAATTACTTAACATTACGAAGGTGTAACCAGTACGTTAGACGTCTTTCCATCTGCGTCACGTGAAGTCACCTAACCCTTTTAGATTAAAACACTTTCCATTGTTGCTCGTGATCACTCCTATGAGTGTGAAGCTTCCACACTGGCTATCCTATACCACCTCCAAACCTGGGTATAAGCTAAATTGTTGTTCGCTATCCGGCTAAAAATCTCCGGATAACGAACAACAAAACGGATAGGTCAAAACCCCCGGAAACCGGATAACGGGTAACGGATAACGGTTAATCCGCTCATCCCTGCTCCCAACGCATCGGGCTACTTAGGGACGGGGGGGCAGGCTTCGCGCGGCAGGTAACGCCTCCAGCTCCGGAGCAGGATCAAGGGAGCATATGCTGAGGAACTCCACCCTCGATCGTGATTGGTCGGGGTCGGCTGTACACCAATCACGATCGAGGGTGGAGTTCCTCAGCATATGCTCGGCGGAGTGGCGTTCTATCCCCCGCCCTTTAAACAGAGGCGTGGCAAATGTCTGCGTCTCCACTATCTCGTAAGGCAGCCACTAGACTCTCGACCAATCGCAGGGGGTTGGGGGTGGGCGGGCCAGGGGGATGAGGGGATAGAACGCTCGACCCCCCATATGCTCCCTTGATCCTGCTCCGGAGATGGGGGCGTTACCTGCCGCGCGAAGCCTGTCCCTGAGTAATGTCAAGGGCATATTTAATATTTAGATTGATTCTTCTAAAAAATTGAAAGAACAAAGGTGGGCGTTAGTCACTCCCTTTGCGGGTACGCCACATCACTTCTACGTGATGTCGTGAAGACGATTTGTGTGCGTATTTGGCCTTTTCCATGACCGGTGCCGGCCAGCCAACGGAAGTCTAGTAAGAATGCTTCTACGCATGGATGGTTTTGTTGGCCTGGGCGGGGCCTGAACCAAGAGCCTAGAATCAGGGGACAAAATCAGAAAAAATACAAAATTATGTCGAAGGCGATCAATAATCGAGTAGACAGCATTGTGAATTAAATTCAGGGAGCAAACAGTTACAGAGGTGAGAGAATCAGCAGTGCTGCTAAATCTAGAGGGAGGTAGAGCTGATTGCTAAGCATAAAGCGATATTATCGTCTTTTCAGGGCTCATTAGCGATGCTGTTGTTCAAGGTAGTCACCATTATATTTGCAACAACAACATTTCAAGTCATTCTCAAAAAGGCTTGGTGAAAACGAGGAAAACGGAAAACTTTGAGGAGAAAATGGAGTTTAAACTGTGTTCAGTAGACTCTACATTGTTACGGAATTACCAGGAAGGGAAGGTCAGCACCCATCTACCATGATAAATTAAGCCGATTAGTTTTAGACCAGTTAAACGTAATGTCGAGATGAGTATTGCTAATAATTCTCTGTCCAAGCCTAATCTATGAAGCAATACTTCCTGGCTCCCCAACAACGGCAATGCTGTGGTGATACAAATAAACCAATAACCTTGATGTGAAATTTGAACCAGCAGATCACTCAATTTTGAGCACATCTCACTCATCACTACACCACTGCAGCATTAATATTTTTAAGCTACACTTAATCTTCAGTGTTGCTATTTATCGATCGCTGGCAATGCCTAGATGTGAATGTTTTGGAATTTTCACCATTTCGCTCTCTATGTATCGCACAATTGTTATCTGATCTGAAGCACTATATAAGCAAGCATGATATCGTGCTTAACATTCTTCTCTCCTCTCATTTCTTTAATTGTATTGTCATATCTTTATGGAACTTTGAAATAGTTTTAGGTTCACGTTTACCATAACAGCCCCACAAAACACGAAACACTGTAACTTAGAAGGAGCTGATATTAGGCAAATAAAATAGAATTTTTAACCTCTCCTTTATTGGAGGTATATTTCGAACTATTTACGTAATTTAAATATTAAAGGTTTAATTACCCATGTTTGAGGTTCTATACTAAAACACCACACGGAGAGCAGAACACAAGCCGAACAGCGCAAATGTTATTTTCTACGCTTCCAATCGAGGACTAGTAGACTCTACCCGTTGTCAATGTGGGAATGTTGATCAACATTCTTAATCACCGGAAGGATGGATGGCCTCATTGGCCTAGGTGGAGCCTGAAACAAGAATCTTTTATTAGAGGTGCGTGCTACAGGCGGCGGGTCTTCCGAGTGTGCTACCCCATGCCTGAACAAAATCCCGTCGGAGGTAAGGAGTAGTGGAATAGGCAATCATGCCAACCTCTGCTGCGGTGCAATCCAATGCGAATTGCTCACGTTGGTCGTGGACGACGTGCTCCAGCTGTTCAGGGAAAGAGCCGATAGGCAATGATTCCGAGGACAGGCGAAGGGAACTATTGCTAGGATTGGATTGACGATGGAGATAGAGTCGAGCAAAAACAGCGAAGATGGCACTAGCACAGAGCACGATAAAGACGATGTCTTACGTAGAAAATCCGAGCATAGAGACATCAGCGACAACGGCTCATGTAGACAATGATCATAGAACACCTGAGATTGAACCTATGAAACTTACCAGGGAAGGCTCTCAGGCGTGGGTCTGAACGGGGGAAGTGAATAAGTACTGCGGGAATCTCCACCCTTCCTAAAGAAGACTAACATGCTTCGTTTTTGCTGAGTCCTTGAACCCAAATAGCTACGGGCCTTCGAAGGTGGGGTACAATCACCACCTACAGCGTACAGCGCGTGCCCTTGTGCATACGTGAGCGCCTGACAATGTAAGGGACGTGGCGAAGGGATCGACGGTGAGTGAATCGGTGACTCAGCAGGGTGCGACGCTGCTTCACAGGTGCTGGGCGAGGTGTTCGACTCCCGTGCTAAGTAATACTTTGCAGTTTTCCACGAGTGCTGCCTCCTTTACCAGTTTGCATCCTATACATCTCCTACAAATTTATTTGACTCTAAACTGTCAAATAAGGGTTTACTGTGAGCTGGGCTTCACTCACTTTTCTCACTTTCTGTATTATACAAGGTTTTGTGTTTTTCAGCGAATATAAACAGTGACCTTTAATGAGTTGATTTAAAGGATAGGTTAGAGGGACTAGGGCTGTCGAGGTCATAACCACCGATTTTGTTCAAACTTCGTCTGTGGGGTTATCTGGGGTGCTGATCACGAATCTGATATTCGATTTTGAAATTTTGGCCGATTGGCCGTTACACTGGTCTGATGCGTTACATATGGACTTGAAGGTTGCTGGTGACCACCCTGATCAAGCGCTGGATCGGGAAAGATGGCGTCATGACACCAGAATAGCGTACCCTGCTACAAAACGGGGCAGACGCTGAAGAAGAAAATTGCGCTAGGTTACAGCAGGTACGGGTGAGATCATAATCACCGGCCATTGCCCAGGGGATTATTTGGAGTGCTGCTCACGAATCGGACATCGTTTTTTCGTATTACGCTGGAGTACGGTAAGTTGCAGTAGGTAGGGGTGAGTAATGGTACGGTCATGGTCACCGCTTTTGCACAAGCGTCGTCTTAAAGGGGTTATCTGGGGTGTTGTTAACGAATCTGACCATTATTTAAGAATCTAGAGAAAAATAAATATGTAGATGTGCAGGAAGCAAATTGGTAAAGGAGGCAGCGGTCATGAGAAAAATGCAAAAATAGTGCATAGCACAGGAGTCGAACATCTGGCCTAGCACCTGTGAAGCAGCGTCGCACCCTACTGAGTCACTGATCCACTTGCCGCACAGCCTTCAGTCACGTCCTATACATCTGCACACGCTCACGTAGGCATGCGCTGACGATGCGATACTGTACCCCACCTTCGATGGCCCGTAGCTATTTGGGTTCAAGGACTCAGCAAAAGCGAAGCATGTTTTTCTACTATATGAAGGGTGGAGATTCTCGCAGTACTCGCCATTTCCCCTACTCAGACATACGCCTCGGATCCTTCCCTAGTCAGTTAGCCCGGGCGAGACCCGAACCGAGAAACTCAATTCTGGATCCGCGCAAGAGGTGCAAGATTCACTACTACACTACGCGTCCCTATAGCAATATGTCGAAGGTAATTTGCAATCAAACAGACTGTGATATGCACGAAATTCGGGAACGAACCAGTTGCAGAAATGTGAAAGTCAGCACTGCTGCTAATTCTAGAGTGAAGTAGAATTTATTGCTAATTGTAAAGCGATGTGAACTCCTTTATCAGGGCAGATACTATTCTTAGATTTTCGAATATTCGTTAGAACTCAAACAGCGATGGTTTTAAAAAGTCGACTATTCGTTTGAATTCGAACACCGAAAGCGGGCAATATTCGAACATCCGAAAGTATTCTTCGAAAATCGAATAACTTTATTCGAATATTGGATGAACTTCAAGTCTTTAAGCACAGAACCTGATTTGAACAAATTGTTCGATTACGCAAATATTCAGTTATGCAAAGAATGGAGCTTTTTCGGTTTTCGATCGATCGAAAAAAATTGATGAGCGAATAAATTCGTTCGTTCATTCGCTTGAAAAGCTTCGACATCGAATTTATTCGTTCATTCATTCGTTCGATGAAACTTGCCAAAAGAAGAACTATATTGTCTGGCATAAACGATTACGGATAAAAGAGAGCGTTACTAAATCCCCTTTGGGGTGCGCCACGCATTCTACTTCTATGGGATATCATGGAGGTGATTTGAATGCGTATTTGGCCATACAATGACTTGCGGTGGCCAGCCGATGAACAAATCAGCGATTTATACTTCCTAGACAAGTCTGGTACCAATTCGCCGACCCCGAAGGGTGGAGGGCTCGGTTTTCCTGGGCGGGAAATCCGAACCAAAAACCTGGTATTGGGTGCACGCCACACCCGGTAGCTCTTTCAATTGTGCCATTGTTTAGCATATGAGCTCAAAATATTTTCCACACTCCAACGTTGCCAAGTAGTGTAGTCTTTTCTATATCTGAACTACGTCGCTCAACCAGTGACTGCAAGACTCCAAAAGTGTCAGCGCTTGAAAAATCAAGGGTTATACTGTGTTGCTGGGTCAAAAACAGATCAGAGTTGAGATCATTCAGCAAACGATAGACATGAAGCTTAACGAAGTGCTGATGGAGGACGGCAGTGACGCTTTGTTTCTATCGCAATTCGGCAACAGATCTGTTATTCGAAAATGGCTGTAGGTAAATGCAAAGAGGCAGGAAGAATGCTATTGTTGCTGGCTATTTCTGTGAAGTGAAATCACTGCAGACGAGAGGGATTATAACAAATTCCGTAAACGTTATTTGACGACTTCGATGGAAAAAGTTGAAGAGTTGAATCCCTTCTCGTGGCTCAGGGTAAAAGCTCGGTATTATGAACTCCATAAACATAGATACGACATTCTTCAATGTTACCCAAGCCTAGATCGGCTGGTATAGAATTCAAACAGATGCTTTTAACAGATATGATAAGTTTCTATCTTTATCTTCATAGACATTAGAGTATAATGTTAGATTTTTACTATAGCGCATCACAAACAGGAAATGATACATAGCTGGCCTTCACCTTTTATTCAAAAGAGTAAATTGCCGCAAAGGTGTAAAAATAGTTCACCTTCGCAAATGACTCCAGACAAAAGAAAAAGAAAGACGCTAGTCTTTCAGTTTTTGGTACGCATCGTGTAGTCTTCCTTAACTCTAAGGCATACCGTTGATGAAATTCCAGGGTTCATATCGCAAATGCGAGCAGCTTTAGCCCTAGTTTATAGTTGCGCCGCTGTGCGGCGCGGCACCATATTCGGAATAGATATCGATCGCGGGCGCGAAGAATCGATACCTATGGCGCTCGTGGTGCAACTATAAACTAACAATAAGGCTTAGGGGGAGAGAGAACGCCATACAATCATAGCCAACCACGGCAACAACTGTCCTCTCTGACTTACATGTCTATTCGATGCGGCCTGAGAGGATGGCAGGATCCTACACCTCCCCCCCCCCCCCACGCTCTTCCGCAATGCTGTCCACATTCGCGACATTGATTGATTTGAGCGTGACATTATCCAATATATTGACTTGCGGCAGCCAAAAAAATAAGGTCTACTACCGAGAGCTTTGAAACGATTTGAACCCGAACCTACGTAAGCTGCATAACATTTTCCCTTTTCAGCTACCAAATGTCGTACCATGGATGGGCGTCTACACCCGGTGATCTGGCCGTGTTGAAACAAAAAATTGATTTGCACGCAGAGTAACGGCGCCTTCTCTTAACTGCGCTACACGCATCCATAGTATGCTATCCATGCAAAGCGGTTACACGAAACAAAGCTAAATGTGCACAAAGGGCATTTCCACTTGAATTGGATCCTTCTGGTTTTCCCACTTTTTAGCTTGGAACAGGTCCTCTTTAGAAATAAAACGCTCATTTTGCAAACCAAGATACACTTGTCTAAAGTTTCAATAGACATTGTCTAACCAGATTGATACTACCTCCTTTAAAAGGTTTTTTTAAAATAAAAATTCACCTCACCTTTAGAGAGTGTATTAAGAAAAATAACTACACTGTTTGAATAACACAGAATTTTCATTATTTGACCTCGAAGAATATTTATAGTTTGGTCGCGATGTGCTGGAAAACGTAGTAACGTAGGCGCGTGTAGCGCAGTCAGAGGAGATGATGGCTGTCGCACGCACCCGATACCAAGTTAATAGCTCGGATTTCCAGCCCAGACCATCCAAGCCTTCCAACCCTACGGGGTCAGTGAATTGGTACCAGAGGGTAAAGCGCTGACTTATACACTACTCGGCTGGTCACCGCAGGTCGTTGTACGCCCCATTACGCATTCAAATCACCTCCACGACATCCCGTAGAAGTAGAATGCGTGGCGCATCCCAAAAAGGATTGAGCAACGCCGTCCTTTATCCTTTATTGTGATGTGCTAGAGATTAATGATTATATTGGCCCAGTACATGGAACAAAGCTGTAGCAATAGCGAAAATGCACCACTATTCTTCTGTCCATAATTTTAGATAAACATCATTTATACTATCAATCGAAAAAGCAGAGCAATGTTCTCGACGAGCGCACGACTCAAACGAGCAGTTCTCTGCGCCTCAATGCGCCTAAGACATTGTTTCAGAGAAAATAATAAAAATTCTACGTTTATTCAAGAAATGCACACATTTCTTCATAATGCACGTTGTGTAGGAGATTTTTCATCCAAATTATCTTTAATCGAAAACATATTTTGCATTTGCTATAGAGCGTACATTTTGACATCAGATATGTCTATTTTTGTTATAAGAGTTCCGGACTTCCGAGCCTCGCCGACGTTCGAAGATCAAAAACGCTGTCGCGTGCGTCAAGTTGTCGAAAATTAGGTGGGTCGGCCACGTAATGCGCTTCGCAGACATCCGCTAGACGAGGGCCGTTACCGACTGGATCCGCGGGATGTCAAGAGAATACCAGTACGCCCACCAAGAGTTAGTTGGACTTCTTCGTGAAAACGCTGATCGAACGATATGACTCTCTTCGTGTCCCTCAAGCGGGGAGGATCCATTGGAGCACTCTGACACGCGACAGGGACGAATGGAGACGCTGTTGGCGCCCGCTCGAGCAAGTTGATGATCAACGGGACGACAGGTGATATAGGTGATACAGGTGATTTTGTTAAGAAAGTGTCAGCTCTAATGTCAAGTTAAATGCTTTAAAAACATCTTTAATGCTCTAAAGTCAAGTTAAATCCAGTTAATGCAGAAACAGCATAACTGCATCAGTGTATGAATAAATTCATAAAAGAATCTTTTGCTACTTGTACACCGTCCCAGAAATGTAATGGAAAAGTCTTAAAGGAGAATACTAGAATCTATCCTATTGGGGGCAGTTCACTCAGTCATTTTGACAACGGCGGTAAAATTGAAATTGAGTTATTCCATGGCGCACACTGAGCTGTCATACTAGAGAAACTGGCTTCAGGACGTAACTCCAACGCGACGTCGCGGCGCTGAAACGCGGACGTGCATGGTTAGCCGCAGAGCATGAAATTGTACCACTGCTTAAGCTCCTCGCTTGAATTTTTGAAGTTTATTGCTCGTCAGGACCACAGTTAGCCATGTTTTCTGCAAAGGGTAGATTGCGTCGTCTCGGTTACCATTCCTCAGGTTGTCTCCCTCAATTTATGCTTCTAACTACTTTTTTTGAAGGATACAATACCGCTCAAATTCTTTGTAAAAAAGACGCTTTGCGACGAATTAATCCGTCACAAAGCGTCTTTTTTGCAAAGAATTTGAGCGGTATTGTAGCTGCCAGGGTTGTTGAACAATTCAGCACAGTTTTATTTCGTGTTGTGTTTGCTAAAGGGGTGTTTAGTAATGGCACTACATGTGAACTATCACAAGTGAGTTGGGGACGGTCAAGCATAGCGCAAAGTTAGAATTAAGGGAAAAGCTACGGATTATTGCGCTCACCCCCCCCCCCACTCCCTTAATAGAAACTTACAAACATCTGCTTCCGAAACTTCTAGTTAGTAATCCCGTCCCAGTTCTTGCTTTGAATCTCCCTCACCAGATGCTTGACTGTTCCCTTCACTTGTTTGATCTAGATTCTCATTCCGTTCGCACTTTGGTAACAATCACTCCCACTTCTCTACCAGGAAACATCAGACTTATCCCATCCTCATCTTATGTCTCTTTCCTTCCTCTGCGCGGTCAACGTCGCCGGCACACCCTTTGGCGCCCTAGCGCGAGACACTAGCCGTACCTGTCCGAAGCAGTCGGACCGCGACAACTCGTCCAATTTCGTCGCGTACCGGGCGCGACGCCATGGGCTGTTCGCGCGGCGTTGGAGTTATGTTTGCCCCCCAGAGAAACTTTCCATATAATTTCCTACCAGGGATATGCCACCCTATTTATGGCTGTTTCGCTTTTCTAGCGGTGCTCCCTGTGACTAGGAGAGACCCGAATATTATTATGAAAAAATTAAAATTTCCATTATGAAGTTACTTGAATAATATGAAGAAGTAAAAATAAACTTTAACGTTCCGTTTTGCCACCCTCCTTCGGACGAGCTTTATTTATTATAACATCTCCCCGGTGGCTCATCAGTGAAGTAAGGAGATGCTATAATTTAGTGGCTATTTGTTTATTAAACATTTACATAATAAAGGTTTTATAAGTATTTTAAAACGTTTTAATCTTAGTGTTGTTTTAAATTAAAATTTAGAAATTAGCAGAGTTGAAAACATTGAAAGCAACGCGAAACATAGATCGACTACACATAAGGGCTGCCAGTTTTAGACGGATTAGTTGAAAACAAAATGTAGGAGGCCCTAGAAGGCACGAGTGTCCACCCGTCTAAAAGGAGGTGGCCAAATTTAGAAGCAGAGAAGCTCAAGATGATCGTGGGTGGCACTGGCTCAGACGTTGTTTGGCACTATGTATTATCTAAGAACCGATTTCGCGCTTTATCGGGCACTCTGCACTTTCCGCCAGTCCACCGGCAAACATGACACAAATTTTTCTACAAAAAGACACATTTTACAGTCAACGACGATGAAGCCTTTCAAGAATAGGGCTAAGGTAAAGCATCTAAAACGAACGTCTTTTACTCACTTCGAAATCAACTAATCAACTTCGAAATCAAAAATCATTATTCATAACTAATGGCAGCAGAAAATTTGACGCAACTGAAGCAAGTATTATACACACGTTGGGTTTGGCGGTTAGTGTTACAGTTTTAGATTTCCTGAGGATTGAGGATACTAATGGCCAGCGGTAATTTATTTAAAGGAACAGCGGTGAATTGTAGTTTCCCGAGCAGTGAATAGGCAAATGGATCCATGTACTGAATGTGGTTAGCATTGGAAGGTGGGAGCGCATCAGCTAATCCTAACTAATCAGAGCATTGATCGAACATGCCAATAAAGGAAATGACCGTAAGCCCCATCTTTGACTGGCACGCCAATTTGACGCGGTCTGATTGGCTGATGCGTTCCCGCCCCTCCATGCTGTCCATACTCGCTACCAGGGCCGGGAAATATTATAAAATTGTCTGCAAGGAGAAAAGAGAATGTTTGGCGTTAAAGAGTGATGTGCTCAACCTATCAAAAAAGTTACTAAAAAAGTTAGTGAAAAAAAGCACAATTAAATTTTTTTCAAATTTTTCGAATAAACGAATAATCGAATATATTCGATTTCATGAAAAACCGAATATTCGAATATTGAATATATTCGAATTTTGGAAAAGTCGAATAGTCGAATAATGAATATATTCGAATTTTCGGCCTCATCGGATACTCGAATAACGAATATTCGAATATGCGCTCGAAATTATTCGATTCGATTCAAAGCATAATGGTGACCTATGGATTACACTTGTGTCCTTCCAAAATTTTTTTGAATAAACGAATAATCGAATATATTCGGTTTCATAAAAAACCGAATATTCGAATAATGAATATTCGAATAATCGTTCGAAATCGTTCGATTCGGTCCGAAGTATAATGTAGTCCTTTCTCAAAGGTGTGTTTAATAGCGTCTTGAAAATAGACAATTCAATGTCGCCTTGTTGATTTGTCAGCCAAGGTTATTATCAGTCTCTAACTCGGGTTAAGTTTCGGCGACCTCTGAAAAAGTCGAAAAATGTTTATGAAACTGTCCGGATCTATCCGGATCTATCCTAGTCCGGAGGGGAGGAGCACAGAATTAAAAATTATGCAACAAATTGACTTGACGCTCACAGAGCGGATTGAAGAGAACAGACTAGAGATTAAACTTACAGATTTCACAAAGAAAAAAAAAGAAAAAATAACTTAGGTTTCACCGCGGTTGTAAACAGACAACGTTATGCGCTCCCTCACTATGGGGATCCGTGTTTTAACATGTCAGGCGGCGGTCAGATTTTTTTGAATGCGCTTTACCCGCTGAGACGTTTTTAGACCCGCCGTAATTTGTTTATTTGTTGCACGTTTGTTCGTTTTGTTCTTTCTTTTTCAGGTCCTATTCTGTTCCCTTCAGTTCGTTCTGTGGATGTCGGGTCAATTTATTACACAATTTTCAATTCTGTGCCCCCCCCCCCCCCCGAACCAGGATGGATCCAACTGTTTCCCCAATTACCTACAAATTACTACTCTTAATGAGAGATGAAAGTCGAACTTGGAGAAAATAGACAGTAGCGGATACAATTCTGGAAATGCTATTTAAATGAAGGTGCTCCTAATCACGAACAGAGAACAGACCTTCAAAAAATTAGGCACTCTGCGCGGACACGGTCTTCTGCTTCAAGTCCCTAACAGGAAAGATTTTATTGAAAGCTAGCAGATATGGAATGGAATGTACAGCTAGGCTATCGTGAAATCGTACCGGTGTCCCATCACTTCAGTCTAATCTAAGAACTCACCAAAGAGTTTACACAGCATTTGTGCCTGCTTTGTTCTTCTTTGTGGCGCGATTTGGTTGCAGGGCCTACCAACGCATATTATAGGAGCCCGTTTAGTGTCTCCGCTTTCAGAAACAGATCGAAAAAATTGATCTCATATGCATCCCTGAATTGCAGAACAGAAAAACTCCATATGACCACAATGCCAACGTTGGACAACTGAAGTGAAGATTCCAAGATTTCACATGGTTGTCTTCGTCCCAAGTCCCTTCCCCACAGAGTACAAATACTCTTCCTACTCTACGACAACTGAATAGTCGGAGCACAGTTTATCTTTCACTTACAAAAATAAAGCATAACAGCAGCAAATATAGCAGCGAAGGGCCACCAAAAAATGAAACTCTGAATCGCTTCACAACGGAATAGTAATTCTCTGATTGTGAGTGCCAAACACTACGTAGTCGCGCATTGTCTTGTCGTTGCTAGAATAAATAAAAACAAGATTTTAGGAGATGAGACGCTAATGGACCAAACTGAAGTGAAAAGTGCCCAATTTGACGTCAAAATGGTATACAAAAAAGCAAAAAGGTCGTCCGACTTTAAACACTTTAAAGAAAAGGAGTAAAATGTTAAGTAAAAAGCGAAGCGTGGCGACCTGTCGTAATATTTCTGTCAAAAGCGATAGACAAATTTTGAGGCTATGAAGAAGGCGACAGCATCGAAACGTAATTCTCAATAAATGTTTGTAACATTATTAGCTCAGTTAAACAATCAGTCCAGGTGGGTTAGACTACCATAAAATTTGACGCAAAGCATTGAATGGCGGCTGTATATTTAAAGACGATATTCAGCGTTAATGAAAAAACGAAAGTAAAAAATCAACGATAAAGAATAAGGGATAAGGATAAAGGACGGCGTTACTCTATCCCTTTTGGGATGCGCCAGCGCATTCTTCTTCTACTAGATGTCGTGGAGGCGTTTTGAATGCGTATTTGGCCCTACAATGACTTGCGGTGGCCAGCCGATGAACAAGTCAGCGCTTTATCCTTCCCAGACATGTCTGGTACCAATTCACTGACCCCGTAGGGTTGGAAGGCTTGGTTGGCGTGGGCGGGAAATCCGAACCAGAAGCCTGGTATCGGGTGCAGGCGGCAGTCGGCGCCTCCTCCGATTGCGCTCCACGCGCCCGTAACGATAAAGAATAGGAATAAAATTGGAAACAGTCACTTTCTTTCAGAACGTGCCACTCATTCTTCTTTGAGAAGAAGGAGGACTGTCTCTTGCTGGATCGAGATTCCTGGTTCTGGTCCCGCCCAGGCTAACCAGCCTACAAGATCAACGGACTAGTATCAATCTTGTATGTAGTTGTGGGGAATAAAACACCTTTTTCATTGGTTGGACATCGAACGTCATTACCTACACATACCAGGCTGTCCAATAATTCTTGTCCGAAAATTTCGCCATTTTTAATTTTTTTCAACTTTATTGAGAAACAAGTCTAATCAACAATATAATCACCACAGTTATCCACAACAGTGGCCCATCGATTGGGCAGGTCGCCGATGCCCTTCGCCCAGAACTCCGGGGCTGCCACTCGAAGAAGCCCGCGATGTCGGATTTGAGGTTGTCGTAGTTGGTGAATTTTCTTCCGGCCAAATGGTGCTTCAGCGGGCGGAACAAGTGGCAGTCGGAGGGGGGCGAGGTCCAGGGAATACGGCGGATGGGCAACCGTCTCCCAGCCGAGGGTCGCCAACTTCTGCTGGGTCTCCTTCGCCACGTGGGGGCGCGCGTTGTCGTGCAGCAGGGGGCCGAGGCCCGTCGGGGACGCTTTTCTCGGATGGCGGCGGCTAGTTTCTCGAGCTGATCAGTGTAGAAGGAGGCAGTGACCGTCCTGCCTTGCGGGAGCAGCTCGAAGTACAGCATGCCCTTGGCGTCCCACCAGCAGCAGAGCATGATCTTCAGCGGGTGCAGGTCGACTTTCGGCGTCGTCGGCGGCTCTTCTCCGCGCGGGATCCAGACGGCACGGCGGGCGACGTTGTCGTAGATACGTCGTTCCCTCTGTTCTCTCTTCCGGGATCCGACATGCCATCTCGTCGGTGAAGAAGCGTACAGCACCCGGTCCCGAAAGGATCAGACCTGAACACCTGAAGAATCTTCCGCCAACGCTCATCAAAACCTTGGCGCGGCTCTTCACACGCTTCCTGTCGGGGTGCAAGGTTCCATCTCAGTGGAAGACCAGCAGGACCGTCTTGCTGTACAAGAAGGGAGACGTGCACGACATTGGCAACTATCGCCCGATCTGCCTGCTGTCCGTAGTCTACAAGCTGTTCACTCGAGTCATCCTAAATAGGATCAGCCGAACGTTGGACGAAGGACAGCCATGCGAACAAGCAGGACTTCGGAGAGGATTCAGCTCGATCGACCACATATAAACCATTACGAAGCTCATCGAAGTGTCACGAGAGCACAAGCTGTCGCTGTGACTTACGTTCATCGACCTGAAGAAGGCATTCGACTCCGTCGAGACTGAAGCGGTCCTCGACGCCCTGCTCACTCAGGGCGTTCCTACTCAGTACATCAGAGTCCTTCGAGAGCTGTACAGTGGATTCACGACCAAGATCTCTCCATTCTACAACGACGTCGTCATCGACGTGAAGAGAGGGGTTCGGCAAGGAGATACCATATCTCCGAAGCTCTTCAGCGCCATCCTCGAATGCGCGAACTAGAATGGGAAGACATGGGACTGCAGGTCGACGGCCAGCAGCTGCACCATCTGTGCTTCGCTGACGAAATCGTACTCATAACACCGAGCATCAGTCAGGCGGAACGAATGCTGCCCGATTTCGATCGTGTATTATGGAACGTTGGACTGCAGCTGAATCTTACGAAGACGATGTTCATGAGGAACGGACAAGTTTCTGATGCCCCACTCAACGGAACGAACATCTCCGAATGCTCCAGCTACGTCTATCTGGGTCGCGAAGTCAATATGGCCAACGACCTAGCGCCGTAGCTGAGCAGGAGGAAACGAGCGGCTTGAGGAGCGTTTAAGAGCGTCGAAGAGGTCGCGAAGAAGACGAAGAACGTCCGACTCCGTGCCCACCTATTCGACTCTACCGTTCTTCCTGCCCTAACATACGCCTCAGAGACCTGGGCTATACGAAAGCAGGATGAACACGCGATCAGCGTCGCACAGCGTGGAATCGAGAGGACGATGCTCGGAGTGAGACGACTCACGTAGTGCGATTCGCAGACACCCGCTGGACGAGAGCCATCACCGACGGGATTCTTGGATTTCACGTAATGCGCTCCGCAGACATCCGCTGGACGAGGGCCGTTACCGACTGTCGCATGGGCCAAGTCGTCAAAAATTAGGTGGGCCGACCACGTAGTGCGATTCGCAGACACCCGCTGGACGAGAGCCATCACCGATTGGATTCCGCGGGATGTCAAGAAAACACCGGGACGCCCACTTCTTCGTGAAAGCCCAAAACGACCGATATGACGCGATATGGTGTGGTTAAACAGGAGTAGAATAAAACTGCGCTGCAGGCGAATAAGGTTCAGCCCTAAAAAATGGAACGTGTCTTCGAATGTTCAAAACTAAGCACCCTGATGAAAGTCGAGTCCATACCAATGAAAGGAAAATGGCCCAGCAGGAAGTGATGGAACAGGAAAGCTAGGTGAGAGACTTTGAAGGCCAAATCTTTGTTCAGAAAGACCTTTATCGAAAAACGAACATTTGCTTATTAGTAGTTTAAAGAATTTTCTAAGAAACGATGAAGATATGGCAAACAATCAGCGCTGTGAGATGAAGATGAATTTCGAGCTGTCACTAGCGGCAAGCTTGTAATAGAACTCTCCCCTCGACTATTTCTTTGTGATCGGCGCCTACCACATGCATTTTATCGGTAGTTTTATGTGGATTCTTGAGTGGAGCTCTCGGTTTATTAGCGTCTCGACGACCTTGAAAGCAGCTGATACAAAAACCATGCGGAGGCTGACGTTCGTAAACATTTATTGGCGTCTTCGTAATGGTTAGCCAGGTGCTTTTACCGCTATTGCATGCTAGCTAAAAGCCCAAGAAAACATTTTGATCGGGAAATCGTTGCCAAGATTAGATGAACCTGATTCGATTTGGGCAGCGAAGAAAAATTAAAAGATCGATTAAGATTTGTGGTGACAAGTGGTTCCTCAAATTCTCTCCTCTTTTTTGTAGGAAACTCCTTTGTAGCTGCAAGAATCTTTGGTGCATGTCGCGAAGGTGAGCAGCATTAGGATTGCGCATGGGAATGCGCTAGCCAATTAGGCCACATCGAGTGGGCGTTGAGAGAAGGTGTGTGCGGTCGGTACCCTGAATGGCTGGAATACGTTTGGACGGTGCTCTGATTGGTTATGGTCGGCTGGCGCACTCCCAATGTTGCTCACCTTTGCGATACGTACCGAATCCTGCTAAATTTTTACTCAACCGCTTATCCCAACGCAAGAAGCGCACGGCAAAAGGCCCAGGTGTCCAACAAAAAGGGGAAGCTAACATATATGTTTTTCATTCGAGCAGAAGAAGAAGAATTCAATTTTTTTTGATAATTTCAAAAGTTGTATGTCAAGCGGATACGGGGATATAAAGGCATGTGGCTTACAGGAAACTTCTTCGTAGCTGCAGAATCTTCGGTGCATGTCGCGAATGTGAGCAGCACTAGGACTTGGGAATGCGCCAGGCAATCAGGCCACATCGCGTGAGCGTACAATTGAGAGAAGGTGTATGCGATACCCTGATTGGCTGGAATGAGTTTGGACGGTGCTCTGGTTGGCTATGGTTGGCTGACGCATTCCCAATTCCCAATGCTGCTCACCTTTGCAACATTTACCGAACCTTCCCATACATGAACCCCTGGAAACTGATTCTACACGCTTCAGCATTCGAAGCTCTACCGAACGATCACAAATCAACCCGTAGAAGAGATACTGGTGCGTGGCAAGTTGGCTATCTGTTCAATTATACGCTTCAGGACCTATGTTTAAGGTACGTCATGTGTATTCTGCGGATGAGCAAGATACTGTGAAATACCACATGATGAACACAACGGTACTAAGCGAAAAGTTTGAGCACATAGCTCCACTAATTGGCGCAGATGGAATGGGGATGACGTTGACATGCGGCGAATGAGCACTGCTGGAGCAAAACGATTAGTCTTCTACCAAGAACGATTTTTGAAAGATGATAATGATAGGAATGGAGGATCCCGTATATAGTTGTGCTCTCCCAAAAGTTTCGAATAACCGAATAGATTTGAACAGCGACGATTTTCGAATATTCGAAATTCGATTACATTCGAAAATGGTGTTTTTCGAGCATTCATATTGGAATACACTCGAAAATCGCTTTTTTCGAACGTTCGAATACAAAAATTCGATTTCGAATAGAATTGTTCGAATTCGAATGATTCGGGCACAACTATAAAAGTAGAAGTAGAATGTCCCGCGCACTTTGTTTCTACAGGATGTCGTGGAAACGATTTGAATGCGTATTTGGCCTATACAATAACTTCGGGTCGTCAAACTACGAACAGGTCAGCACTGAATTGAACAAGTCATGACGATCCAGTCCACCCTCAGCTCTCTTCTCTGCCCTAATCTTTCATGAAGTAGTTTTTACCCAAAATTTATGCTGAAGGGTGAAAGGCTCCTTTTCGGCAATGATGGGGAAGGAGCTGGCAATATTCGAATCTTTCAGCGACTAAAAGAGCCACATCTGAGAGGCAGAGGATCACGAAAACAAGCAAATGCAGGTAGACGTCCTTCCACCAGACGATCAACTGTCACCACTCTTCACTAACCACGTTTAGGAAAGTGGAACCTGGTAGCGCGAGAGATCGTTTCGGTCTCTAAAAAGGAGAAAATCTGCTTAAATCTGCACTTGTACCGAGATCTGGTTTTACTTTTTTAAAATTCTTTAGAACGACTAACTGCTAGCCAATCAGGTATCTGATTCTCCTCGCCCGCTTTGTTAGCATGAAGGGGTTGTTTCTGCCGAACACTTCACAGATTTTTTGAAACGTGATAAAACAATTAAAATCGCTCCAGCCATAAACACGGTTACATCTAATTTTCTAACCGTTCTTCATCATTTAACGGCAGCGTAATTGAACAGGCGAAGGTACACATGCCTCAGCTCGCCGAGACCTAAGTGGGAAAATTTTTCAGGTTGAAGATGGACTACGGTAACATCCAAAGCAATGTCTTCGGTTCAGTTGCGCAAGTTTGGATACCTTGAATACGAAAGCGACAATGTGCAATGGGAAGCAGAGAATAGAGAACAAGTGGTGAGTAAGGTGAATACTGCGGGAATTCTCAATAGCAAAGAAAGACCGAAGAACACGGTAGCATCACAAGAAATGAAAGGCATGTATTAGGTTGGAAAAAGTCTCTTCAAACTTCGAAATTTTCTACCGTTCTCCTTGTAAACGCACTAGCAAATATTGATTGCTGATTTCGTAATCCTACCACACTTGTCTACGGTTCGCACGCGGACACAGGTCAAGACCCTTCTTGTACTTCGTTATCTATCCAATCTTCCGGACTCAATGCCAGATCTACCTCATGGCCATTTTCGGCACGGCAATCTTCATGAATTCATTAAAGGATCTACTGCGCATCAGGCAGCCGATCAAATTAACCATATATATATATATATATATATATATATATATATACATATATATACATTGTTCGTAGGGTAAGAATCGGTAAGAAGGTAAGGTTCGCATCTTCCACGTCTTCAAGGAGTTCGTTTGGTACAAGAAACCTGCTTCCCAGAGTGTTTTGCTCCACTCCCGAAGTGCACATCCCTTGTACATGAAAGTGAATGTGATAAGAAACCTTATCGCCACGAAGGATAAAACGTGTACTGAAGAATCTATGGAAACAAAGGCGAGCATTTCGAGAATACTGGAAGAAAATGACTACACCACAGCAGAAGCCAGGTCCTGGCGGCCACATTTCACCCCAGCGGGCGTACCGTTGGTCTTACCGTATGTTAACGAGCGAAATGCCACGGACATTAACCGAGTTGTGAAAGCGTCAGGACTTCCAGTTAAACTCGTTTTTCGACCACCGCCAAATCTGAAGAGCCTGAAGAGCCAAATCTGAAGAGCCTGAGCCTGAAGAGCCAAATCTGAAGGTCGTACAATACGGGCAGTTGTTTCGGCCACATTTCTCTTCAGGAATCTATGAAGAGAAATGTGGCCGAAACAACTGCCCGTATTGTACGACCAATAAAATCTGTCAATTACGTGGCACTGTGTATCAGGTCACATGCGAAGGCTGTGGTCAGAACTATATGGGAGAAACGATGCGGCCGCTTTACAGACGCCTTGACGAGCATGTGCGAGCGTTGCGAAACCCCGCTTCTTACCCTACGAACAGCTTTTCGCGACACCGCACCCTCCACCACACTCATGAAGCCCCTCCTGCAATCAAAGTTAACGTATTGCACCGCTCACTGATAACCCCGCTAGAAAGGAAGCTGCTCGAAGCCCTTGCAATAAAGAGGCTGAACCCCGAAATCAACAATAGGGATGAGTAGACCGAGGCGCTGAGGCTTATCATGTAGTGATTAAGAAGATCAGTGGCAACGTTGTTTACAGTAACTTTATTTGTAAGGAGCATCGCTGTGGTGAGGCCCTGTTAGCGAGGCCTGCTTGGTTAGTTTTACCATTCTTACTATTGTACAGTTTGATGATGGTATTACTATGTGTAATGTTATTAAAGGCCTGAGGAAGGTGTTAAGCAGCGAAAGCTCGCCGATAAAGAATTCTGGAGTCTCAATTGTGCCAATTACATCGACTCACAAGAGAGACAATAAACGAGCTGGGCTGGGAGGTAATGCCACATCCACTGTATAGCCCTGACCTCGCCCCTACCGACTACCATTTCTTCCATGCTCTCAAGCAAGAAATTGGAAAGAAATATTTTGAAGCAGATGACGACCTCAAAAATTGGATTCAGCAATGGTTCGACTCCAGAACTGCGGTCTTTTAAGCGAGAGGAACTGGAAAATTACCCAGTCTTTGGAGAAGTATAGTGGAACAAAATGAAGTTTATCTCAATTGATTTGACTCTGTTGTTGTGAGTAATAAATCTTTGAAAAAAATGAAAAGACTTTTTTCCAACCTACGTCTTGGCGAAGGCGGTGGAGTTGAGCAAGCACAGAAGCTACGAATGCGTAAAGAAAGAAGGATACTGAATTGAAAGAGTATGAACAGTACAGCAACACTCGACATTCAGATCACGACTGGGTGAACGTCTCCGGTGCTGTTTGTGCTGTACGACTCGAATAAAATGTAAGAGTAGAAATTAAGCAGACTGAAGGATTTAATAAAGAGGAACGACCTATGAGTCCAGAAACGGTGATCAGCATGAAGAAGGTGGTGTCACAGCATGCTGGAGAACCTATTGGTACTCAAAATCAGGACCGAGGAAATCTGGAGAAATCAATAAGAGAAGAGCTACTTTTCCGCTAGATGAGGTAGTAGAACGTAATTTCACGTTGTGGTTTACTAAAAAACACACAAAACAACAGCAGCAAATAGAGATAAGTGTGGTCGTTAAAGAACGCTTAGACACCATAGCACCACGCCTTTTAGTTCGTCGCGATTTCTTGGATGAAACTTGAATGTTTTTTAGATCTTCAGAATTTCTTGCATTGGCCATCCAATGAATAAGTCAATGTTTTATCCTCCCTAAACAAGCCTGGTGTCAAATAACCAACAGAGGAGGAATGGTAGGCATGAGTGGTCTGGGGGGCAAATCCGAACCGTAAAGGAGTGTACACAGAAGAGCTATCACTATTGCACCTTCACGACTCCAGAGGTCTAGGAGAGGTCTAAAGAAAACACTTCGCCCAAGCATCGCCCAAGGGGCTACTTGGGGCGCTGATTACGGATATCACATCAATTTTTAAAATTTCTGTCGAATACGGCAGGTTACGGTTGACATGAGTGAATAGAGTTGCTTAGTAGAGTCGATTTTTTACCAATTTGGTCAGACTTATTTTCCAACCAAACGACCTTATTTGAAAGGGAAACTAGTGCAAGAAATGTGGCAATTCACAGAAAGAGTGACAGATTCGTGGTCAGCAGCTAAAATAAATCCTGGAGGTATAGAGGTTGTCATAACCTCGTCACCCTTAATTATCGCCACCGAATAAACGGTATCCTACCGAAGCCATGCAATCTTCATGTGCGAAAGTGCGAACAGTCCAGATAGGAAGTCGCAACACATTCCGGATTCGAACCCTCAATCCCCCTCCCTCACAACGGTAGCAACTCGGATATCCCTCGCTGTCACAGTCACTTAAGCTGAATCACTTGAATGTGCACTGCAGCGTCCTTTAGGAAACCTAGGAAATTGTCAGATTGCAATGATCTAGCTATAGTTGAAGCTTAAAATCTTCCGTAGGATAATTTCTTAGCACGGCAAGGCCATTAATGTCGTCACTTTTGCCTTAATAGCCCACCCTGAAGTGATAAAGTTTTTACCGTTTTTGGACCATCCACAGGCATTTAGCAAAAACAAAAAAACACATTTTAGCATTTAACAAAAACAAAAAACAAAACACAAAAAACACAAAAAAAACTTTGTGCTCCACGTCTCATGCCCTACGAGAGCATGCAAGCATAGTTCAGAATCTGCAGACCGAGCTCACTGACCGCCTTTGTAAAACGTGAAACGCGAGCCCGAACCATCATGAAGATGGTTCTTCGTGGTGCACGTAGCGTGCTGCGCTTAAGCCGATTGGGCTTTCATGCAAGCGTACTCTTGTGTTCAGTCCCTGATTCGTTCCTTGAAAGATTTGAAAAAGCCTGAATAGATACGGCAACATTCGATAAAGAAATGCTTCTTAGAGTATGCAGGAGCAACATCCCTTCGCCGGCGAAGTTGTCATTATTCTACATTTGTATTAACTTTTATGGAGCCTGTGCATTTAAATTTTAACTATAGAACGGATAACGAAAATAGTAAGATTCGGTGTTATTCAAGCCTTTGTAGAACCCACCACATATACTACATACTTCTACGGGATATCGTAGATAACAGAGATAGAGATATGTTACATGAACGCGTATATGGCCGTACTTGCAGCGACCAGCCAATTAGAAAGCAAGTGCTTTTCCCTTCCCATACAAGTCTGCAACCAATCCACTAAGCCAGAAAATTTTGAAGGTCTGCTTGACCTGGTCGGATCAAGAACCAAGACCATCGATTTGGTGTTCACGTGACGGCTGGTGCATTGGGCGGCTGCACTGTATGCGTAAAATATCAGGGCGAACAAAATATTAGGTTGCCCCATAAGTCCCCGCCGTTTTTTTCAACGATTCACTGCAGATTTCGCCGGCGGTCTCTTACATAGCGCTGCACAGCTTTCAAAAGTGAATGATTTGCTCTATCAGAGCATGTATTGCATTTCTTTTTTCACCATGAATTTTGTCAATTTTTAGGTCGTTGAATTGGAAAGTGAAAAAGTGAAAAAGTAGCCATTTGCGCACTTGTTCTCTCCGCTTAGGTTAGCAATTTTTTTGCGCAGTTTTTTATAGCATTTGGAAGACAATGTTCTGTACTACAAAAATATGCGTTAGTGCTATTTGCTAATTTGTCCTTTAGGTCACCAAATTGGGAATTCCGACTTTTCCGCCCGAATTTTTACCAAAACTCCGGTTCTGTGGTTGGACTTTTTTGCATGGTGTTATATGTCGTTTGGAAGAGGATGTCTTGCTCAGTAAGAATTTGTGTCGCGTTTATCGGCTCCCGCTGATTTCTGTCGAATATCAACAACTGAAGAAGGAGAAGGAGTTGCTGGTGAAGACGATTTTTCTCTTTTTGGCATTTTGTTGATATTCAATAGAAATCAAAAAACGCGACACATATTCTTATAGAGCAAGACATTCTCATTCGAATGACATATAACACCAACCCAAAAAGTCTAACCACAGAGCAGGAGCCGTCGGCAAAAATAACCATCCTCCTTCGGACGTCCCAATTTGATGGCATAAAAATCAATAAAGGACAAGTGAGAAAATAGGCCAACACATATTCTTGTAGTACAGAACATTGTCTGCCAAATGCTATAAAAAACTGCTCAAAAAATGACAAACCTAAGCGGAGAGAACAAGTGCGCAAATGGCTACTTTTTCACTTTTTCACTTTTCACTTCAACGACCTAAAAATTGACAAAATTCATGATGAAAAAAGATATGCAATACACGTTTTGATAGAGCAAATCATTCTCTTTCGAAAGCTATGCAGCGCTATGCAAGAGACCGCCGGCGAAATCTGCAGTGAATCGTTGAAAAAAAACGGCGAGGACTTATGGGGCAACCTAAAACTTCGTTTCAATAAAAAAGGATAAGTGAGAAAGGACCGCACTAATAAATTCCGCTGTTGATAAATAATTAAATAAACAAGTAAATAAGTAAATAAATGAATAAAAATTTATTTATTTATTTATTTAATAACTGCAAAATACAGGATACGAACAAAAGTGTTAGTCAACTCTTTTGAATACGCCACGTATTCTAATTCTACGATACGTCATGAAGATAACTTGAGTGCGTATATGGCCCATATAACGAGCTGCAATCCTCATGGACAAGTCAGTGTTTCACCCCTCCCAGAGAAACCTCTTATCAGAAAACCAAAAAAATGATGAAAGGGCTCGGGTGGGCTGAGCGGGAGATTCGAGCTACATATCTGTAATGGAGTGCAGGCGACCTCTTATGACTGCTCTACCACTCGCCCGTTTCCATAAACTGCATTATAATGGTGCAAAATAGCCTGGAAACTGTACGGATGAAGTATCAGCAATGAGATGGAATTCAAACCTGACTCTGATTAACACGACCATGAGAATGAACTTAGGAAAAACTCACGAATTTAGGAGGGATAAGATTCAGTTGTTCATGGCTTTATAAGCAAGACTGTTCAGGAACAAATCCAAACATTATTCGGCAAGAATAATTGCGAATCCTGTCAATGCCGTAGAAGGTAATGGTTCTGCTACGTTAATCATTGAACTCTTCAGAAGAAGGGATTTCCCCGTTTGCTCAGTACACTGGGGAAGTACGACTGGTGAAGTCGATAGGCAGGAATGCCTTCAATCGCAGTTACAAGAAACTTTGATTGGGCTCCGCCTTCAGATTTCTGCTCTTCGACTCATAGCTACTAAAATTTCGCTGTCGGCGTTGTTGTTTGAGCTGCTTGGAACACGGCAGCTTTCAATTATCGCCAGCAGACAAAGAATCTGGCTATAAACACCGAGCAATCCTCATGGTAGAAAATATTTTCCATAGGTTTCACTAGACACTTCCCTTCCCTTGAGCAGGTTGTTATAGTAAAGAACAGATATCCGCTATCAAAAATCTTGTGCAATTAAAAGAAAACATCACTCCTTTGTTTTCACCAGAGACACAAGATCGACTAACAACCAGATTTCAAAAACCACTGACAATGTTAATAAGTGGAATCCTCAACTAAAGGATCAGAGAGCTGTCTGCCATCGCTGAAGCTTTTTCATTCTTCCTTGGAGATGCAGTCCATAAGCATTCATCCCTCTTCACAGCTATCACTACCTACAGTGCGTTTCAAAAGTATGTGTCCACTCCAAAACCTGCCCATATCTCGTTTTGCGTTTATTTCTGCAGGCCCGCACTAGCTCCACTAGATTCCGTGTAGTCGAAGATAGGCAACCACTCGCTTTCAAGAACTTACACGAGAATCATTTCACACGAGAATCAGATTTTTTGAAGAAAATTGGTTGAAAATTGGCGTTTCAAAAGTATGAATCCACTTGTGAAAATCAAACTTTTTGCTGTGTCAATCGGACCACCACCGTTTCTTATAATATACCATGCATAGTATTATTCATGCTACTGACAAGGTTCTGGGTGATTTTGCCTTCGCTGGTGTCCCATGTGATCAAAATTGCCACCACGTCATTGAACTGTCGGTTATTCGCGTAGACTCGTCGAACCACGACCCCCCCCCCCCCCCCACATGTTCTCCATTGAGTTGCTGTTAGGAGAACAGGCCGGCCAGTCCGTTACTTGAATGTTGTGACGGTGGAGCCAATCTTTGGCCAACCTGGACACATGGACTGCAGCGCTGCCCTGCTGCAGAACATGTGTCTGATGTCTTTTGCCTCTCAAGAAAGGGAGAAGGATAGACTCCACTACATCTTGACACTCCAGACTAACCATGCGACACAATGGAAGACTAAGCTTCAGCATTCCTCTGCTAAAGGAGCCGACCACTATCACTAATGAACCGCCTCCAAAGTTGCGACGACGGGGCTTCTCGCCGGTCTCTCCAGTAAGGTCGGTATCCATCGGGACCATCCAGATTAAATTTCTTTCACCTTTACCAACGGGAAAAATCTAATCTGGATGGCTCCGATACCGTCATTACTGGAGAGAACTGCGAGAAGTCCCTATCGTTGCAACTTTGGTGACAGTTCATTATTGACAGTGGCCGGATTCTGCGGCAGCGGAATGCTGAAGCTTAGTCTTCCATTGTGTCGCTTGGTTAGTCTGGAGTGTCAAGGTGTAGTGGAGTCTATCCTTCTGCCTTTCTCGAGAAGCAGAAGACATCAGACACATGTTCTGCAGCATGGCAGCGCTGCAGTCCATGTCTTCAGGTTGACCAGAGATTGGCTTTACCGTCACAACATTCAAGTAACGGACTGGCCAGCCTGTTCTCCTGACAGCAACCCAATGGAGAACTTGTGGGGGATCGTGGTTCGACGAGACTACGCGAATAACCGACAGTTCAATGACGTGGTGGCGATTTCGATTACATGGGACACCAACGAAGACAGAGCCATCCAGAACTTTCTCAGTAGCTTGAACAATACGATGCACGATGTTATAAGAAATAGTGGTGGTCCGATCGACTTTTGAATTTAGTGAAAAGTTTGATTTTCACAAGTGGATACATACTTTTGAAACGCCAATTTTCGACCAGTTTTCTTCAAAAAAGTCTGATTCTCGTGTGGGACGGAAAAATTTTCTGAAAGTAAGTGGATACCTATTTTCGACTGCAAAGAATCTAGTGGAGCTAGCGCGGGCCTGCAGAAATAAACGCAAAACAAGATATGGGCAAGTTTTGGAGTGATATATAGTTTTGAAACGCACTTTATCATTACTATCTACCACTATATAATTGAGTTAGCTCCCAGCCCTGTAGATGATGAGGCGTATCTCACTCAGGTTGGAAACCTGGCTGAGATAAGCCTCGTTGAACCACCCGCAATATCATAGAACCCCTTGCGACGCCTCCGCGTACCTCGCGCGGGCAACGTCTGCCGTTCAACAAGGGTTGTTTTTACAGAGAAGGACGCGTAGCCTCCTCCTGCTTGATACAACGGCATCTGCACGCGTTTCTAAGTGCCTGAATCCAGAAGACGGGTACCCTTCGTCCACCACAACTGTCTGGAGTCAGAAGAGGAGACACCGTCGTCTTACGACGAGGGATCGCATTCAGAATTGAACATGAGATGCTGCTGCAGCAGAGGAAGCGCAGCCTCCTCCTGCTTGACACAACGGCGTCTGCGCGCGTTTCTGAGTGCCTGAATGAAGGCGGGTACTCTTTGTCGCACCACAACCGTCTGGAGTCAGAAGATCGAAAAGAAGGAAGCAGAGGTCACATCGTCGTCGTACGACGACCGGCCGCATGCATCAGCATTATCCCATGTTGAACGGAAAACTTTACCCGCGCGAGGTACGCCTCTGCGTACCTCGCGCGGGCATTGTTTGTCGTTCAACATGGGATATTGTTGCAGCAGAGGAAGCGCAGCCTCCCCCTGCTCTACACAGCGGCAACTGCGAGCCTTTCTGAGCACCTGGATCCAGAAGATAGGTCATCTTCGTCGCGCTACAAGCTTCTGGAGCCAGAAGAGGTGATGCCGACGTCGTGTGACGAGTGGCCGCTCGTAAAACAAGGAAGTGGGCCAGGAGTTGGGACCAGGGAGGGGGGGGGGGAGGTTAAGACCAGTAAAGGCGGGCCAGCAATTAGATCCAGTAAGAAGAAACGAGTTAGGGGAACCAGGGGCCGGATTCATCAAAGTTACTGCAGTAACTTTAACGGAGAATTATAAGCGAAAGCTCAGATAACGCGGCCTATCAAGCGATATGGTGAGCGATAAGCCCCGTTATCTGAGCTTTCGCTTACAATTCTCCGTTAAAGTTACTGCAGTAACTTTGATGAATCCAGCCCCTGGTGTCCGGATTTGGAAGGGTGTCAACGACATGAGGCGACCCGACCTGTTTAGAATGAGAACGGTTGCGGAGGAGCAACCTGAAGGCAGAAGTACTGCGCAGCACAAACCAATGGCGTTACTGGACGGTATACATCGGATCCGATCGAAAAGCTTCGGATAATTGGACGATTCAGATAACGCTATTTTGGCGGACCCCAGGTTTTTGAATTATTCGGATACGGGCAATTTCGCGGACCTTGGATTTTTGAATTACTCGAATCGGATATCCGAAAATGATTCATTCGGATCCAATATGTACTGGACGGTCCGGAGAGGGTGCCTATGATGAACGTACGGAAGTGGTGAACGGCTTGATGCCAACAAAGTACGCAGCAAATCCTAGATGTTAGCGTATTTCAAGTTTTACAAAAAAATTCCCTAGGCCAGTGATGTTGCAAAATCGCGCGAAGCGCGCAAGTGCGAGACACGCCGTTAGGCGTGTCGGGGCACTTGTATGTATATAATCGATTATATATAAAAGAGTTTGCCTCTCGCCGAGGATTGGGCAGTGTGTGAGCGAATCGTCGTATCTTGCGCGGGGAACATTTTCCGCCCAACGTGGAATACCGTGGCGGCAGAGAAAACGCGGGCCCTTAGCCCTAGTTTATACTTGCGGCACGATGATCGGGATAGATATCGACCGGGCGCCGCGAAAAATCGATATCTATGGCGATCGTAGTGCCGCGCCGCGTGGCGGCGCAAGTATAAACTAGGGCTTAGTGCTTGACACAACGGCAAATGCGAGCGTTTTTGAGCGTCCCGATTGAGAAGACGTGCCGCCGGCGCACGACAACTTGAGAGATGGTGGAAAAGCTCGACATATCGAATCCAACCGTTTGCTTGCACTTACAACATCTTGGTTACCTAGACAAAATAAACCTTTGGTTTCCTTACGAATTAAAGGAAATCCACCTCACCTAATGCATTAACATATGCGAGAGTATAGTCTACTTAGAGCTGCTTCCATGAAGCCAAATTATTGACTCGAATATTTACTGTCGCAGCCGTCGAAACTGAATGGAGAAATCAAGAAAAGAGCCCTGAACTGGCCAGTCGCAAAGGCTTGATGTTCCATCACGACAACGCCGAATCCCACATACCTTTGGTAACCGTCAAAATTTAACAGATCTCAATTGGGAACTGATGCCACATCCACCCTATAGCGCTGATTTAACACCATCAGATTACCATTTGTTTTGCTCCTTTCAAAACCATTCGAATGGCGAAATTTCTGATTCCGATCAAACTGTTAAAAATCAGTTGCGCCAGTTCTTCGCTTCTAGAAACTAAGGCTTCTTCAAACGTGGAACTTTGTTTAACTTTACGAAAGGTATCAAAAGGTCAACCAAAAAGGTCAATATATCATTGATTAATGTTTGATCTTAAGGACTAAACTCACTTTAAAAAATATGAAAAAACGACACTATTTATAGCACAACCCAATACGATATCATTCCACCGAGTATGGACGCACGAAGTGGCCGCTGGTCAGATGCGGAAGCGCCACGACACCTGTGTTTCGTTAAGTCTACGCAATCTAAAGGAGCTTTTTAGGAGAGGATTGTGACATGCGACGAAAAATGGATCATGACGATGACGATCGTCGTTGCTCTGTACAATGGCTGGAAAAGAATGAGAATCCGAAGGAGATGCCGAAACCAAGTCTGCATCCAAAGAAGACCATCGTGACCCGATGGTGGACAATGGCTGGTATAGTCCATTACAAGCTCTTGAAGACTGGAGGGACCAACACAGCGGAGAATTTCCGTACCGAAACTGAAGTGCTGCACCAGAAATTGATTGAAAAACAGCCGGCTTTGGTCAATCGAAGAAGCCCAATCCTTCTGCATGAGAGCGAGCGTCCGCACGTTTCAAAAATTGTTTGCCGGAAACTGGATGGATTACTATAAGAAGCTCTGCCGCATCCAGCATATTTAACAGATCTGTCCTTACCGATTATCATTTTTTCAAGCATCTACATCGTCATGTGAAGGATAAAAAATTCAGCATCCACGATGATGTCGAAAATGACTTCTTATACTTGAACACATTTGCTTAAGCCTGGAGCGGCTGGTAGAGAGGCTATACGTTGTTACAGGATGTTTTGTTGCGATCAAAACTCTTGCGCCAGGCGGACTCGAACCCGCATCTTCTGCTTTCCGGGCAGCGATGTTCGCCTTACACCACCGGCGCTGTTTAACCGCACGTAACATCCGCGATATCCTCGAGGTCTGTCAGCACCCACCCGTAACAACGTATGACTTCTTATATTTTATTAATTCTCGTAGTTCTGATTTTTAAAAGGATGGAATGTCTAAGCTATTTTTGCGTTAGGAAAAGTGTACTGGAGGCAATGGTGCTTATTTCCATCAATAAAATTGCTTCCAAGCAAGGTTATGATCTGTCCAAATTTTCAGTCAAAATCGACCATCTCATACGCAGCCGTCTAATAGATAAGAGGACATTATTTATTTATTTATTTATTTATTTATTTATTTATTATTAATACATCCATAGAGATGTGCCACCAATGATCGAGAACAGGCCGCGAAAAAATTTAACGGAAAGAACACGAATAGGGAAAAAACTAAGAACTCAAATTACAAACAGCGAAAGCACCAAAAAAAGCTATCGAGAACATTGAGGAAAGGCCCACCATCTATGAACCTGCGCATCTTTGAAGGAGAAAATAACCAGAGAAGGGTAGGACAGCCAACCCACAAGTAACACGATCACTACAGAAAATCAGACGAGCTTGCCCATGGTATACTATGGTGTCATTTTGCACCTCAATAAGGAAAAGCAACTGAGTAATAAGTGCTATATAGTGCCTACGAAGATGACTATCCATAGGCCAGTTGTATGTGTATGAGAGACAGCACTTTTGCTTGTTGCCTGTAACAAGCTGTCAGAAACTGGCAGTATTATTATGATAGTGATCCTGAGGCACATGAAGATCTGGCAATAAATAGACCATTTCAAAGTGATGGTGCTCCAGACCCCCATAGTATTAGAATCACGGCAAGGAGCCTGATGGGAAAACGTAGTGAAACATGAAAACCAATAGGCGGTTAACAAATCCAACCCTGGCACCTCACATCGCGCTAATTCACCGACGGTATCACCATCATCCTCTCAGCCCCTACAAAATAAAAACACGGAGAGTGGGCACCAAGAAATACAGAGCATATGAAGAAGAAAACTCAACGAATAAAAGGCAGAAAAACAATCATCGTCTAGTCGGTAGCACAGAATATAGTAGTTCAACTCGAATCAAAAAGGCAGAAAAACAAATACGAGTATAATCATGACTATCAAGCTATAATAATAAAGAGAACTGCAGTACTAAGCAATAACATATGCTTAAATGTTACATTCCCCTTGTTTCTTCGTATTGCACTCTAACTCTAACTTACACTCTAACTTCGCTTGCAGATAGAGAGGTCGGGTTTTGTTAAGGCCCCCACAGACTTCTGCGGCGACGGCGAACGGCGAAACCGCTGAGCGGCGCCGCCGAGCGGCGCCGCTCAGCGGCTTGACTCATCATCAGTGGGAGCGGTGACGGCGAGGTACTGTACTGTTTCTAGTCGGGACCGACTGGTGCTTAACAATAACGCGCCCCGATGACGATCGCGCGCCAGCATCGACCGTCTCCGCTCTGGATCCCGCCGCGAAAGGGCAGAGCGCAGAGCGCAGACAGACAGACGCTGGAGCGGCGCCGCCGGGTGGAATGATTCAAGTCATTTCCGCCAGCGACGCCGCCGGTGCCGCTGGGCGACGCCGCCGGTGCCGCCGGCCGGCCAGCGGCGCCGCTGGCGGCGAGCTCTGCGTGCCTGCCCTATGGTTAAGCATAGGGCAGCGGCGACGCCGCAGAAGTCTGTGGGGGCCTTTAGAATAACGCAGTGTTACACGATTATTCGCAAGCGAAGGGAACAAGTGTTTGAAAATTCTTCAACAACTCACATTCCTTATCTGAATAGCAAATTCTTAGGGAAGGCAACATTATCCGCGTAACAGGTATTCCATATTAAAATAGTAATCGCTCTTCTATTTCGCTGTGCTGAATCGTGAACGAAGAGAAGCGCATCGAAAGGAACATTGAACCCAGTGCTCTGCACTGGAGCAAAATGTGCGCCTAGATAGGGATACGGACAGAGAGCGAAAAGCTCATCTTCGTTGAGCTGCTCAACGACATGATCTGCGCCCACAAAGCTTCTTAGAAGCGGATAATTCGCGGACAAAGGGTGTCTTTTTACTGACTGCTGCGGAATGCTTGGTCACTTGACGTCAGCCAGAGGCTGCATCCGCGATTAAAATATGTAAATGAAGAATGGCGTTGAATTCTAACGAAATTCGTGGATTCGTGGTGCCATGCAATTGCTCTTTGAAATTACACAGAGGGCAAAGCACAAAAACGAGCACAGTGAACGAGGGAGCAACATGTTCCGTACGAACGACATCTTAAAAATTTGCGCACGTAATTTCTTAAGTATTTCCAGTTGCAGTAAGCCATAACAGGTTTTTAGAGAGCTAAAATGGGAGCTGCGTTAGTCAGAGGAGGCCACCGCTAGAAAAGCAAAGCAATCACATGAATTGAGGCCTATCGTAGCAGGGAAATTGCAAAGAAAGGTAGGTTCATAGGTTAGTTCGGTGTGCCGGTTCATAAAAATAGATCACATTCAATTTATGCAGTAAAAAAATTGAATAAAAATAGATTACTTTCGATCGACGAGTTCGTTCGAGTTCTTACTAGGGAAGGGTTTCGACCATCCAAGGAACTTCAGGTTGATACCAGGATCGCTAGAAAGAGCTCGGAATGCTGATTACGAATATGGGTGTCAAAGCTGCAGTATGAAATTCCTGAGCGACTTATGGCCTGCCGAAATCGGCTGCGCTCACCACAGGCTGGCCGTTCGACACAGCTGGCGGGAAAGTGGTTAGTCATTCCGGATCCGTAAGTAAGGCTCGCCAGCTGCGGCGGTGGCGCAGGGGTAGTGCTTCTGGTCGTCAGATGCGACGTCGTTGGTTCGTTCGCTGTTGCTGCCGGGTTTCTTTGCAAATCGTAATTTATCCTTATTTTCGACATGACCTTTTGTTCTGAATTATGACACGTGTCTGATTAAATAGCTGGGATAACTACCATTCACGTTTGTAAAAATGCTTGAAGGTAAAAAACTGCTATGGTGATATTTTTATTTATTATTTTGCAGCTGCACCTGAAGCTGCAGCACCGCCACGTAGAGTAGCTGCGAACCTTCTAGTGATTTTCTTCCCCTCACGAGTTGGTACATCGTTATCGTCTGGCACCCCAAATTCAGCGAGAAGAATGGACACCACCACTGCTGGTGAAAAGGACATAGTGAGTGAAGAAAAAGCAGTAAATCAGCAACATTTTGGGCTCCCACATCAATCAAAAGTGCAGTAGATCAACGACATTTTGTTCTTCCTCATCATACATTCTACCTACCTTTTTGCTTCACACATTTCCACAAATGGCAAGGTTGTTAGAAATACCTCTAGTTGTTCAATATATTATTTGGACTCAATTTGTGCAAAATAGTAAATAAAAATGTCAGCATAGCAGTGTTTTGCCATCGAGCATTTTTACAAACGTGTATGGTAGTTTTCCCGGCTATTTAATCAGACACGTGTCAAAATTCAGAATAAAAGGTCATTTCGAAGATAAATTATGATTTGCAATGGTAGCTGCAGCACTGGGAATCGAACCAATGACGTAGCACCTGACGAGCAGGATCACTACCCCTGCGCCACCGCCGCAGCTGGCGGGCCCTTCTTACGGAGCCCCGATGACTCATCTCTCTCGCGCCAGCTATGTCGCACGGCCAGCCTGTGGCGAGCCCATCCGATTTCGGCAAGCCGTATCTCGCTCAGGAATTTCATTTTGCAATTTTGACACCCTATTCGTAATCAGCATTCCGAGCTCTTTCTAATGATCCTGGTCTCAACTTGAAGTTCTATGTTAGGTCGAAATCCTTCCCTAGTCAGACGAGTCTGGTACCAATTAACCCAAACAGATGGAAGGTTTCGTTGGCCAAGGGGGGGGGGGGAAGTTCAAACCAGGATCTTGGTATCGGGGTGCGTGTGATAGCGCCGCATCTTCAGCATCGGACTATGTATACAAGTAGATAAATTTTGCCAGCAAGTCTAGAGATGAGAGTTCACACCGAATCTGTTCTACATCTGATAAGATTACCCTGGTCAAAGCGAGATTAGTTGTCTGCCAAAATAAATGCATGCGTATATAATATATGTATGCGTATATTTCACGTTGAAATGTTTTAAACAAATTTTCCGGATATTATAGAAGAAAATCAGGGTGGAGTCCGTTCTAAACTTGCACCAAACTTTTGTATTTCTTTTATTTCACTTGCTTGTGCATCTCGAGAGAACAGTTCTTTCTAGGAGACGAGTGGTGAAAGTTTTCTCAATGAATAAGCTAACATTTCGAATTTCTTCAGGTCTAACCTCTATACGTAAAAATTTAAACTAAGCCACAGTTTGCCATCTTACTGGAATGAAAAGAGAAGGCCTTGAGTTGGAAGTGTCAGGAAAGCGGCCTAGAGGACGCCCGAAGCAGCGCTGGTCCGATACGTTACACACGGACATGAAAGTAGCTGGTGTCCACCCTGATCTAGAACCGGATCGGGAAAGATGGCGACATGGCACCAGAAGAGCGGACCCCGCCATGGAGCGGGACAAACGCTGAGGAAAAAGAAGAAGAAGGTGGGCCGGCCATGTAATGCGCGTCGAAGACACCAGCTGGACGAGAGCCGTCACCGACTGGATTCCGCGGGATGTCAAGAGAACACTACCACACCCACCAACGCGTTGGTCGGACTTCTTCGTGAAAGCCCTGAACCAGCGATATGTCGCTCTTCGTGTCCCTCGAGCTAGGAGGATCCATTGGAGCACTCTGGCACGCGACATGGACGGGTGGAGACTATACATTAGATCCGATCGAAAATCTTCGGATAATTGGATGATTCGGATAACGGTGATTTTGTGGACCCCGGATTTTCGGATGATTCGGATAACGATAATTTCGCGGACCCCGGATTTTTGGATGATTCGGATAACGACAATTTCGCGGACCCCGGATTTTTGGATGATTCGGATAACGACAATTTCGCGGGCACCGGATTTTTGGATGATTCGGATCGGGTTATCCGAATCGGATATCCGAAAATGATTTATTCGGATCCAATGTATAGTGGAGACGCGGTTGGAGCTGGGCCGAGCTCGATGACCAACGGGACAACAGGTTTTACAGGCGATTTACAGATAGATGCTCTTGCTTAAGGATCCCTCAGAAGCTGTTCACTATACCTTGCTCTCCATCGACAATCGAACATGGCCAGCGTTCCATTCCAGCTCTGCTCGTGCTCCGATTCCTCGAGTTGGTTTTTACGCTCATCGGGCATTCACTGACTGCTATGTATGAACTGACCGAGCTCTCCTTGAATAGCATGCCACTCAATTAACGCATGACGACAAACTGAGAACACAGAATTCCCGACAACCCTCGTAATTCCTACGTCAACGCGCGATCACTTGTCGTTCGTTTCTCACGCAGAACTGAGCCCCTCTTTGATGTTTGAAGCGGCATTCGCTCCTCGATGAACTTCAAGCGTGGTTTTTGGTGTCGTAAAGGATTAACCCCGTGACGCTTTTAGCCCGCCAAAGAGGAAACATTGAAATCGCTTAAGGAACTCGGCCACTTAGCCAGGCTACAACTGAATTTATCTAATAAATGTTTTCTTCAAGGAGTACGAAATCAATAATGAACAACATGTTTTTCCTTTTATTCGAAAACTAGGCATGGTTGGAACTGAACTAGAAAAAAAACTAACTAAAAAAGTAAAAGGAATCAATATTAAATTGGTGATACTTGAAAATTTTGCATTTGCATTCTCTTTCATTTATTCTCTTTTCGTGTCATAGTACAGTGGATGAGAAAAGATGACAGTCGAATTGGGATGTCTATACCGTATGTCATCATTCAAATGAAACCTTTGTGGCAATTATAACTTCGTTTTGGGCGTGTTTTCATCACTTCACGTTCGTGAACAACAAAATGTAAATTAATTTTTAGATACGTTAGAAAGCGATTATTGTTGAACTTTTCAACAAACATTTCTGGTTAAAAATTTTGAATTTTTAGCGTACTCATGACTCGTTATTTATCCCGTATGCAAACGGAGGCACTATAAAATATCAGGTTGTCACGAAAGTCCTGCGAGTTTTCGTGCGTTCACCGTGCAAAAGCGTACTAAATTTTAATCCGCAATCACCCACTTGAGGGCGCGTGGAGCGCAGACGGAGGAGGCGCCGGCTGTCGCTTGCACCCGATACCAGGTTCCTGGCTCGGGTTTCCCACCCAGGCCAACCAAGCCTTCCATCCCTCCGGGGTCGGTGAATTGGTACCAGCCTTGTCTGGGAAGGACAAAGCACTGACTTGTACATCGGCTGGCCACCGCAAGTCATTGTATGGCCAAATACGCATTCAACTCGCCTCCACGACATCCCGTAGAAGTAGAATGGTGTGGCGCATCCCAAAGGGAATTGAATAACGCCGTCCTTTATCCTTTTATCCTTAATCACCCACTTGGGTCGTGTAGCGCAGTCGGAGGAGATTCGCGTGCAGCTGATACGAGGTTCCTGGTTCGGATTTGCCGCTCAGGCCAACCAAGCCTTCTATCCCTTTGGGGTCGATGAATTGGTCGCAGCCCTGCCTGGAAAGGATAAGCACTGCAGTGCTCATCGTCTGGTCACTGCAATTCATTGTATAGGTCAAATACGTGTTCAAACCGCCTCCACGATACTCCGAAAATGTAGAATACACGGCGCATCCCAAAAAGGGGCTGAGTCACGCCGTCCTTTACCTTTTTTATTTTTTAACCACCCATTAAATATTTCCCACTTGCTAGAAAGTAGAAGAGTTGCTCTTTCCGACAGTATGTTTCTGAAGAATCCCTAACATCTTTGGATTTGTACTTCTTTTTTCTGGAGCATACCTACTAGGGCTTTTACATGTCTAAGCTTTGAGCTATAACTTATCGAAATTTATGGGAGGCAAATGCAACTGTGGCAGCTTCAAAAAAGGATTTTTGATAATGAAAAATGAAAACAATTGCAAGATTAGGTGAATAGAAAACATGTGAGGGCCTGGCAGGCCCAGGTTAGTTGAGCATAACTGTTGACCGAAAGCAGACATGAACGACTAACAGCAGCCGTTCAATTAGATGGCTGAAGACGTAGGCTTGTAACACATCGGCATTGCTAACCACTTCATGAGACCTGAAAGTGAACAACATGCGCATCAGCTGGATTGCCACACTTCCTCACCCACGTGCCGCAATCGACATGGTGGTCCATCTCTGACTTGTCAGAAGGACTCGTGTGAAAGCACATCCTCCTCGAATTGTAGTTTTATGCGAAGAAAGGACAGCTTGCCAGGTAAAAGTTTCAACATTTCATGGAAATTTGAGAGGAAACTCAGCGAGATAGATAGAGTTTGGAGTCCAGAATAGAACTGCAAAACGAAGCTCCTAAACGAGTTCTGAGCTTTTGAAGTTGCCTGTTTTATCTAATTATTTATTTGTTATTTAACAAGACAAAACAGCATCTGAACAAAACAGGAAAACCCCAACAAATATTAGAAGGAGGTGCGGGTTCGAGTCCCGCCTGGCGCTAGAAGTTTTGATCGCAACAAAACATCGTTATGACAGCTTGCAACCTCGATACCAGCCACTTGAGGCTTAAAGAAACTGACTTGAATCTCAACAAAAATGTTGTGGTTTTCCTGTTTTGCTCAGATGTTGATCGTTGCAGTTGACCATCCTGGTAGCGCCGTTCGGAACAGGGGTGTACGTTAAATTCTTTTCGGTAATTTTTAACGACAATTTTTTAACGAAAAATTTTTGCGTTAAATTCGGCAAATTCGTTAAATAAAATTTCTCTTAGCTGCAATCAGTTTGGCTGTATTTTAGTATGTAAAAAACCAGATCTTTTTCTTTAGAATTTTTTTCGACTCCATGGCTGGCAATTATATGTACGACTATGTCTTCATCTTCACAACAAATAACAACAGCTGCTAAACGATAATTATCATCAAGCTTTTAAAACCAAACAGTAGCATCAAGTTTTCTAGAGCAACAAATTTCTTTCAACGCGTAGTTCGTTTAGCTTGCGGAAAGTCGTCCAGTTTCTGGGCTGGTCCAAAGTGCTATGCACCGTAGCAAGGCTGATCGCTTTTCATTTGTCCTAACAACATTTTTTTCTACAGAACCTGCGCTTGCTAAGTCAACCCAGAATTCCTTTATACTGCCATAATTGTTTTGTAAATTCCAGAATGGGCGAAGTATAAACGGGCCCTAAAGCGCGTGTAGCTCAGTCGGAGGAGGCGCGACTGTCGCGTGCACCTGATACCAGGTTCCTGGCTCAGATTTCCCGCCCAGGTCAACCAAGCCTTCCACCCCTCCGGGGTCGGTGAATTGGTACCAGACTTGTCTGGGAAGGATAAAGCGCTGACTTGATCATCGGCTGGCCAAGCCATTGTATGGCCAAATACGCATTCATGTCGCCTTCATGACATCCCGTAGAAGTAGAATGCGCTGGCGCATGTCAGAAAGGATTGAGTAACGCCGTCCTTTATCCTTTATCCTAAATAACAATGTTCTAATGAAGGATTCAGGTCAGGCAGGGATCATCAATTCTTTGGCGTCGTTGGAAGATATTTACGAAGTTCACAGATCTGTCTTTGAACTCAGAATGGCTTCCTTTGTCAGAAAGAAGCAGAGAATCAAAAAGCTACAGACCGTTGACAAATTGTTAATCGAATCGGATTTTTTCGCATTGAGTATTTTTGTCTCTGCCACATAAGGAACGTAGATTTAAATTGTCAACGTCTTTCTCCTCTGTATTCCAAGGGAATTCATGAGAGACACGAGAACAGGTGTACTAACTGTGCTCCGCCTAAAAGAAACTGCAAAGAGAGTCCTCGAAGAGGACGACAAAGATAAGCAGAATCGTTGAGATGCACAGTACGAAATTTAATAAAAGCGAAGCAGTAACAGTACCAACAGCCGTGCTCTAGCAGTTTTTTTTTCTGTTTACGTATTCTTCACATTTTATATGCCTTTTCAACAAATATCACAAGAAAAAACTGTTAAAAAACTGACTGGTTGGTAAGTATGAAGAACTAATATGTAGCAATCAAGTGCGAGAAACGGCCTAGGAAATCCAAAAACGCGAAACTACGGCAGAAAAAAGTGGGGTCGCACGCAAATAAATTGGTAAAGGAGCAAGAAAAATACTAGCAATTCTCGAAATATGAGGACGATATCAGCTACCCATTCCAAGTAAGGAGAAGGCTTCTTCGGTATCGCAACGACATTGCGAAAGCTCATCCAAAAAAATTCGTCCAAAATGCATTTACATGAAGAAGAAATAATTTTTCGAAAATGGCGCGAAAAATGTCGTTAGTGCAACTAACGGAAATTTTCGTCGTTAAATTTCGTTAAAAACTTTTAACGAAAAATGCCGGTGAATCCGGTAAATCGGTAGATCGTTAATCGTTAAACGCACACCACTGGTTCGGACCAGAGTGCTCACCCAATGAGAGATATATCGTAGATTCAGTTTCCAGTGGTGTCTCTTCGGATTGCATAAAGAAGAAAGAGCGGTGCTACTCCATCCCTTTCACGATGCGCCACGCATTCTACTGCTACGAGATATCGTGGAGGCGATTTGAATCCGTATTTGGCCTTTACAATGACTTGCGATGGCCAACAATTGAGCAATTCAGCGCTTTATCACTCCCACACAAGTCTGGTACCAATTCACCGACCCCGGAGGGATGGAGGGCTTTCTTGGCCTAGGCGGTAAGCTCAAACCAGGAACTTTGCATCGGAGAATAGTGGTGCATCCTTAGACTGTGCTATCATGCATCCAACTATGTATGTATAGCAATAGATAAATTTATCCAGCATGTCTAGAGATGGGAGTTCACATTGAATCTCTTTTACATCTGGTAGGTTTACCTGGTTAAAGCGGGATTCAGTGTTCTCCAAAAACAACTATGTGAGCGTATACGAGCTTATAGTTTTCACTTTAAAACGTTTTGAACTAAATTTTCAGATATTGTGGTGGAAATTAAGGCGCCGCTTCTAGCCTTGCACCAAACTTTTATATTCTATTTCTGGTTGATCTGGGCGGAAAATCCGAACCAAGAATCTGGTATCGGGTGTAGGCGACAGTCTCCACCTCCTCAGACTGCGCTCCACACGCCCCCTCATTTTGTTTTGCATGCTTTGCCTTATCTTCAACAAGACGTTTCATCTCCTCTACAACACACACACTTCAGGTAATTCCTGATCCTATCTATCTACATAGGGCGTATACTTCACTGGAGCATTCTCGAGGGAAAGGCCTGCATGAGTAAAAAAATTATCCTAATACGGAAGGAGTTAAAGATAGACCTGCCTTTCTATCGATCATCCGGGCGCCGTCATTAGGGAAACAATGCCCATCAAACAGCGCGATGTCATGTTCACCTCCGGTGACTTCAAACGCCAGAATTCATCAGATTTTAAAGAAAATACGACCTTTTAGCATTTTCAAATCGACAGAGCAGCGGCGCATAGAGTTTAGATTTTTAGTTTAAATATATTTTTAAAAAATTAGGGTTCAACTTTAGTCATTGAGTTTAATTGAAGAATCAGTTTATTAGCCAAACTTTTAAAATATATAAGCATTGAAAATTGACAGAATTTATAACTATGATATGAATTTTCGCGTTCCTCAGGACGACGTACTGAGCTACTATGGCACACAAGAGGAACGATCGGGCCGCTTAATCGATATTGGTTCATCTTATATCCTCGTTCAGCATAGAAGCAAACGAAGCATCTATAAAATACGACGGCGAAGAGAACATGGAAGGTACAAAACATAGTTGTGCTCGAAAGACCTATTCGAATAGGTATTCGAATGATTTTTATTCGGAATTTGAATATTCTAATTCGTTCAAAAAATTGTGTTTTTCCAACGTATTCAAATTCTAATGTTCAAAAATAAGCGTTTTTCGAATGTATCTGAATTCGAATGTTCAAAAAATCGCGTTTTTTGAAACTATTCGAAAATGTTTAAAAAATCGCGTTTTTCGAATGTATTCGAATTCGAATATTCAAAAAACGCGTTTTTCGAACATATTCGAATTCGAAAGTTCAAAAAACGCGTTTTTCGAATCAATTCCAATTCGAATGTTCAAGAAATCGCGTTTTTCGAATCTATTCGAAAAATTGCGATTTTCGAATGTATTCGAACTTCGAGTGCTCGAAAACTGCGGGTATTCGAAACCATTCGAATATTCGAAAATTTTGCGAGGGCACAGCTCGGAAAATTCGAACTGAACAAAGTATAATATTTCTAAAAAAGCTCGATGACAACAAGACCCATATACTCAGCAGAGATCAAAGTTAGCGAGCTAGGGTACTTCAAAAGATGTACTAGAAACCGAAGATGATGCAAAAAAACGAAGGTGGGAGTGGGAGTGGCGCTGTTGTCTCGCTGAGTTTTTCACCTCCTAATACAATTTGAACTACAATCTGGGCACTACTGGCTAATTTTCTGTTCGCACCACATTATGTAGTGTAGTCACCTGATAGTCTGACAGATTAATATAGATTTCAGCCTTAAGCCAGCAAAAGGTAGGAAACTTCCGTGACTGCTACCGTAGTCAAAGAGAGGCTTGTAGCGGATTTTGTCCTCACCATACCAGCACACTTATTTCTCACAAAATTTAAAAACTGCCCAAAGGGTCTGATTTGAAGCTGATGAAACACCTCGGTGGGATTCCAGTGATATGAAGGAAAGGAGAAAACGTGGTTCTAAGCATTCGTCTAAGAATAAAGGCCTGGAAAAGGACCACGTAGACAATAGGACAAAGAGCAGCTGTGAAGAATGAGCTATTGGCTATAGAGAAGCGAAGGCGGAACGCCGCATACTATAAGAACCACTGTCGCACTCCAACGTCAGACGGGCTCGTTAGTCGCGCGGCGCCAGTAGTGGTGACGAAATTCGAGCCTTATCAAACAATAAAATAAGGCTCCCAGCGATAATTGGAAGTGATCAGCCACATCCGAATGACATCAGCAAACACGACAATGGCCGGACGCCGGCCGAGGTTCGGTTCGAAACGCGTGATGGACCGGCGACCTTGGCAGGTTATGACATTCCAGGAGATCACGAGCGTAATTACGGAGATCATCTACGTACTACAGTTGTGCTCGAATGACCTACTCGAATAGGTATTCGAATGATTTTTATTCGAATTTGTGTATTCGAATTCGAATGTTCAAAAAATCGTATTTTCGAATGTATTCGAGTTCGATTGTTCAAAAAATCATTTCGTTTTTCGAATGTGTTCGAAACTGAATGTGCAAAAAATCTCGTTTTTTGAATGTATTCGAATTCGTGTGTTCAAGAAATCGCGTTTTTCGAATACGTTAAGCCCCCAACCGCCAGACGTTAAGCGGCCTAACGGCGGCCAAACGTCTGGTGATTGGGGGCTTCACCCCCAAACCCCGAGAATAGAACACCCCGTCTAGGCCTTCTTACTCGCGTTACAATGAAAAACGGGTTCCAGAGGAAAGCGGGACAGTAGGGCACAATCTTGAAAACTGCTACTATGAAGCTTATCAACCCTCTATCGCACTTACACCGATTTATTCTCCGAAGTACACATTCTCTACGTGATGATGAACAGATTGTGATAATCCTGTGAGAGCTCTCTCTATACCGCTAAATATCCGACGGATCCGACGACAATTATAATCCTCCGATTCCCGAAGTCATTCTCCCTACCACCCCCCCCCCCCCCTCCGACAATACACAATACCCCCCTACCCACGTGGAGGCAGAGACAGGCAGAAAAATGTGGTGAGCATCAGTCAGTAGCGAGAGTGGGAGGCATGTACACGCACACGCTCGCTGTCTTTCAAAGGTCATCTGAAAATCCAACGCATGCTTCGCAATGTTTGACCTGCGGCACATCTTCTCGATCTAGACAAGGTTGTACGACGTTCCTGTCACATAACGTTGCACGATAGTGAGAAAAAGTACTGGTCCGCCCTCACAGGTTCCTTCCACTGATCTCCCTTCCTATTACTGGTCCACCTTCACTGGTTCTCCCTTTATCGCCCCTCCCCCCCCCCCCCCTTCACAGGACTCTGGACTCTCTCATTTCATTCAGAGAGAGAATGTACAGTTGGTACACTGATGGGCTGACATGTGTTCGGTCTGTGCTCTGTTTGGTTATCATTGGCTGGCGCGCTCCCATCTATCAATGCTGCTCACATACGCGACATGTACCGTTTATACATTTATTACGCTTATTGGAACAGGCAAACTATAAAAAATTTCAAAGAATGTTGTACCAAATTTTTCTTGAGCAATAAATTTTGTCTAACCATGATATTGAGTCTGTAGTTTAACCTGCCCAAAGGTCATTTCGATTTGAAAGAGTTCACATTGATAACAAAAGTCTTCGGGTAGCTTAGAAGAGTGCCTAATTTCATTTGAAAAGTGTCCAATTCGACGTGAAAATGATATGTATCGATGCTCGCATGTTTCTCAAAATGCAGGATTGATATAGAGCAACGTTCTGTAGGAAACGAATGGTTTTGGAACACTAGGCCGACCTTCGATCGCGATGACTTCCGATAGTGTTTGTTTTATTTTAGGAATCAATGGAAGCCAATCTTCAGCACCAGCCTGTTCAAACACAGGGATCCAGCCCAGTCCATGTCGTCACACGAAAAGTGTTAAATGGGTATCCCTATAACGCAGGGCCCAGAAAACATGAAGCGAAAACTACTGAGTAACCTTCCAGCAGTTCTCGCCAATCCTGTTTATACGGTGCCTGTCGAAAGGAATGTACATGGTACGGGAACGGATACTTCTGCTACAACTGCATTCAGCACTAAGTCTTCTTTTTGTCCAATCTACCCGCAAGCTGTCCTTGTGGAACATTCCCGATAAGATCAGCAAAACTCCATAAGAAGGGCAGTCTTGCAACAAGCGCCATTCCGGAGCACATTTATTTCAGTTTACACCATTGTAAAGGTCATTGAAGTGTCGCAAGAGTACAAGCTGCCACTGTACATCAGGTTTAACATAACATTTAAAAAATTTTGCTTAGGTGCAGGCGACAGTCGGTGCCTCCTCCGACTGAGCTACATGCGCCCAGCATTCCGTATACGGCCTTCTATTTACAACTTTTTGTGCTGCTTTGAATGACGCGGATAGATGCATGTGAATCTGCATCATGTATCTTTGCATTATGTTCCCCTCACAAGCCGTGAAAAGGACATAACCTATTTTGGTGAAAAATTGGTTATTTTGTTGATCACTCTTTGTTGCTAGTGAATTTTTACTTGATTTTTGTAATGGTTTATGAATGGCGAGTGATAGCGCAACTAGAGGAGGAGCTGGCTGTCGTGTGCACCTTATTCCACGCTATTGGTTCGGATTTCCCGCTCAGCCAGACCAAGCCTTCACGACTCACGCAAGTGAGAGAAGGCCTCCGGAGTTTCGAGCTTCGCCGACGTTCGAAGATCAGAGACGCTGTCGCATGGGTCAGGTCGTCGAAAATTAGGTGGGCCGGCCACGGAATGCATTTCGCTGACGGTCGTTGTGAGAGGCAGCGAGAACGGTAACTGACCGTATTCTGCGAGATGTAAAATGAAGATGCGGCCGACCTCCACCAAAAGTGTCAAGATCGATTTATTTATTTTCTTCCAAATGTGAACCGAAGGATAAGTCAAATCCTTGATAGTGTTAGTATATCTTGTGGCACACGAGGTTTGTATGTAGGTGGACAGCTTTATTCAGCAGGGCCTGACGTTCCGACGTTCCGTCGTCATCAGAGGCCTAAACATGGTGTAAAGGTTTACATTTGCGCTCTACCCCACCAAGCGCCTCAACCACTCTAGCATTTTCGACGTACATCTACAACCACCCCAGAGAGACCAAATGAGAGAGAGACGAACTCACCAAGGTCCACCTTTAAGGGCGTATGTTCGCCCTGTGACCAGTAGGGGCGAATAAACCACACTGGGCGGATATCACCCTCTGATCATTCTACAGTTCACAATGAGGCACAAACGGCAAGAAGTCACTTGAAGTTACAACTATAGGGTACATACAGTGGATGTGCCATGCTCAACCACATCTATCGTATCCTTCTAAATTAGCAGCAGTCAGCTTCTATGTTACAGTACCTTTTTCGTAAGAGTATTTTAAATTGTTTCAAAATAGCGCAGCCTTGTCGTTTTTAATTTCATTTTTTAAATTTTTAAAATTTCGCAGCATGATATCACTCAAGTACTACAGACGATAAAGGATAAAGAAAGCCGTTACTGAATCCCTTTTGAGACTAGCCACGCATTCCGCTTCGGGATGCCGTGGAGGCGATTTGAATGCGTATTTGGAGACACAATGACTTGCGATGGCCAGCCAATGAACACGTCAGCGCTTTATCCTTCCCGGACCACTCTGGTACCAGTTCGTCGACCCTGGAGGGATGAAGGGCCTTGTTGGGCTGGGTGAGAAATTCGAACCAGGAATCTGGTATCGGGTGCACGCGACAGCCGGCACCTCCTCCGAGTGCGCTTCAAGCACCCGTACTAAAGACGATCACCTGTATCACCTGTCGTCCCGTTGATCATCGACTTGCTCGAGCGGGCGCCAGCAGCGTCTCCATTCGTCCCTATCGCGTGCCAGAGTGGTCCAATGGATCCTCCTCGCTCGAGGGACACGAAGAGCGTCATATCGGTCGTTCAGGGCTTTCACGAAGAAGTCCGACCAACGCGTTGGTGGGCGTCCTGGTGTTCTTTTGACATCCCGCGGAATCCAGTCTGTGACGGCTCTCGTCCAGCGGGTGTCTGCGAATCGCATTACGTGGCCGGCCCACCTAATTTTCGACGACTTGGCCCATGCGACAGCGTCTCTGATCTTCGAACGTCGGCGAAGCTCGGAACTCCGGAGGCCTTCTCTCACTTGCGTGAGTCGTGTCACTCCGAGCATCGTCCTCTCGATTCCACGCTGCGCGACGCTGATCGCGTGTTCATCCTGCTTTCGTATAGCCCAGGTCTCTGAGGCGTATGTTAGGGCAGGAAGAACAGTGGAGTCGAATAGGTGGGCACGGAGTCGGACGTTCTTCGTTTTCTTCACGACTTCTTCGACGCTCTTGAAAGCTCCCCAAGCCGCTCGTTTCCTCCTGCTCAGCTCTGGTGCTAGGTCGTTGGCCATGTTGACTTCGCGACCCAGATACACATAGCTGGAGCATTCGGAGATGTTCGTTCCGTTGAGCGAGAATGGGGCATCAGAAACCCATCCGTTCTTCATGAACATCGTCTTCGTAAGATTCAGCTGCAGTCCAACGCTTCCACATACACGATCGAAGTCGGCCAGCATTCGCTCCGCCTGAGTGATGCTCGGTGTTATGAGCACGATGTCGTCAGCGAAGCGAAGATGGTGCAGTTGCCGGCCGTCGACCTTCACTCCCATGTCATCCCATTCTAGTTTGCGCATGACGTTTTCGAGGGTGGCGCTGAAGAGCTTCGGGGATGTGGTATCCCCTTGTCGAACCCCTCTCTTCACGTCAATGACGACGTCGTTGTAGAATGGTGATATCTTGGTCGTGAATCCACTGTACAGCTCTCGAAGGACTCTGATGTATTTAGTAGGAACGCCCTGGGTGAGCAGGGCTTCCATGACCGCTTCAGTTTCGACGGAGTCGAATGCCTTCTTCAGGTCGATGAAAGTAAGGCACAGCGGCAGCTTGTACTCTCGCGACACTTCGATGAGCTTCGTAATGGTGTGTATGTGGTCGATCGTGCTGAATCCTCTCCGAAATCCTGCTTGTTCGCATGGCTGTCCTTCGTCCAGCGTTCTACTAATCCTATTCAGGATGACTCGAGTGAACAGCTTGTAGACTACGGACAACAGGCAGATCGGGCGATAGTTGCAAATGTCGTGCACGTCTCCCTTCTTGTACAGCAAGACGGTCTTGCTGGTCTTCCAATGAGATGGAACCTTGCACTCCGACAGGTAGCGCGAAAAGAGCCGCGCCAGGGTGTTGATGAGCGCTGGCGGGAGGTTCTTCAGGTGTTCAGCTCTGATCCTGTCAGGACCGGGTGCTGTACGTTTCTTCACCGACGAGATGGCGTGTCGGATCTCGGAAGGGAGAACAGAGGGGATGACGTATCCATCCTGCGGAAGATGGCGTAGGGGCAGGTGGACGTGGCTATCGAAGAGATCGGAGTAGAAGTCGTGGATGACTTTCTCCATGGTCCTTCTGGAAGAGGTGACGGTTCCGTCAGGACGTCGGAGAGCGGTCATCTTGGTCTTGAAGTTGGCGAAGTTCCGGCGGGCATTGCGGATGCTCAGCCCTGCCTCTGCTGCTTCAGCCAACACTTCCGCCCTTCTCTCCTTCAGATCTTCCTTTATCGCCGCTCTGCATAGCTTTGCAAGCTCGGACGTCAGTTGATAGTTGCCTGACGCTCGTGCTGCTCCACGTTGGCGTATCAGCTCGAGAGTTTCCGGAGACAGGCGTCTCTTGGTGGTCTTCAAGCTCTCGGCTCCCTTAGCACTATCGTGGAGATGGTGCACGAAGCGATCGTATTCCTCGTCGACGTTGTCCATGACGGCATCTTCCCAAAGGCCGACAAGAGAGGTGTAGAGATCCCAGTTGATGGTCGTTCTGGGACTCCTCTTCTTGAACTTCGCGGCCTTCTCTCCTTGACGCGAAAAGCGGAACCTCGCGCGAAGGAGGCGGTGGTCCGATCCCGTGTAGAACTTGGGGACAACGGAGACATCGGTCAGGCAATACTTGCGATTGAAGATGATGTGGTCGATCTCGTTGTGGAACTGGCCACCGGGGGATTCCCAGGTCCATCGTAGGGAGGGAGGCTTCTGGAACTGCGAGTTTCCATGGATGGTCTTGGTCGACATGATAAACTCAGACAGCCTTTCACCTTGCTCGTTCCACTCCAAACCGTGGGTTCCGATGTGAAGTTCTTCCAGCGACCTTCGTGGCCCGATCTTGGCATTGAAGTCGCCGACGATCACCTTGTAGAAGGTGTGATCTTCCTTATAGAACTTCTCCAGCTCCACGTAGAAGGCCTCGACGTCTTCGTCGTCGTAGTCGGATGTTGGGGCATACGCGACGAACACAGTCAAGGCTGGCACGGAGCCACATCGCTTCAGTCGCAGACGTCCGATTCGGCTTGTCAGAGACTCGTACGAATCGATGTTCATGGCCAAGTGCGTGTTGACGAGGACACCAACGCCGCCTACTCCCCTGCTGTCGCATGTTCCGAGGAACAGTTCTTCTCCGGAGTCGTAGGCGGCGTGTAGGGGGTGGTGTCTTCTCGTCTCGGTCAGTCCGATGACGTCGTACTTGATCTTCCTGGCTTGCATCATCAGGTCCTCGACGGATGCTTCCGATGCAAGCGTGCGGGCGTTGTAAGTACAGATCGTCATCCTAGTCCTTCTCAGTTTGCGCAGCCTGGTTAGGCCCTGAGATTTTAGCAGCCTCTCCGTACTCGTCCTTCCCATCGCTGCAGAAATGGGGGCTCTTTCGGGGTCAGGGGAATGAGGCCCTTTAGTGCTGCTGTGTTTGACTTCCATACAACACGGGTAGCTAGTCAGGCTCTGTCGTGCGGGCGGGGTACTCCGGGCAGCCAGCCAGACTGCCCGAAGGGACGGGGCGAGACTTAAGGCGGCCTCGAATCGCCTTACATGTACTCCCAGTCTACCGAGTGCAAGCTTTTGGCCGAGCCGACACAGTTACAATCCGCACAGTCACGGACACATCCACGCACACTGTGCACGAACATGCCGCTCCCACGCACAAGGAACGCATCGACCCGACACAGCAGGAGCAAGGAGTCCATCCCCTGCATCCCACCTGCGTCTCTGGGCAGTACACGGTCGCATTTGGTTCGCGTTTAATTCCCCTATCCACCACCCGGGGACGCGCCACGTGGCCCTGCGACAAGCGGCCCGAGATCCCTCTTAACAAGAGAGCCCGAAGGCTCTCTATCGAGGGAGATCCGTGGACTAAAGACGATACATTAAACTAATAGCGATGGTGCAGTAACCTGAAAAGTGGGACTACGACATACATAAGTACCGGAGCAGTTACGGCCAAGTTCCTCCCTGTTAACGCTATCCATCCCGCCGTTTTTCAACTGTGTTCCAACGGACTTCAGCTTTCATCCAGAAATTAATTCCTTAACTGACTGTCAACGGTCTTGATTTACAACCATCCACAACATCCAACCAGGAGTTTCCAACACAACTCTTCCGATGTAAATCTGAACTGACGAGCAAGCACTCGAAGAAAAGGCATATTTTTCCATCAAAGGGAACCTCTGGTTTGGCCGGCGGGCAAGAAATCTTTAATCGAATTAAGGACAGCTGATGACAAAAGCGGTGTACTCACGGAAGAGCACAACACCATATAGTTTTAGACAAGGGCATGATGAGTGTAAAACCACAAATCTTTTCCAGCTTAACCTGTAAGTGGGCACGACTTTTTCTCAACGGTGACTTCCGAACGGAAGAGAAGAAAATACTCTACCGGCTAGGCATGTTTCTACCGTCCTGAAGTGGACCAGGGTATAGTTGTGCTTATTCGATTCGACTATTCGAATAATTATTCGAACAAATTATTCGAATATTTCCTGGTTTTCGAACACTCGAAAATTCCAAATTTTCGATTTCCATTCGAAATCCAATAGTCTAAAGGCCCCCACAGACTTCTGCGGCGGCACCGGCGGCACCGCTGAGCGGCGCCGCTCAGCAGCTTGACTCATCATCAGTGGGAGCGGTGACGGCGAGGTACTGTACTGTTTCTAGTGGGGACCGACTGGTGCTTAACAATAACGCGCCCCGATGACGATCGCGCGCCCGCATCGACCGTCTCCGCTCTGGATCCCGCTGCGAAAGGGCAGAGCGCAGAGCGCAGACAGACAGATGCTGGAGCGGCGCCGCCGGGTGGAATGATTCAAGTCATTTCCGCCAGCGACGCCGCCCAACGGCGCCGCTGGCGGCGCCGCTGGAGGCGAGCTCTGCGTCTCTGCCCTATGGTTAAGCATAGGGCAGCGGCGCCGCCGAGCGGCGCCGCAGAAGTCTGTGGCGGCCTTAAGACGAGGAGTTTAGCATCCGAATAATATATTATAATTTCGAGAAATTCTTCGAATAGTCGAATAAGCACAACTATAGTCTAGGGTTGCTCATCTAACGATTAATGATTTAATGGTTTTAACGATTTATTGTTTCTTCGCTAAAATCCAGTTTAATGAGTTAACATAACATTTAAAAAATTTTGCTTAGGTGCAGGCGACAGTCGGTGCCTCCTCCGACTGAGCTACATGCGCCCAGCATTCCGTATACGGCCTTCTATTTACAACTTTTTGTGCTGCTTTGAATGACGCGGATAGATGCATGTGATTCTGCATCATGTTGCTTGCATCATGTTCCCCTCACAAGCCGTGAAAAGGACATAACCTATTTTGGTGAGAAATTGGTTATTTTGTTGATCACTCTCTGTCGCTAGTGAATGTCTACTTAATTTTTGTAATGGTTTATGAATGGCGAGTGATAGCGCAACTGGAGGAGGAACTGGCTGTCGTGTGCACCTTATTCCACGCTACTGGTTCGGGTTTCCCGCTCAGCCAGACCAAGCCTTCCTTTACTCCGGGGTGGTAAATTGATAGCAAACTTTCCTCGGAAGGATAAAATGTTGATTTTTCCATTGGCTGGACACCGCAATGTTATTGTATAGGCCAAATACGAAGTCTTATGGCCTCCACCACCTCCCGCAGATCCCCAGAAATGTACGTGTTTTTGAAGAGCAATAACTTTGATAGCAGCGTGGTCTATGGAGAAACCCGAGCATAAAAAAAGGATTTTCTCTCTTTGCTGCGAAAATTTCCTGTCCTTATCCACGCATGCATTTAAGAAATCGCTGTTGACTAAATCCTATTCATAGATGCTTTCAGAGTTACTAATGCCTGTTACCCACGTTTCTTTGCTGTCTTGTGACTTTTTTTAAAGTAGAACTTGTTCCTTTTTTATTTGTTTTACACGTGAATATCATGTCTACACTATGCTCGGATAAAGAAAATGAAAGAGTGAATGGCTCTAAAAACGACCTGCCTGTGCAGATCAATCAAGGGCTGAAGCCAATGTTGTACCATCGCTCACCCCGAGCGATGCCCAATGGTCAGCTCCCATATCGATTCGTCGCGCCGCGCGATCGATATGAAAGCTTATCATCAGGCATCGCTCGGGGTGAGCGATGGTATAACATAGACCTAAAGCCTTATCTCTATACCGGAAAAGCTAGTTACGCATGGCATCCTGCGGAGTGTGATGACAAGCGGCGTTCTGAGCTCCATGCTTCTCGAGAACACTTATATGGAATCGTCATGGCTTTATGGTGTCGTATGAAAGTGATTCTTGAGGTCATAAGGAACCGAAGAGATTACTTAATTGAAATGATGTGCCTTCGCGGATGCATTACGCATGGTGTACACGATGACGTTAACATGAGAAAGCACTGCGCCTAGAAAAACGAGCCCCGCTTTTGGTGGATGAAAGGATGTCAGGCTCGCATGGGGAGCCTGAATAGGATCAGAGGCACTTAATCCCTCCCACCATCTTAGCACGAGATGCGAATTGCTCTTAAGACTGCTGAGACCAACACTTGCCGGTGCTCTCCTCATGCTGACCAGAATACATTCGTGTGGTCAGGGAAGTAAGCGTCAACGCAGAGAGAAAACCACGAATAGGATATATCGCTTCTGCGTCGGCGCCATCGAGGTTGTACCACTAAGCGGAGGCACACTAGCCTTGCTCTCACTAATAATTGCTAGTGCGTAATAGGTAGCGCAGTCGGAGAGGACGATGGCTGTTGTGTGCACCTGATTCCAGGTTATTGGTTCGGATTTCTTGCTCAGGTAAACAAAGCCCTCCTTCTCTTCGAGGTCGTTGAATTGGTGCCAAACTTATTTCGGAGGGACAAAACGCTGACTTATACATCGGATGGCCACCGGAAGTCATCGCATAGTCCAAATGCGCATTCAAATCCCCACTACGAAATCCCGAGTAAATAGATAGACTCATCCTAAGCATGAATAGTCTGTGAAGTATGTTTGTCTCCTATCCTTTTTAGTGACTAACAAGGAAGGTTCCCAACTGGTGGTGAGCTTTTGCGATGCTATTTTGACAGGATATAGAGCCGTGTGAGCGGAGTCTAGAAATAGAGTTAGTTTTTGCTGAGCGCCTTTTAAAGACCTGAAAAAAGGATTAAAAACGTGTGATCATCAATCAGCAACACCTAGAAATGTGCGACTCCCGACATGTGCCTCGGTGGCGCAGTCCGTAGGAATGCCGCCTCATAGGAGCACTCCCGCGGGATTTGAATTAGAGTCCAATGTTTTTGGACATATTAGGTTGTTGTTACCAGGCAACCTTAAATCCGACATCGCAGACTTCTTCGAGTCGCAGCCCCCGGAGTTCTGGGCGAAGGGCATCGGCCACCTGCCCAATCGATGGGCCACTGTTGTGGATAACTGCAGTGATTATATTGCTGAGTAGACTTGTTTTTCAATAAAGTTGAAAAAATTAAAAATGGTGAAATTTTCGGACAAGAATTATTGGACAGCCTGGTATTACGCTTCCTCATGATCACAGACGTCAGTGATCATTTCTTGCCAGGGAAAGATTGCTCCACACTGGCTCTTGTATGATGCTGCTGGTGTGACACGCGCTTGTGTTTATCCTTGTTTGATAGTTTTGTGCCATAGCTGTTGAATAAAATGGAAGAGTAATAAGGGCTTTTACATCCAGAGAAACGCAATGGTGCAGACACGCATTTCAAAAAACTAGTACATATGAAGGCGCAAGTAGACAGCCTTGGTTTGTTGTAAGCATTAATGGTCTAAAGTTGACTCATGTGATCATAAGAAAGCGTAATAACAACAAAATAATATGTGCAAGTCGTAGCATAGTCATAGACATTGGCAGTACGCGGACTCGAACTCAAAAGCCCGCTAGTGTGCTCCTATGAGGCGGTACTCCTACCGACTGCGCCGCCGTTACACAACTCAAGTGGTTTCATAGGGGTTGGCGATTGTTGCGAACACGTTTGCACACCTCTTTTTCTTAACTTCAAGAAAGCCTTCAGCAAAGACTAACTGTAATTCTGGACTCAGCTCACACGGTTCTACATCCTGTCAAAATAGCATCAAAAAAGCTCAGCATGAGTTGGGAACCTTTCCTTTTAAGGGGTTGACTAACTTCGCCCGTTATCTCCTTCTATCCTTTATTTACTTGCGGACTTATTCTGCACGTGGACAGCTACGAAATTACAAAGAAACATAACGAGACCGAAGTCATGGGTTCGATTCTTCCTAACTGGTGCATTTTTGCATTTCACCTGATTGGTTGAGATTTGGGGATTCCGACGTCTATACCATTTTCAGACGTTTTTGCCCAATTTTCCAGCTGAATCCTATGGTATTGAACATGATGATGTAGAAATGTTCAACATCAGTGATACACAGGTACAAAGTGCATGAAGCACCACAGGCTCCTCACAGTCTGTTTCCATACCAATGACCTCGGAAAAAGTAATCCTGCTCGGATTTTCAAAAGAGACCAGGATGTGACGTCGGAGGTGGTTCAAATGAGAAACGAGGTCTGTGGATCCCGCAAATTAACCTAAACGGCATCGATACACTCTTTCCCTCATCTTTGCCTATCACCTGGAAATCAGAGGTCTGCTGAAGGTTTTCTGGAACCTAACACCAACAATGTCCACCGACGGTAGAGTGGTGATCCACCTGCTCACGCTGAAGTGTGGCCCACCTTTAGACAAGGAATCGTCGAGGGAAGAAATCAAGCTGGCTGAACGAATGGCCAACATACTCAAGGACTTGGAAGCACGTCAACTTGAAGTTGACGAAGACCTTGTGGTTAAAAAACCGGTCAGTAATAAACCAGTCGCAGGAAAGGTACTCTCCACAGCGTACAGTTGAAGAAATACGCAGAAAACGTCTGAAAAGGGTATAGACGTCAGCATCCCCCAAATCTCAACCAATCACTTGAAATGCAAAAATGCAGCAGCGCAGAAAGACCGAATCCCCGACCTTCCTCGCATGAAGCAACGTTACTATCCACTCCGCTTCGAGCCGTTTACCGGAAGAGGCATCGCGGGCGTACAAGACCTCCAAACTCGTGATGCGCCGTATTCCATTGTGACTTCAAGGGTACCGTACTCTTTAGGTTCAACGGCTAAGCAAAAATAAACACATTTTATACAATTTAGGGGTGAGGATTCTTCCTATATGACTCGCTCCCGCCGCTCAGATACGCTTCAGACCATTCTCTTGTAAGAGAGCCTGCTTTGGCTTAATTTTAGCCGAATGAAGAACTAAAAAGTTGTGTTTGTTAGAAATAATCGAAGTGCACATACATGGAAGTGACAGTAGGCATTATAGCCCAATTAGCGCTTTTTTTTCCAAGATTCGTTTCGCTTTATTCGTGTGCATATGCCAGAGGGATTTTCCATCAAGCAACGATTATAGGGAAGTTTCGAGGTAATTAGAGCCGCTATATATTCGGGACAAGGGGACCGTAACCGCGCTGTTACCTAGCCATATTGTAGACGGCGTAGGGCGCAGTAGGAGAAAGTGCCGAATGTCGAGTTTACCCGGACTTCAGGTTCTTGGTTCGGATCTCCCGCCCAGGCCAGCAAAGTCTTTCTAACCCATGAAGTTAGCGAATGTTATCACACTTGTATAGGGTCAAAAATACGGCAACGGCATTCTTGTTTATCCTTTTCTCCTTTACTTCACATTCTTTCATCTTTCTACTTAGCTGTTCCATATTTCATGTTGCGTTTTATCCTACATTGTAATTGTACCTTCATGCTCCTCGATTCCTGACTCGTTAGTTCTCTCATATGGAGTGTCCATGCAGTAAATAAACAAACAAACATATCAATATGTAGCCCAAAACTGTGTTTTACAGAAAGCCACTGCACGAACTTCTACGGTTGGTAATACTAGATCTAGATGCTAACTGACGGCTAAGTTGCTTATCGATCGGGGAACTCTAATTCAAGTTTCCCTAATGGAACGGCCTCAAATTCTCACGATTATGAGGAGACCGAAATTATGCCACAAATGGCTAACATCTAAATTTATTATTTTTTTAAACACTTGTTTACAAGCGGCCAACAGGTAGATCATGATTTTATTTTTATTTTTAAACTCCTGTGAATTACAACGTTTAGATGTTGGTCGAGAGGTCTGGTTGATTTACCCTGACATGCAAAAAGGAACAACGCAAAACAAGATCACTTTCGTTCGAACAAATATTTGGTGTTTTGATTTTCTTTCCATAGTTCGTTACCAGTAGATGTCGTCGCTGCTTGTTAATTCGTTATTCTATGGTTGTTCCTGTTTTCTTTCGTTTGATTTTTTTCTTCTAACTTGTTTGAATTCGGTTCTAGTCCATGCTCTAAGTTCTATGGCAAGCATTTTTACGTAAATAAATAAATAAATAAATAAATATGCTATAAACGAGAAAAGAAGTGACACAGCTAAAAATATTTTAGACATCACCCTCTTACTCGGGCTTCGAAACACAAGAAATTGATTTGGAACATGGATATCAAAACTTCTTTATTATTTACTTGACTAATGGAGGCCTCCAAGCCATGGCATTGTTTTTATGCTTATATTTTTCTTTTTGCTTTTCAGAGCTATCGACTCAGAAAAAAACTTTATCTCAGCGTGTGTTTAATGAATTTCATCAAGCACGTGCTCTAGCAAGGCCAAAATACTCCACCTAGAACTGCTGCAGACGAATAAAAGAGCGAAAGGTGTTTAAATCAGAAAACAGAATCATGAAAAAAGTCAAAAATAGCGTTTTTCTGTCACTATAGTAGCTGTTAGGAGGTTGTTTAGTTGCGATCAAAACTCTTGCGCCAGGCGGGACTCGAACCCACATCTTCTGCTTTCCGGGCGGCGATGTTCGCCTTACACCACCGGCGCTGTTTGACCGAACAGAACATCCACGATATCTTCCTAACAATCTCGCCTATCAGCACTCACCCGTGATATCGGGATGAGCCGGCCGCTGATATCAGCATGGAACCGGTTAAGCTGAAGGCCTTCGTAGAAATGATGTTTTAACTATAACAGCCGCTCTAGGCTTAAGCAAAAATGAAAAACATCATTTCTACGAAGGCCTTCAGCTTAACCGGTTCCATGCTGATATCAGCGGCCGGCTCATCCCGATATCACGGGTGAGTGCTGATAGGCGAGATTGCTAGGAGGATATCGTGGATGTTCTGTTCGGTCAAACAGCGCCGGTGGTGTAAGGCGAACATCGCTGCCCGGAAAGCAGAAGATGCGGGTTCGAGTCCCGCCTGGCGCAAGAGTTTTGATCGCAACTAAACATCCTCCTAACAGCTTCTATCTTCTATAACAGCCGCTCTAGGCTTAAGCAAAAATGAAAAATGTCACTATAGTGTTAGTCCTTTGCAGCACTAATGACTTTAAATTGCAGCAGTAGGAGCGTATCTTCCTACAATCCACATACGAACCTGTGGAAGTTGAATTACTTTCTCCAAAGAAACCGCATAGTAATCAATCGACTCACTAATTGAACAAAATGTACCATCAGTGACTTCTAGCAACTTTTAATGTTTTGGAACTTCAGCGCAATTGGTAAAAAAAATGGTACTACCTAGTTCAGCATCTCAGAAAATGAAGAACGTAAGAAGCATGATGGCAGAAAAGAGTTTAAAAAACGAGTGCGATCGTAAATGGCAAATTTTGTAAAGGCACTAAAGCAATTTAGGAGAGTAGACGAATATTAAGTTACAGCTGGAGGTAAATACGGAGAGAATATGGGTAGAAGCTTCCAGAAGATTACGGTGATACCATGCCATGACGGTGAACCACTGAACAAAGATTTCGGAAGAGAGTGATCGCCGTCGTGCGAAACCTTTTTTTCTGCGCTCTGTTCAGGCATGCTCTCGGATCGCTACAACTTGTCAAAGCCATTCGCTGAAGGCTGGTACCTATTCAGACTCCTCATTCATGCATGTAATTCGAGCTTTCCTAAAGTGTGACATTGACGTTTACAAAAACATGCACTCGTGCCATGACCGCTGGTCCGACAATCTGCATCTATCAAGGGGACGCCTGTGAGCTTACCCGAACGATTCTCTTCAGGACCGATATGGTCTTAAACGCCATCTAACAGGGAGCACAACGCTTTTGTTTTTTAATGCGGGCTAGGGGTACAAAAATTCCAAAAAAAATTGTCGCCTAGTAAACCGGTTTCGACTTGCAGCGGACTTGAGAGGAAATGGAAGCCACCGAGTTATCCCGTCTGCTAAAGCAATTCTGGCCCACATTTAGATTAAAATTTGAAAATTGAATTCTCGCTTCCGTTGAAGATCTTGCGCTCTGTGGTGTCTTAACGTTCTGTGTTGTTCCCTATTTCTTACTTTTTCAATTTTTTCCTATTTTTCTTCTTTTCTCAATCTTGCCTAATGCCTGCAATTAGATAGCTACAATTACGTGTTCTGTTTTAACTTTGCTCCTGTCTGAAGTTTCTGACTATGACACGTCTGATGTAACGTACTCAATAAATGAATAGTTAAACAAATAAGCTTACACGAATTCGGTTTAAAATGCGAGCGCCAAAAGGGCAAGCACTAGTTGCAAGAGGAAGAATACGTATCCTCGACTTTCGTCCGTGACAAATTAATCCAATTTTTGGACCACCCACTTGCCCGCAGCAAAAAAAGAACTTCACCTCTATGCGCTTTGTTGGATTACAAGACCATACATGTCTTCTTGAGTTATTGGTGCACGTTTATAGACGTGCCCTGTAAGTGGTCAATTGTCACTATGTTCCGTTTCTAAAATAATAAAACCACTTTTTCAAAATGCTACATAAAAACGCCAGCAAAATACCTCTTTGAAGGAAATGGAAATCGGGATGGCTGTAAGTTCAGTAGCTTGATCCAAAAATGTTTCAGGGCCAAAGCAGCCACATTTGAATTTTAACATTTCCGCTCACGTGCCAGTTTGTTAGTTCAAATCACCTCTTTAAAAAAACTCAGAATAAAATTCTGAGTTAAAAAACATCGTCAAATAAATTTGTTTGGGTCACCCTTTCGCAACCATCAAACTACAGACTTTTGTGGCCGGATTCGTCAACGATTAGAACGGGGTAGGCGAAGTAGAAGGGAGAAACATACCCACGATGTGAATTTCATCCTATACCCTACCCACCCATCCTCGGGTATAGTGCAAGGATTTCTTTACCTTTACCCCGAGGTTGAAGAATCTGGCTCTGGGCTGGATTCATCAGCGATTAAAGCGAGGTATACGAGGTAAAAGGAGGAGCATGCCTACGGTGAAGCACTCATAGCTACCCCTTGTCTCATCTCCAGCTCTCATACCCGTGGGTTTAATTTTTGATGAATACGGTCCCGGATTTCGATGAATTCATGGAGGACAGATTCGGGATGGAATTTCACACCTCTGGCGTGCTTGCACTGTTTTATCGAGAGCGTTCCAAAGAGAGCGACAGAGTAACAAGGTCATCCCTAAGACTTCTCTGCAGCTTGGCGTGTAACATTTACTTGAATAGGAGAGGAATGTTAAACGAGGAAACATAACATGGAGAGTTGTAAGCGAGTTGTTGGTTCAGATCGTTCTCTTCTGTGGAAAACGCAGTAGGTTTCTGTGTTTTTGCAGCGCAGATTAGAGGAAACATGAGAACGAAATCGTAGACGTCGCGTGCCCAGACGACATTGAACACTTGTAGTCAGAGGCACCGAATGCAGAGGAGAACAGCAAACCCAATACGTAATGCATTCAAAATCAAACGCTGTCAAAAAAGCGTGACTTTTCTGAAAAGTAGAAATCGAATTTTTTTTCGAAAAAGGCGATCACCCGAATATTCGAATTCGAATGTAATCGAAAAATACGATTATCTGAAAAATCAAGCTTGAGCACATTTGAAAAACGCTATTTTTGAAATTCAACTTCAAGTTTTAAAGAATCAAATTCGAATGAAAACCTTGCGAGTATCTATTTACGAAATAAGTTGCGGTTGAAGGGAAGTTGTTCGACCTACAGAACCATGCAAACATACAACGTGCAACCGATGTTATGGTTAAACATACTATTAGTGGATTGCAGAATTGCAAAAATCCAACAGCTTTGCGCAATGAGCGTCACCAGGGGTGTGCGTAATTACGATTTACGATTTACGATTTTACGATTTACGGTGATTTTCGGCAAATTTTTTACGATTTACGATTTACGACATTTTGGGTCGTAAATCGTAAATTTTCGTAAATGTGATCTTCGGTCCACGGATGAGGAACATCCACATAACATGATACAATTCGGATTATGACGATGTACCCACTTTTAAAAAATTCCCTCATAGCCATTGCTATTTCCTTTTTACTTTTTTTATGTTCTGCTGTGGCGCCGTGACAGAACAACGCTGCATTGTGGATAGATCGCTATAGTTAATTCCTGGCAATGGAATTGGACTAGCCTATTTTTCTGGCCAGTTCGGTTTTTCTGTGCATGAAACTACCCTTCTACTCTAGCACAACACCTCACATTCGAATGGCCTGAAAGCATTTCGTTCCTGTCCACAGAAAAACATGAAAATTCTCCCTGCACCGGAATGGAGATGATCATTTGCTGAACGATATTCTATGCTGCAACCACCGCCTAGTCAACTTGTAACTTTTTCACCGCTTGTTCACCACATTCGGCCAGATCGGTTTTTCCAATGCGCACGAGTAGAATCCATGCAAAGCCATCAAAGAATATTGGACTTGATTGGAAGCTGTGGAATAACAGCTAAATTGTTGGAAAGAGTAAAACAATCATGTTTCAATCTGATTATCACTGCACGTTATGGCGCAAAGTGTATTCACATTTGAGGTGCACCTTAAGCAAAACGTCTGACATTTTCATGATAAAAGTGAAAAAGGTTTGACACTTTTGGTCTCGTTTTCAGTGGTTTGATTGGGGCTGTTGTGTTCGCCCTACGCGATCCGTTCAGAATGCTAAAGAATGGGCAAAGGATATGATAGCGTTTGTTACAAAGGTAGTGTAGAGCAGGACTGGCGAATGCAAGCAGTCATTAATTGGTAATGCAATATTTTGTAGTTTTGTGACAAGGTTTCTCCTTCAGCCGGCCTGACAACCTGGGTCTGACGCTGGAACCGTTGCCGTTTTTGCAATTTTTGTAGGGCATGGCGTGCCGGAGCCGAGAGTCGAGCCTGTGACCGTTTGTGCATGAAACTACACTACTAACCACTGGGCTAACTCGGCTACAGCGGACCCTGCGACTGCGCGGGACTAAACGCTAAGGAGGAGGAGAAGAAGCAATATTTTGTAGATTGCGAAATTTAACAACTGCAAGCAAACCTGCGAGCGAAATAAACGCCGAAAGTAATTGCCTGGTATCGTCGAACGACGATTTTTCATTCCAGAAGTTGTGGTTGCCTTCAAAAATGATAAAGGACAAAGCATGACCTTAACCAGTCCCTGTTTGAGATGCGCCATCCATTCTCTCTACCTCTTTGGAATGTCGTAGAGGTCATTTGAGTGTGGGTTTGCCCTATAGAATGAACTGCGGTTGGCGCCGATGTAGAGGTCAGTGCTTTATCCTCCCAGACAAATCAGCTACCAATTCACAACCCAGCAGGTATGGAAGACTTGACTGCCCGTGGTAGCATTCTAATCAAGAACTCCTATTCTGGAGCATGCGATAGCCATCCTCCTCCGACTTCTTCACCAGGTGCTTCCCCTATATGTTTAAAATGGACCTTGTACGAATCAGTTAAACCACATTCAATTCAAACTGCACCTTTCTTCTCTATTTTACTCCTAAAGAATGCCACAAAAATATCTTCTTTTATAATTTCAAGTCAAAAATCCGACTATGATGAGTGTCCAAAAATGTGATCATACACTTTCAATCGTCACACAATTCCTTTCGGTCTGCTACAAAAATGCTGTTGGGGTACAATTCAAAATGTGGGAATGCTTAGAACTTTAGGTGTGTCATATAATAGAAATGTGCCATGCGCTCACTTAGTAGGGGATGCTTGTTGGATTATTTGTGCAAATACTGTTTTCGTCGAGTTGACCAGCGATCAAATTATTTTTTTAGGTTTTGGATGGAATGCTCTTTGTTGATTTATTCGGAGTTGTTGTTTCTACAGTCATAGTTTTATATGTAAGCCAGTGGCTAGTAGAATGACAAACATTTTTGATCGTCCAAGCAGTGTAAGCTTTTTATTCGGGCACCCTGTATAGGCGCATTTAAGAGAGCGTCTTTGAACACGTGGTTTATTTTGGTTCCCCGAAAACTTGTCCAGCTTGATTTGAAAGGTGCTAGTTGATTTTAATGGCTTCCATCTTAATTAGAAAAGTGTCCAGCTCGAGCTGAAAACGTCTCAACAAAACATAGCTTTTATTAGCTTCAACATAATAGAAAAAACAAGGAAATTAGATGCATTACAAGTCAGGCACCTCTTACGATTTACGGCTTACGATTTACGATTTACGACGATTTTTTCGTAATTACGATTTACGATTTACGAAATTTCGGATTTCATTTACGCACACCCCTGAGCGTCACCGCTTTTGATGCCTGGAGACTACACAACGGCACCATATTTTATTTTGTTCTGTGTATTAATACTTTCTTGAATCAACTGATTGAAACGTAACCAACTAAACGTGAATAGCGAAGTGGAATGCAAATGAAGACAGCAGGTAGTAATATTAGGTTGTTGCGAAAGTTCCCGCCATTTTTTGAATGTACTTTTTTTCTCACTAACCTTATAGCAACCTATCTTTTGTTCACATAAAGAAGTCAGATATGTACAGGTTTACTATTATTGTTAGCTACTCACTCTCGCGTAACTCCTTCTAGAAAAATGGAGCTTTAAAAGGAGTACATCCGAGGTCTCTTATTGTATAACTTCAAATTTGGTGAGTCAGCGGCCGCTTCCTGTCGTCGCATCAGTGGTGCATTTGGGGAGGGCACAGTGTCCGATCGCACTGCACGAGAATGGTTCGCACGCTTTCAGAGGTGAGCTTAACCTTCGAGATTCGTTCAGGTCAGGACGTGAGTCCGATGTCGACAACAGCCGATTGCGACAGCTGGTGGAATCGGACCCACGGCGGACTACTCGTGAACTTGCGCCGGACTTGGGCGTCCACTAGGCCACCATCGCCAGGCACCTACATCAGCTGGGTGAGCTCTAGTTTATACTTGCGCCGCCACGCGGCGAGGCATCACGACCGCTATAGATATCGATTTTTCGCGCCGCCCGGTCGATATCTATCTCGACCATCGTGCCGCGCCGCGCAGCGGCGTAAGTACATATAAACAAGGGATAAGGTGCACAAGTTGGAACAGCGGATCGCTCATGATCACACCGAACGCGACCGCCAGCGACGTGCTGAGGTGGCCACTCAATTGCTCTCGCACAGATGCATAGTTGGCTGAAGTCCATCATCATAGGAGGTGAGAAGTGGTGCCCGTACGTCAACATCAAGAGGAGCAGACACTGGGTTGACAAGGGTGAGTAGCCTGAGCCACAGCCAAAGGGGGGTCCACACCCGTCGAAGATTGTGCTTTCTGTTTGGTGGGATTACAGAGGTGTCATCTATTACGAGCTGCCGGCCCGTAACGAAACTCTGACAGCGGATTGTACCGTCAGCAACTGGATAGACTGGCCGCCAAGATCGCAGAAAAGCGTGCGAATCATGGCACAATCCGATTCCTGCACGACAATGCTCGACCACGCCTCACCCACTGTACAGCCCAGATATTACACCAACAGACTACCACCTTCTCCTGTCTCTCTCCATTGCCATGCAAGGAAAGACGTTCGATGACCAGGAGGACATGGAACGCTGACTGGCTGGCTTTTTCGAATCAAAGCCAGGGAAGTTCTATGCTGACGGGATCGGGAGTTTGTCTGAAAGGTGGAGAAGAGTGACAGAACATGATGGCGGTTTAATCGTTTCTTGACGTGTCTCGCTTTTTCATAAAACTAAAAAAATGTGGTGTCTTGAAAATGGCGAGAACTTCTGCAACAACCTACTATCTGTTTAAAATCTTGAAAAAATGGATCACTGGAGGTATGCGGAAAAGAAAAAGGAAATGAGTTCGAGAAATCCTATTCACTGCTACCATTAGCGGCCAGACGTTTGATCCAGAACGCTCATAGTGTGTTCGTATGGCACTCGAACTAGTCGAGGGTAGAAATCAGGATCATGTGCATCAAAGGACTGAATAATAGGAGTCGAAAGTGTGGGCGGATATTTGCTGGCCTCGAAGGCAGAGTCAGGACCATTGTTTCCATCAGAAAAAAAGACATCTGATCGCTAATGCACGCGACTTTGCATTTTTCAAATCACCAACTCCACTTTTACGGGGGACGGGGGGGGGGGGGACCTATCAATATCGTGGATTGGAAGCTTTGCCGCCACATTTTTAAAGTCTAGCTGCGCTACATAGTTTGAAGTTTTGTGATGGCTTTAGAGTAATACAAAGTACTATAAGCTGTTTTCTAGAGCAGATTATCCACGGTATAGTTTCGAACTCTGTAAAATTGGGCAGTTTGGTGAACCGTGAGATTTGTGGTTAAAACGATACATATTAGGATTATGAGGTATGTAGTAGAAGAATAAAGTTTAGGTCAATTTTCCATAGTTATGCTTGAATTCCATAAGAAATTGGCTAAGAATTTAGTACATATAACCTTTTCACTCACAACAAATCGTTGCTGGACGTGAAACCACACATTGAGAATAGAATAATTAGACGGTTTCACTATATAGTCAACGACGACTTCCTAATTTGACAGAATAATGACTCTTGGGAATGAAAACCACAACAATTAATGAACTTTACCTTTAGCGAAGGATAAAGATCATCACTGTTTCTCCACAGAAAAAGAAAGGCATAACTGATTGAAAAAAGTGCAAAATAATTTCACACGAAAGACTATTATTCGGTACAAAGATTTCTTTTATTTACCCGTTCCAGCCCTAGAAATCAAACAAGTTTCTGAGCTTCCATACTCACAGTTCACGCAGAAATGTAAATGATGTGTGCAGCGTTTTCAAAATCTTGTCAGGAATATTTTGAACCAAGGTCACAAATTTCTACAAACTTTCCTCCTTCCAAAACAGGAGGCAATACAGGGAGAATAATATACGCTAGACCAAAAACCAACATTCGGGCTCAATCCTTCACTGCAAGGGTTGGACAAAAGTAGCAAAGGTTAAAAGTATTATTCACCACTCCGCAAAAAAAAAAACTTGAAATCTTCGGCACTATTGAAGGTTACGGACTCCAGAGGACGAGGAGGGGTCGAAAAAATTTTTCGCCCAAACTTCGCCTAGGGGAGGGTTATTTGAAGTGCTGATCACGAACATGACATCCGTTTTTCGTTTTACGCTGGATTACGGTAGGTGCGGGTGACTAAGACTGCCAAGGTCATGGTCACCGATTGCGAGCAATCCCATCCTTCTAAACCATTCCTGGAAATCCTCTGCGTCCATGTTTAGCTTGTCGAAGACGCCCTTCAGCTTGACAGCACCTACCGTAACAGCGTTTAACGAAAAAACGGGTGTCAGATTCGTGATCAGCACCCCAATTAACCCCCATAGGCGAAGTATGGGCGAAATCGGTGATTATGACCTCGACAGCCTTAGTCATCGGTACCTACCGTAACCTACCGTAATTGGCTGACATTTCAAGAACGGATGTCAGATTCGTGATCAGCACCCCAAATAACCCTCCTGGGCGAAGTTTGGGCGAAGATCTTTTTCCGACCTCTCCTCGTCCTCTAGAGTCCGTAAAGTAGAATAGTACCAAATCTTCAAAGGAATTGACAAAAAAGCTTTTATTCAGTACGAGACCTATCTAATATCAAAGTCTATAGATTTTATGAAGTGCTCATGTTATCTCAGATACTTCTCACTATTGTCTTTAAGTCTTAGCATCTTTTATAGAAGTTTAGTTTTTGTTGTTGTCATTGTTGTTGTGAATGTAGTATATTCCGTAGGCATCCATTGCAATTTGTTATCTTATGACTGTCTGTCGTGAAGAATTTGCAAAAGTTTAATTTTCGTTGTGAATGCGGTGTACACCGCCGTTATCCAGTACAATTTGTTATCTCACGACTATCCTATATATTTTTTATCCTAATTTCCCAGCCTGGAGGAAACTTTGATTGGCGTGGATGAGATCAGAACCGGGAACATAGAATCAGTTACACGTGAAAGCCGGAGCGCCTTCCGAATGTGCTACTCCAAATACCTTCACCATTGTAACGTTTCGGAGACAGAGACTCCCTCGCAAGAATTTCATGCGAGCCCTATATTGTCGTCACTTGATTCACATCTATCGCTGAGTCTCGCTTAATTATGACCATCGGCGCAAATGGACCTATCCACATGAATTTTAAAACTTTATGAATCTTCTGAAAAAAAAAAACAAGTCAGTTAAAAATTTTCATGCTGCTTTGAGGTTTATCTTGGCAGGGCGAATAACTTGATGCCAAATTTGGAAAGAACCCAACGTTGATGAACCGCAGCTTCACCTCAATTGTGATCTTCGTCTATTTTTACGACCTAGTTGCCCATCAAGGGTGCGATGAGAGCAGTCGGAAGAGGTAACAGTTGTACAGTACCGTTCGCCAAAACGCGGCCGGCGGCGGATTAATCCGCCGCCGGCCGCGTTTTGGCGAACGTTTACCGACGGCACTGTAGCGTGCACCCGATACCAGGTTGTTGGTTCGGAATTCCCGCCTAGGCCAGTCAATCATTCATCTCTGCGGATGTGGTGAATTGGTACCAGACATCTCTAGGATGGATAAAGCGCTGATTTGTTCATCGGCTGGCCACCGCGACATCCCGCAGAAGCGGAATGCGTGGTGCGTCCCAAAAGGGGCTCAGTAACGGCGACCTGTATCGTTTTATCCTTTATCTAATTGCCCATCGATGCGATATTCAAGGCCTGACAAGTTGAGATGTAACAAAGAACCAAAACAGGGAACAGAAAATGGACAAGGAAGGATCAGAACAACAAGAGAACCCCGATTAACCTGACTTTCCATTTAATTTTAAACGGAACCAAGCTAGATGGCAACCGTCACACCTTCAAGGAGATAAGCCTCCGCAAAGATTTCCTGGTCGAAAGACAGTGTTCTGACAGAGTTAATTTTATCTTACGGTTACACTGAAAGTGGCAACGAAGTTTTGAGGCCGTGCCGAGACAGATAGCGTTAGGCAATAGCGTGTGAATCCGGCAGAGATAGCTAGAGATAGTTGAGACGGTCCACTGGCTCGCCAAAGGGCTATGTACTTCTAATTTTCCACTTTCTCCAGCACTTCGGTTGATAAATGTACATGCTATGCTTCCCTGTCGTCGGAAAACTTAGTCCTCGTCAAGCCACTGTCAAACCACGAATTCTTCAAATTCCTTGCTTCCCGCTGAAGCCCCTAAATCTCAGAGGACAAGATGATTGTGGTGTTGTCTCAAATGGCTGGACTGGACACTACAACGTCAGATGAGACATAAGGCTCGGTGCAAAGACAAGAGCGAAATAATCGAACTGAAAGGACAAACGAAGGCATCCTATTAGCAAGGGAATGTAGACACAGAAGCGGATCTGCACGGTGGTTCGTTTCAAAGTCATTTGATCGGAAACATTGATGAAGACGTCGCGAAAGGATTAGCGGCTAAAAACAAAACGAGGCTAATGCTGTTGCACTTCAGAGGAAAGGGGCAGGTCTGCAAAGAAAGGCAACTCGTAAAATGTTCCCGTTGAAAAAAGGAACAACATTGTTTTCTAACAAAGGGACTACATAAAACGTTTATAATACTTGTTTGCTACAGAACTCGCCTCTATTTTCAGCTTTAGATAAAGCTTACCAGGAAAGGGTCTCAGGCGTAGGTCTGAATGGGGGAAATGGATAGTGCTGCGAGAATCTCCACCCTTAATGTAGTAGAAAAACATGTTTCGTTTTTGCTGAGTCCATGAACCCAAAGAGCTACGGCCCTCGAAGGCGGGGGTACAGTATTGCACCATCACCCATACCCACCATAACCTACCGTAATCGGCCGAAAATTAAAAACGGGTGTCAGATTCGTGATCAGCACTGCAAATAACCCCCTTGGGCGAGGTTTGGGCGAAAAAAAATTTTCGACCTCTGTCTGGAGTCGTGAAAGTCGTGCCTTGTGGCAGTCTAAATCAGCTTACTTCCTACACATCTCCTACACATTTATTTCACGCTAAATTGTCAAATAAAGGTTTTTGTGAGCTGTGCTTCACTCACTTTTCTCAGTTTCTGATTTATACAATGTTTTGTGTTTTTCAGCGAACGTTAAACAGTGACCTTACAACAGGTACCGGTTACAGCACGTAATAATAACCGACTTCGCCCAAACCTAGCCCAGGTAGGTTATTTGGGTGCTGATCACGAATATGGCATCCGTTTTTCAATTTTCGGTTTCGGCCGATTACGGTAGGTTACGGTAGGTAAGAGTGACTAGGGCCGTCGAAGTCATAATCACCGATTTCGCAAAAACTTCTCCCAGGAAGGTTATTTGGGATGGGGTCACGAATCTGACATCCGTTTACCGTACTACCCTGGAGTATGTTAAATTACAATAGGTAATGATGATTAATGGTGAGGTCGTGGTCACCGTCTTTGCCCAAACTTCGCATTGAGTACGAATCTGATCCTTATTTGACAATTTAGAGTGAAATAAATATCTAGGAGATGTGTAAAAAGCAATTTGGTAAAGGAGACGGCAATCATGAAAAATCAAAAATACTGCACAGCACGGGGGTCGAACACCTGACCTAGCACCTGCGAAATAGCCGCCTACCCTGCTGAGGCACCGACTCGCTCGCTGCAGACCCTTTCGCCGCGTCCCATGCGCCCAGCGCGCGAACACGCATGCGCGTGGGCACGTGCTGACGGTGCGCTACTGTACCCCCACCTTCGAGGTACCGTAGTTCTTTTATTCAAGGACTCAGCAAAACATGTTTTCTTTCATATGAAGGGTGGAGATTCTTGCAGTACTATCCATTTCCCCCGTTTAGACCTACGCCTGAGACCCTTCCCTGGTTAGCAAACCCACCTAAGGCTGCTCCTAGCGATGTTTTGTTTCGATCAAAACTCTAGCGCTAAGCAGGACTCGAACCTGTACCTCCTGGTGACCGGGCGTGAATGCTCTACGCCATTACACCACCTTTACGGTTTGATCGAACGCAACATCCACACCATCGGTGGGCGTAAATGAAATCCGAAATTTCGTAAATCGTAAATCCACAACCGTAAATCGTAAGAGATGCCTGACTTATAGTGCATCTAAATTCCTAGAATATCATATTATAGCTGACCGAATATAATATATGCTTTCTTGAGTCGTTTTTAGCTCGAGCTGCACACTTTTATAATTAAGCTGGGAGCCACTAAAATCAATTAGCATCTTTCAAATCGAGCTGGACAAGTTCTAGAACAATCAAGATAACCTGCTTTTTCAAAACCGCTATCTCAAAAGGACACGTTTCTGGACACTCTTTATAGTCGGATTTTAAACTTAAGATTACAAAAACACTAGGTGTGGACTCAACACCTAGTGGGAACTATCAGCGTGGAGCCAGTTAAGCTGATGGTTTGACAGAAATGATTCGGCATTTTCTTCAAGCCTCAAATGGCCGGTAGTGAGGTTGTCAGCTTAAGTCCTAGTTCATACTTGCGCCGCTGCGTGGCGCGGCACGAGGTCGGGATCAGGGGCGTGCGTTAAATTTTTTTCGGCAAATTTTTAACGACCATTTTTTAACGAAAAATTTTTGCGTTAAAATCGGTAAATTCGTTAAATTAAATTTCCTTCAACTGCAGTTAGTTTGGCTGTATTTTGGTATGTAGAAAGCCAGATCTTTTTCTTTATTGATTTTTTCGACTCCATATACATGGCAATGTGACATATCTACAGCGAATTACGGATCTATTCTAGTCGGAGTGAGGGGGGGGGGGGGGGGCAGCACCAAAACCAAAGTGAAACCAAAGTGCCAATTCCCTAGGTCATCCTATGCCACACAATCATATCCACTGAAATTAAACAAAAACCTTCCCATTATGGGACAGTAGCTGAAGCTCTCCTACAACCGCCACGTAGGGAACAGAGACGCAAAAACAGTGGATGCCCCCTCCGACTAGGATAGATCTCGAATTCGTTGGTACAGTTCGTTTTTGGAAGATATTTATATATTTATTTATTTATTTAATGGACGCAGGCTTACGCATGCGTGGGCACACAACAACACGAAACAAACAACAGCAATAACTAGAAAACAAAGAAATGAAAAAAAAATTAGAAACAAATGATGAGTGAGAAATTAAATAAACGTGGAAAACTGATTGGCTGGAGAGCCTAAGACTAATCGTAAGAACCTGAAAGTAATATAAGTAAATACGGAGAACTAAGCACCTGAAACATACGAAATCAACAACATAAAGAAATAACAACTAATAAGAATGAGAATCCATGCCCAACATTAGGGTAACCAGTTTTTTGAATGAATTCAAGTGTAACGACAGTCCGCCTTTAGCAATCAATTGGTTAAGCCGGAAGATAACCCTTTGGCAGAAGAACCGAGACCTAATGCCAGATCTTGCAGGTGAAGCTTTTAGTTTAAAGGAACCAACTCTAGTGCGTGAAGGCAAAAATTTAAAGAAGGTGGCGAAATTGACGCTCGTTTTTCCAGTGATTATTTTGAAGGCCGTAACATGAGTTCTTTTCAGTCTTCTACTTTCCAAACTAGGTAGCCTAAACATTTTACGTCTTTCCACACTGCAAGGAATATATCGGTAGTCAACACCAGAACAACGTACCACCAGTTTTCTTGTAAAATTGTTTTGCACACTTTCCAAAAACCTTATATCCTTCTTCAAGTGTGGGTTGAAAACTGATGTGCCACTTTCAACCATGGGACGAACGTATGTTTTGTAAGCCTTAATGAGTGTAGACGAATCCGTTGTTCTAAGTGCTTTGAACAGATTGAAAGTACATGAAAAAGCTTTGGCTGAAATATTTTTGATATGACGTTCAAAAGATACTATTAAGATACTATTCAAAAGATACTTACTATTAAGCAAAAAGCCCAGGTCACGGGCTTCACTTACGCACTTAAGCTTAAGACCATTGGCATAGTATGCCGGCTCTAAGAAACCACTACCTATACAAAGAACATGGGACTTCAAAGGAGCAAGAGGCAGTCCATTTACGACCGACCAATTACTAAAGGCCCCCACAGAGGTCTGCGGCAACGCCGCTCGCCGCTATGGTTAAGGATAGGGCAGGGACGCTGCCGGCGGCGAGCTCTTCGTCTCTGCCCTATGGTTAAGCATAGGGCCGCGGCGCTGCCGCAGAACTCTTGGGGGCCTTAACGCTGTTGATTGCAGCTTGAAGACGAGTTGTGTCATCATGATTGACTATAGTGGTGTATATTTTTACATCGTCAGCGTACATTTGACAGCTGGTACCGAATGATGAAATCTCTGCAGGGAGTCCAGAAGAATATATCAAAAATAGTAGAGGAGATAATACACCTCCCTGTGGAACACCACTCATACACGGATAAATCTTAGAGTAACATTTACCAACACGAACTTGAAAGGTTCGATCAGCCAGAAAATTTTGTATCCAACGCTCTCGCAGAACCCCAGGGTAGGGAATAGAGACGCAAAAACTGTATATACTCCCCTCCAATTAGGATAGGTCCCGAATTCTTTGGTACAGTTCGTCTTTGGAAGATATTTACGACGTCCATAGATCCGCCTGTTTTACAGAATAGTCCTTTTGTCCCAAAACGTTCTGTTCTTACTGCAGCCGACAGCAGAGAATCAAATAAACGGCCACGGACCGTTGGCCAAATTTTAATCGAATCAAATTCTATTACATTGAGCATTTTTGTCTTTGCCACCCAAGTAACGCTTTTCAATTGTTAAGCCTTTTCTCCTCTGCCTTCTGAAGGAAATACAAATGGAGCAGGCGTATCTATAAGAGAGTTTCTCGCCCTATATTGACAGTGTTCTACCTTCTCCCTCTCTCTCCTTCTCCGAATAGAATTCGCCACTATCCATCACTCTTATACGACTTTCCAGAAATTGACTACTCTGATTGTCTTATTGAAGCACCTGGTGCCATACTCTACAGCACATTTGCTTGAGGTGCGAAGTGCTTTGGCTTTCTCAACTTCATCCTATTTTTGTAGAGCACATTTGGTATTGAAGAAGTGTTATAGTAAGTCCGCAAATTAGGCGAAGCAATCCGCAGATACAAGGGGACTTGCTACAGCCAAGCTTGCACTTGAAAAGATATACCTTTTTCGAAAAACTGAAAGAATCCTAATGCAATGGACTACTTAAAGTAGCAGTTTTTTTTTATAAAACCTCTTATATAATACTTGACAAACAGTGGTCATACCTTTCTCTTTTTTATTTAATTTTATACCTTTCATGTAAATTTGTTCACTATTTCATGTGCATGTTTTTTCTCACTATGCTACTCCAAAAGAAAACTGCCACGAGAGCCCTCGAAGAGACGAAAAGGTTGAGCAAAATCGTTGACATGCATGGCGTGAAATTTAATAAAAACGGAGCAATGACAGTACGAGCAGCCACGCTCTATCTATCAGACGGTGTCCAATGTTGCCTTGATGTAATGCCCTAAAATCATCACCTGATTCTGCACGAAGAACCGGTCCCATCTTCACAAAACTTGCGAAGGAGGAGGAAAGAGCCTTTTTAATCTATTGTATTGCTTCCTGAATGGCCAAGGAAGTCCAAAAACGCAAAACTACGGCAGAGAAAAACAGGAGGCGTAGGTAAATAAATTGGTCAGGAGCAAGGAAAATGCCAACAATTCTCGAAATACGAGGGCGATATTGACTGTCTATTTCCACTGACTCAAGTAAGTAGAGGGTTTCCTCGCTATAGAAACGATACTGCGAAAACTATACCAAAAAATCGTCCAAAGTGCATTTGCATGAAATAAAAGCAAAATTTCAAAATTTAGAGTGTAAAATGTCGTTAACTTTTTAACGAAATTTAACGGAAATTTTCCTCGTTAAATTTCATTAAAAAGTTTTAACGAAAAATGCCAGTAAATCCGGTAAATCGGTAAATCGTTTATCGTTAAACGCACACCCCTGGTCGGGATAGATGTCGAGCGGGCGGCACGAAAAATCGATACTTATAACGATCGTGGTGCCGCGCCGCGTGGCGGCGCAAGTGTAAACTAGGGCTAACTGGCCCCATACCGCTATCAGCAGCCGGCTCATTCGGGTGGTGGGTCCCACACGAGGAGTGGATGTTGCGCTCAATCAAACAGCTATGGTGGTGTAACGGCGCAGAGCATTCCCGATCGATCAGCAGTAGGTGCGTGTTCGAGTCTGCTTGGCGCTAGAGCTTTGGTCACAACAAAACATTGTTATGAGAGTTTGAAATCTCGATACCAGGTACTTGGGGCTTAAAGAAAATAAATTGTATAATTGGAGTAAAAACACAAAACTTTAGTTGAAGCTGCGCAGCTTTGATTCGTCAGCATTTTGTATGCGCGCATGTGGCGCAGTCGGCGAAAGCGCCGTTATTCACCAATTGATTGTGAGTTCGTTCATAACCCAACTAGATAGGCTGCGCAGCTGCACTGCTTCGAAGGTCGGTCGGGCAACTGAACTGGGATTTGATCTGATTGCTGCCAAAGGCGTGAAGTTCTGTCGGTCGTTCGCACATGCGCCGAGCAAAGCTGTACAGTTGGCTCATGTTACACAGTGTTTAAAGATGACGAAGAAGCATACTTAGATCACATTGTTCGAAGATTACTACTCTCGATCTCGATCGTATATGACAATTAAAAAGAAATTAAGGATTTTATTGTGATCGAGTTGGCGTTAATGAAATTGTTAATGTACTGCAAGAGAGCACAAGACGCAGTTAGGTTTATGCTAAGCTGCAATCCTATATCCCTTAAATCTTAAGCAACCATCAGGCAACCGTTCATCGTAGCTCGTATTAAAAGGATGAAGGACGGCGTTACGCAATCTACTTTGGGATGCGCTACGCGTTCTACTTGTGTGGGATGTCGTAGACATCAATTGAATACGTATTTGGCCATACAATATATATATATATATATATATATATATATATATATATAACATGAGAACTCATGTAACAACAACACAACCTTGGAAAGGAAATTTTGGAGTTCAATAAAGAGAGTGGAACTTATTAAAAGAACGAACAGTGAACAACATAAAGAAGAACTGGGTAAAAGGCTCAGACAGAGCGAAAGAATAACAATCTAACAAAATGGATCCAGGTACTTGTTGACCATGTTTTTAAACGAAAGCACTGAGCATGGAGGAGTGCGATTTTTAATAAATTTCATATAGCTGGAAGTAGCCCTGTTGATGAAAAAATTTGATCTAAGCTTCAACCTAGCCTTAGGGGCAATTGGTTTCAACCGACCACCCCTTTTGATGGACGGTCTTGCAGTGAGAAACCTATCCGCCGCAATCACGCAGGAACCGGAGAGGATCTTGAACATCAATATAAGGTCAAATTTCTTCCGTCGGTCGGAAAGGGTAGCCAGGTTAAGGTTGGCATTCCTCACTGTAGAAGAAGGAATACCGTCATAAATGAAGCCGATTCGCCTCAAAAACAACTTTCTTGTGAACCCGTTCTGAACACTTTCCAGTAATTTAATTGTTTTACTTTTATAGGGGTTAAAGACAACAGTTCCGTATTCCAACAAAGGCCGAATGTAGATCTTATAAGCTCGAAGCAGGATTTTAGGCACATCAGTGGTCGAGCATCGAAAAAGCTGATGAACTAGAGCAGTGGCTTTGCTAGAAATCTGTTTACAATGAGCGTCGAAATCAAGATCACGGGTTATAAGAAAACCTAAATCCCTAATTGCATCAACCTTCTCAATGGGGTAATTACCAATATAGTAATTGCGCTGAGTGTTTCCCAACCCAATGTGCAACAGCTTAGTTTTCTCGTTGGATAGGGGAATACCACTATCGCTAGCATACTGAGAAACAAGATGAATAGCATTCTGTAATAAATCGTGATCCTCCGAGGATGACAGATTTTGGTAAAGCTTAATGTCATCCGCAGAGGCACAACACTTGACTCCCGCTGAAAGAACGAGTGGAGGAAGATCATAAGTGTAGATATTGAAGAGCACTGGGGATAGCACACCTCCCTGAGGTACACCACTTGTCACGGCTCTTGAATTAGAGAAATGGTTGTTTACCTTAACCACCATTGACCTATTAGTTAAAAAGGACTTGATCCAGGCAACAATGCGAGGGTGAATGCCAACCTTGAGAAGTTTAGAGATTAGCATATTATGTGGAACCCGATCAAAAGCTCTGGAAAAGTCTAGGTAAACAACATCGGTACATAAGCCCTGGTCCAGGGACAAGGTCCAATCATTGAGGGTCTGCAACATTGCAGTAACAGTGGATTTACCAGATTTGAAACCATGCTGGCACTCGGAGATGACTGAGTGATGATTCAAGTGATCTACAATTTTTTTCTTAAGTACCTTCTCAAACACTCTGGCAAAGATCGATATGATGCTAATGGGCCGGTAATTCGACGGGGATGAGCGGGGGCTTTTTGGGAAGGGGGGTAACAAAGGAGAGCCTCCACCTGTCAGGAACTTCAGCTAGCATGAAACTAAGATTAAAAATATATTCCAGAGGACCGGCGATAATGTGGGCAATTTCCTTAATCATTACAAGTGGAATTTGGTCAGGCGTAACTGAAAAAGACGAGGGCCACCTAGAAAGCATGTTGAAAATTTCATCGGCATGAAACCATGCAGAGTCGTCCATGGTGGGAAAGCAGGTGGTAACTTGCTCACATGCGAGGGAATCTGAACTGGAAGAATAAACGGCAGTGAACGTATCAGCTGACAGTTCAGCTTTAGCAGCATCGGTTCGAGCAATGGAACCATCATTGGCAACAAGGGCAGTGACAGCCGCCTTGGGACGCAAATTAGCATTTAATAACTTATAAAACGCTGACTTGGCTTTAGATACAATGACATTCTTCTCAACGGACCGATCAAACTTCCACATTTGGCGTTCAAACTTCTTATTAAGGGATTTGAAACGAGACCATGCACAATCGGTTTTCTCGGAGACGGCACCCGCCATGCCCTGAATCTTTTACTGGACAAAGAAACAAGGTGTGGCGAAAGGTGAGCACGATTAGGGAAGACCTTAGTGAGTGGTACAAATAATCCAATACAGTGATGGAGAATAGCTAAGAACATCTCATACTTCTCATTCACTGTAGCCACAGAATTCAAGGAATTGTACCAGTCAACGCTACTCAAATATACTCGCATTGCCGCATAATTAGCCTTCTTGAAATCTCTCCGAAGACTAGGAGTAGATCGATCATTAGCAATATTAAGAAGAAATTTAACACTAGAATGATCACAAGTACCGATAGGGGGTTCCACAGACACTGAAGAAATAAGGCCAGGAGGATTGCTGAGAACAATATCTAGAACATTGGTTCCCAAGGTGGGATTACGCACATACCGGGACAAGGAGTGAGTTTTGTATAACTCCAAAAAGGAATTGGAAATAGACGATTTTGGAATATCATCGATTGTTTCTGACCATTTAATGTCGGGGAGGTTGAAGTCACCCACAACAACTGAGGAATGATCACAGGAAATGAGGTCACTAAGAGCTTTAAATAGTTGTAAGCAAAGCGACCCAGAACAGGAAGGCGTTCTATAAACTAACACAACACGAAAGACAGATAAGGCAGCAGTAACATCACAACATAAAATTTCATATCCATTAAGGACCGATTGACTTGCGGTGGCCAGCCGATGAACTGCTCAGCGCATTGTCCTACCCAGACAAGCCTGTTACCAATTCACCAACCCCAGAGGGATGGAAGGCTTGGTTGGCCTAGGCGGGAAACGAACCAGGAACTGGTATCGGGTGCACGCGACAGCCGGCACCTCCTCCGAGTGCGCTACCCGTAGCCAGATACGGACTCAAATTGTCTTTCAGGATACTTCGTAGAAAGAGTATGCGTGGCGCATCCCAAAAGGATCGATTAACGCCGTCCTTCATTAGAAAAAGTATGCGTGGAGCTTCCCAAAAGGATTGATTAACGCCGTCCTTCATCCTCTACCCTTTTATACTAAAAACTGTCTTATGGCTTCCTGGAATCGGTTGCATGCGACAACCGGCACCTTCTACGACTGCGCCGCACTCGCCGGAAATCATATTTGGCCCCAAAAATTCGTAGTTCAAGCCAGTTCACCTATATGTATAACGGTCTGCAAAAAATGTAGCACTGATTCCTTCATATCAGTCCTCACAGTCTGCACTAGCGTCAGAGAGGACCATTCGACGATGCGGGACAAACGCTGGAGAACAAGAAGGAGGAGGAGAATAAGAAGAAGAAGAAGACGAAGAAGAAGAAGTCCGCATTAGCGTAAGTACTCGTGAAAACATGCAGTTTTTAAAAAAAATATGTTGCTGGAAACTTTCTCAAATAGAAACAAATTTAAATACGAATTGGGATCAATTTCGTATAACAGCCTGATATCAATTTTTTAAAAGATACAACCTGATAGCAATTTTTTCAAAGAATAAATGCCTCATCAGTGTTTTTATCATAAAAGGCGCGTAGAATGTTCTAAATCTTGGGATAAAGGATAGCGGACGGCGTTGTTCAGTCTCTTTTGGGTGCAGCACGCATACTACATAATTCTACGAGATGTCGAAAGACATTTCGAATGCTCGAATGCAAACATATTTCTATACAATGAGATGCTTGAGATGACCAAACAACGAGCAAAAGGTCAGTGTTTTGCTTTCCAAACACGAGCGCGAAATCATCCATCCCGGAAGGATGGAAGGCTTCGATGGCCTGGGCAGGAAACCCGACCGAAAAACATCGGTTCGAGGTGCGGACGACAGCCGGCGCTTTCTCTGACTGCCGTTTTGCGTGCCTATTCCTAAACCTTTTACGTGATTTCCCTCAAACTTGGAAAAACTGTCGGTCCATGTCACAAAGGTGGCAGTAAGGAGGTGAGAGCACATCTACCATTCTTGACCAATCAGATCACCGGCCGAACACACGTCAGCCAATCAGGTTACGGGCCCTACACTGCTCTCTGACTGGCATGCCCTTTTGATGTGGCCATTAGGAACGCATCTCCGAACTGGACCACCATTTGTAGCCACCCTAGCTCCTGTATCCTGTACACAGAATACTTAGCTCTTCATTCGCTCTTCCGCGTTCATGTGCACATAAAAATGGCACTTTGTAGGCCCATATGTGACTACTAAACATTTAGTGGATAAGAACATACAGAAGTAATTCCAGTTAATGAAGATTCTCAAGCAGTTAGAACGAGCGCTTCTACTTTTAAGACTTATGGGTTAAATAAAGACCTTGTTATTAACTCTTCAAACGTTTCTAGTGGACTCTTTGTCCAGTTTAAACACGGCAAATATTAAAGGGCATGAACGAAAGAATTAAGGAAAAACTAGGCCGAACCAAGACCACTTGAGAAATGGCACAGGATATGAGCTCTTACTGCAGGCGGGAATCACACATTCACTTGGGACTGAAGAGGAGAAAAGGCTTGACAAATAAAACTCCCACGAGTGACTGGCTCACCGAGAAGTATATATTACGGAGTCGTCATCCACATGCACTTTGCACAACGAGAGAATTAAGGTTATTTTTCTCCTAAAGCTGCTATTAGAAGTCTAGTCTTATAATCGAGAAAAGCATAACTTTTTAGAGCTGCACAGCAGAACGGCTGTGATAGCCGTCTCATATGGGTTGCACGTTATCGTCTTTTGAACCTCAAACAATAAGCATGACAGAGAAGTGATAAACACAGAGAATAAATGATATATTCTTGTGGTATGGGATGATAGCCCGTGATATGGGGACGATAGGGATGACCCATCCACCCACTTAGAATTCTAGCATTTGTCGCAAGAATGCGATAGCTACTGAAACATGACTACAAACACAAAACCGCTGTTCTATAAAGTATGTCTTCAAAGGGTGAATTATCCAGAATGTTCCAAAATAACGTGATGACGTTTTGACGTTCTCCAATGTAAACGCAGCGATCTGCAGCATGACGGCAATAGCGCCAATTTTTGTGCATATCTTTCTGCCGTCATACAACTTTTTAAGCTCTATTTTCTCCCAGTTGCGGTTTTTCTCAAGATGTCAAACCATAGCACTGCGATTTTGGAGCTCTATCGTCAAGGAAAGCGCGAATGCGACATCGTTAACCTGCTTGGTCAACTGTCCCCACTAAAACTCGTCGATGTACTGGGCTTGGCCATGAAGGTGACCGTCCAGGACAAGGAGGAAATCGCACTGTGAATACGTCGTAGATCTGAAAAACATTATCGAAAAGCGAAAATCCCAAATTTGAGGATCTCTTGAAAAAAATCGTCCACGATATCTGTGGCAGTCGCACATCAATGCATCGAATAGCCAGAAAGAAACTCAAGGACTTAAGTCCTACAAGTTCCATAAAGTCCAGCTCCGGATGGACAAGAATAAGCACGAAAGGCTCCACCGATGCTGCCAGCTCAAGCTGCGGGCCGCAGGTCGCGGGTGGGAGCGAACACTGTTCAGCTGTTCACCGTGGATTACGCTCACAATCTCCAACACGGCAGGATCTGATCAGCAGAGGCTCCAGCCACTTCTTCCATCGCCGAACATCCTCAAACTCCACAGGCGCTCATGGTTTGGGTGGAGTCTACACCAACGGACAGACCTGGTTTTTGTGGACGAAGGAGTAAAAATAAATCAAGATGTGTACTGGCGGGACATTTTCGAGTCTGTGGCACTTTTCTGGTACCAGAGGAACTTCAGCAATGCGCAGTGGACTCTTCAAGAACACTCAATTCCTGCATATAGGGCGAAAAGCAGGTAACCTTTGTACAAGGGCAATTTTCAGGACTTCGTCATGTCTGCGGAGTGGTCACCGCACTCCCCGGATTTGAATCCGACGAACTACAACGCGTGGTCCATTTTGAAGGCCAGTATCCGTGCCAAACGTCACCACAACCTGGAGGCATAAAAGGCACCTCTGCGTTGGAAGTGGGAACGACTGTCTCCAGGTGACCTGCGGGACATCGCCAAAATCGTCACCAAGCGTTTTGAGTTCTGTATTCGCGCCAAGGGGGCCACAGTGTTGCCAAGTGTCTATGTCGTTGTTATCTGTACACTATCTTGTAAAAAGTGAAATAAACTAAACAAATCATAGAATATCAGTTATATCGATTGAGTCCTTTTGTTCTCATCCCCAGCTCACTGCCACTCACTCCCTGATGTCGAGTACAAAACAATACAGGTGTCAGTGTCGGTTTCAGGGAATTTATCGACGTCGAAAGTGTGGTAAAGTCTTAGGTTGTAAGAAAAGATCTGTCAGTTTTAGAGGCTTATACTAAAAAACCCATAACTCTGCTGAGAAAGCAGCATTTCACTCGGTCTAAAAACAGTTATGCGAGCCACTCCTCTCCGATCTGACCACCAAGAGTGTATGAGATACCAAAAGATCGTGCTTTCTAAAAAATCTGTTGAATTATGGTGGTTGGAACCACGGGAGGTGAGCACGATATCATGTTGTTTCACACGCATTGTTTTCTTAATAAAGGCACCCAGATGCCCGACAAAAAAGGATTTGGCTAGGGCTAGGTCTGTGGAATACATTGCATGACGATGACCTTTGAATTAGGGTTCGCTCAACTTGTACGTGACGATTCTTGAAACGTGTGCAGAGATATGTATATGTCGTCAATAATGAGAAAATAACGGATAAAGGATTCTATTGATAGGCGATAACAGAAAATTTTGTCCACAAATGACCGGATAACGGAAAAAGGCATAACGAACAAACAACATAAATTGAAACTGGTTCTATGTCGCTCCATTTTGAACTGCAGATCACGAGTTCACGCACTTTTAAATTATCAATTAATTTAAATTAAATTATAAATTAAATCAAGCTGAAGTGTGGCCCACGTTTAGACAAAGAACCTTCGAGGAAAGAAATCAAGCTGGCCGAACGGATGACCACCATACTAAAGGACTTTGAAGCACATCAACTTCAAGCTGACGAAGACGTAGTGGTTAAAAAGCCGGTCAGTAATAAGCAAGTCGCAGGAAAGGTACTCTCCGCAACGTACAGCTAGAAAGTGCGCAGAAAACGTCTGAAAATGGTATAGACGTCAGAATCCCAAAACCTCAAACCTCCCCTGCCTGCAGAGCAAGGACCCCCCATTCCTTGGGTTCAACGACTTGGCAAAAAATAAACACATTTTTATACTAAATGAGAGGTGAGGATTCTCCCTATATAACTCGCTCCTCCCGTTCAGACATACGCTTCAGACCCTTCCCTTGTTAGTTCCGCCGCTTGATGAAGACCACTACCGTTGTTGGAGAGCATACCGATCCAAGACACTTTACGTGGGATTATTTGGGATGGATTAAATATCAGCGTTTTGATCGGCTAGCCACTGCAAACTATTGTGTTTGCCAAACAAAGGTTCATTCATACAAAGAATTGTGACATCCAAAAAGAGTAGAAACAGAATATCAGGCGCATCCTTGAAAGGAGATGGTTTCTTATATGAAAGAAAACTTGCACTATAAAACTTACAAATCTGAATTAATTTGTACCACCCGCGATGGAATGTTAGTACAATGCAGTTTAACAGTATCGCCACCTATATATAAAAGAGTTTGTCCGTGGAGTGATCTAACCTAAGTGAGGTACGCCGCATCATCCAAAGCGAGAGCGGTCGAGTGATCTAACCGAAGTGAGGCACGCCGCATCATCCATAGCTAGAGGGGTCAAGTGATCTAACCGAAGTTAGATACGCCGCATTATCCACAGCGAGGGCGGTCGATGATCTATCCTGAATGAGGTACGCCTCATCATCTACAACGCGGGCAAAATTTGTTATTGAAGTGAGATGTTGCTGCAGGAGAGGAAACGCAGCCCTTTACTGCTTAACACAACAGCACCTACGCGCATTTCTGAGCGTCCAGATTCAGGAGCCGACTTCGTGCCATTAGCATGAGAAGACTACTAAAGGGGTAAGGGTAGAAGGAGGACTTTGAGGGTGGAGAACCGACAGCGATCAGGAGGCTGCGACCAGGAGGAGCATCGGGATTGTGGATGGGGGAACAAGGAAGTAGGCCAGGAGGTGGCACCAAGAAGAGTTTGGGCAATGTGTAGGGATCATTAAGGAGTTACCAATCAGGGGAGGGGGACATTAAGTAGGATCAGCAAGGGAATCCATTACCATTAAGAGAGACCGGATTTGGAGGATGTGACACCGATGTTACACAATGGGCGTTCGCTCGCCGTCGTCGTGTCGTGGGCGTGGGGCTACTTAATTAGGGTAGAGTAGTAAGGAGTATCCCGAGGGGGAGGAAGGGGAGGAATTTACCCGGAAGAAGGGACCTGGAGGCGGGACCAGGACGGGGAATCAAAAAGAAGGGAGCCGTAAGGGAATTCATACGGAGAAGAAGGAATCTGCCATACGCATAGTCTCGTCATGCTCGACACAGCGGCGACTGCGCGCGCTTCTGAGCTTCTTGATCCAGAAAACGGGTCCCCTACGTCGTGCAACAAGCATACTGATTCTGAATACGTGTCACCAACCGTGCCGTGAGCATGGGGGACCACTAAGGGGGTAGTGGAGAAGGGCGGTAAGAGGACCTCTATGGTGGACCAGGAGAGCGACCAGAAAGGAAAGAAATAACCTGGAGGAGGTGCCAGAACGGGGAAACCAGCAAGAAGAGACCAGCAGGTGTCAATAGTGGAAACAAAGAAGTGGGCCAGTAGTTGGGACCAGGAAGGTGGCGGACTAAAGAGGGGGAGGGAACACCATTAAAGGCGGACCAGCAATTAGATCCAGTAAGAAGAATCGAGAGAGGGGAACTTGGCTTCAGAAGACATGTCAACGATATCTGGAAACGCTAGCTGTTGAGCATGGGAACGATTGCGGAGGAACAACCTGAGGGACAGAAGTACTGCACAACACAAACCAATGACATTACTGGCCGGTCAGGAATGACCGTCTATGATGAAGGTACCGAAGTGGTGAAGGGCATGATGCCGATAACGTACGCACCAAGTCCTAGATGCCAGCGAATTTTTGTGCTTTACAAAAACTACTTTCCATAGGTCAGTGATGCTACAAAGTCGCACTTGTAATTCAGATTTATAATAGAGAAAATCTGTGCCTCAACATCATGAGCGCACCACCATTATTTATTTATTTTTATTTTTATTTATTTCAAGGCTTAGGTCATAGTCTAGCGTAGGTGAACAAAGCAATACAAAGAGAACAAACGAGCAGATTTCTGTCTACAATTAGTAGTAGTAATCACAATTACGCAAACGTCAACAGGGGATTTTCTATATCATATTTCAAGGCTTCAGCAAGCAATAGGACGTTTACAAGCTTGCACAGACAGCTTCTCCAGGTCATCGTGCCTCTCAAGCAACAAATTGAATTCCTTGAGAATTCTGTAGGTCAGAAAGTCAGATTTTATTCGTGATTTAGCAGCCGGGACTCGAAACTTAAGCTTTCCTCTAACGGTCCTCGTCTTTATCAGCAGGAATCGGACCGAGGATGCTTTTCGAAATTCATTTCTATAAAAATACCCAAAGGACAAGTCTAGTTAAAGTATTATACGTTTATGTTTGTATCTTGTGCTTAAGTGAGGAAATGCCTCAAATAACCGTTCTGGATCTGAATGAGTTCAGTTGTTGCTCACGATCACTCTTATGATTGTAAGCGATCTTCTACATAGACCGTTCAGCATCACGTTCAAAACTTAGGAGTCAGCTAATTTACTGAGCAGCAAAACGGATAAGACAATACCCCCGAAGAGCGGATAACGGTTAATTCGCTCAGCCTGATCGTCATGCGATAAGTATTGAATCACCGCCATTTATAGGCTTCAGACTTTTGTTAGGCTTTTGTTATACCATCGCTGACCCCGAGCGACGCCTAATGATATGCTCCCATATCGATCGGGCGGCGCGACGCGATCGATATGGGAGCGTATCATTAGGCGTCGCTCGAGGTGGGCGATGGTACAACAAAGGCCTTACGCTGTGCCGCCGGTTATTGAAGTATAAATCTCATCTACATAGGTGGCGGGGATGAACAGAATGAACTGGAGAGTTATTAGAATTTACATTTACTCCTATAGCAAACGTCGTAAAACGTTATATAGAAGCCTGACGTCTTCAAATTCTGAAACATAAGCTGTCGATGAGTAGTCTACTATAATTTGGCTTATGGCACTGTACAATGCGTAAGTCTAAGTAAGAGAGCCTCACCCCCGTCAGAACTGTCATAGAGCTGCTAAGGCAGATTGAATTCTGCAGACTGCACTGCCTAAAAGCACACTTTTTCGCTCTTAATGATCCCACCTCTTCCAGCCTTTTACTGTGCTTTCACCTCTAAACCGCATCGAAGCTGTTGGAAACGCCAGTCCATTAAGCTAGAGTGGCCCATTTTAATTCCAGCCAGCTGAAATTGCTGCTGAACTTTCAGACGAGAAACGCGTACTAGACAGTTGATTTCATCACCACTCCGATCAGCTCCATAAACGGTGTTCATCGATTTGTGAAGACGAAGAATAAAACAGAGGTGTAATTGGAGATTCCATAGCAGCACTCGCCATGTCGCTCAAGCGGATTCACCTCTTGAAGAAGCACCAAACGGCTTCCGTTCAGTTCGACATAGAGAGCATAATTCTGTTGAATATAAATAAACAAATTTGCACATAGGGTACAACGATTTTAAAGAAACGAGAACAATATAATAACTAGCAGTGTGCCCCTTCAGATGCTGCGTCGCTTGGTTACGCTAAATCCTCTTCACACCTCGGTGAAAAATCGTCGGTCCACCCGTGATTTATCCAGTAACTGCCAAAGAACCCCTTGCTAGGCTCAATAATGTTACAGTCGTGTTTCTCACTGGTGTAAATCTTTGCATGAGAATCTTCAGCTGGAAAGCGCAAGATACCATGAATTTGGATTGAAAAATAGAAGAAGTACAGCGGAGACCGCTGAAAAATTGTAGGTCTACTTGTGATTATTCTTGCCATCAAGATGAGAGCGTAAATTTCATCGTACGATAAATTGCCTAGGTGCACCAAGCTTTCTACTTACTAGGGAAGGGTTTCGAGCTCCCATGGAACTTCAAGTTGAGACTAGGATCATTAGAAAAAGCTTGGAATGCTGATTACGAGTATGGGTGTCAAAACTGCAAAATGAAACTCATAAGCGAGTTATGACCTGCCGAAATCGGGTGGCCTCACCACAGGCTGGCCGTGCCACACAGCTGGCGCAGGAGTGTTGAGTCATCGGGGCTCTGTAAGAAGCTCCACCCACCTGCTGCGGTGGCGCAGGGGTAGTGCTCTCACTCGTCAGGTGCGTCGTCGTCGGTTCGGTTCCCGTTGCTGCCGGTTTTTTGCAAATCATAACTTTGAAATGACCTTTTATTCTGAATTTATTTTTATTTTTTTTAATGTAAAAGATGTGCAGTGTGTGAGCAACATGCCTGCTTCACACATTTTTTTGCTTTGTTCCACGAATGCCAAGGTTGTGAGAAACCTCTCTAGTTGTTCAATATATGATTTGGACTCCATTTGTGCAAAATAGTAAATAAAAATGTCAACATAGCAGTTTTTTGTCATCCAGCATTTTCACAAACGTGTATGATAGTTTTCCTGGCTATTTAGTCAGACACGTCTCATAAATCAGAATAAAACGTTATTTCGAAGATAAATTATGGTTCGCAAGAAAACCGGCAGCAATGGGATCCGAACCAAAGACGAGCACTTGACGAGCAGGAGCACTACCCCTGCGCCACCGCCACATCTGGCTGCCCCTCTTACGGAGCCCAATAACTCACCACTCTCGCACCAGCTGTGTCGCAATTGCCAGCCTATGGTGAGGCCAAACGATTTCGGCAGGCCACCCATATTCGTAATCAGCATTCCGAGCTCTTTCTAATAATCCTGGTCTCAACTTGAACCTTCATGGGAGGTCGAAACCCCTCCCTAGTTAGGAGCAAGCTCAAGCTGATGCCACTAAAACGGCCGGTCCCCCTCGAACAGGAAGATTGCGACTCAACCATGTGGGCGGTCTTGCAATCATATCAACCGCTACTGGAAGGACATGGTTTCCCCCAAAGAACCAACAACAATGGCTGGACGTTCAAGAGAGTTATCCGGAACGGATGACAATCGACTGGTTCGGACGAATTTTAACAGAACCAGTACGCGATCGACGTCATCAAGACCTACTACTCTCGAAATGCACGATTTACGCAGATTAAAACCACAGTCGAGCAGGTCTCATATGGGCTCACATCAACTTATGAAGCGACTTAACAGCTCCACTTAACAGCTCGTCATAAGGTTACCAGGCTCGACTTTACTAGTGCGCACATAACCACAGATGGAAAAGGTAAGATACGCCTGCAGATAGCTTGCATGCAATGAAAAGTACATTTTCGACTTTTAGCTAGCACTCTCAGACGAAAAATGGAACAATAGCGGTCCAAAGGGGTGTAGACACTATTGAAGAGACTTTCGGAGACAGGAACTAGTATTCGAATATGTACAAGAGTAAATAAATAAACAAATAAATATGTAAGGTTTCGCCAATTGAGACACTATTCAAAATCCAGCAGTGTTGTAGGCACATGTCACTTCCTTTTAAATATTCTTTATGAAACACGGTCCACGTTCGACTCTAAATGCTTTATAAAATGAATAAAAAATTTTATTGCAGTTTGCGAAAACGTACCAATTGGGGCTCATCATGTTGTCAAAAAGAAAAACCACAAAGGGATGAAAACTACCTACTGGTGACTAACGTAGAATACCAGGATCGCTTAGCATTTTAGGATTAGGATACAAACTAATCGATACTTTATCTATTAAGTTGCTGCATATGAAATGAAATAGATTTTGACTAAAAACTTTAACAGATCATAGCTTTGAAGCAATTTTATTAATCGAAATAAGCACCATTATAATTAATACGCTTTTCCCAACGCGACAATATTAAAAGTTCCATCTCTGTAGAAAACAGAACTACGAGAATTAATAAAACATAAGAAGCCATTTTCGACATTATCTTGGCTACTGAATTTTTTATCCTTCATATTACGATCAAAATGCTTGAAAAAATGGCAGTCGGTCATAAACAGATCACTCAATATGTAGATGTGCTTTCACACAGTTTAGAACTCCAATTCATCCAGTGGCAACAATTTTTGAAACGTGCGGAAGCGCGTTGTCGTGCAGAAGGATTGGACCTCTTCGACTGACAAAAGCCGGCTGTTTTTCAATCAACTTCTGATGCACCACTTCCATTTCGGTATAGTACTTCTCCGCTGTGATAGTCTCTCCAGTCTTCAAGAACTTGTATTGGTCTATAATGGTCTACACCAGCCATTGTTCACCATACCATCACCATGATCTTCTCTTTTCGTCGCATGACGAGCCTGTCCAAATAAGGGCTCCCTTACAAGGAAAGGTTCCCAACTCATGGTGAGCTTTTGCGATGCTATTTTGGCAGGATGTAGGGCCCTGTGAGTGGAGTCTAGAACCACGGTTGGTATTTGCTGAATGCTTCTTTAAAGACTTGAAAAGGAGGCCTGAGAGCGTGCGCGCAACTATTATCAACCTCTACGGCACCCAACGAGATGCGCCTCGGTGGCGCAGTCGGTAACACTGCCGACTCGTAGGAGCACACCGCCAGGCTTTTCAGTTCAACTCCGAGTGGTGCCACTATTTTTGCACGTATTAGTTTGTCCCCTTCATGTGCCACCTCATCGCGGTGAAGGGGTGAACATCACTTTGTGATGGCTAACGGCACAAACGGTCACGCAGTACACGACGCTTTGTCGTGTATGGGCGGCTCTCCTGTATCCCTGGCCAGGAACATGTGAGTAACCAGACCACCGCTATGGCTCAAACAACTAAACCCGCGCCCCGGTCCTCCGCGCGCCGGAGGTGGACTTCTACGACGTCGGTTCCATCCACCTCCGGCGAGGGGCCATCTAATCTCGGAGTTAAACTATCAGGACGTCATTGGAATCGGACTACCGGAAACACCGTCCCACCACGACACGGAAACTGCCTATTCGTCTGCACTTATAACTGTCGTTCGATCGCATCTGAGCAGGATCTTCGGACACTGCTTTACAGAAGCCGCAACATCAAATACGACGTTATCGCCCTGCAGGGAACGAAAGGCAGAACGGAAAGCATAAGAAGGACCGACCACAACGAGCTTCTCATTATCGGAGCAAAGGTGGACAGAAAGAATATTGGCGGAGTTGGATTTCTCGTCAATTCGACAGTGCACCACCTAGTAGACTCTTGCAAGATCATCAGTCCGCGAGAAGCTGTTCTTCGTCTGGGAACCAAAGATCAAGGAAACATCTCCATCATAAATGGATATGCTCCAACATCTGCGGCCACAGATGAGGAAAAGGAGGAATTCTACAAGCTTTCAAAAGATGCCACCAGCTGAGGAAAAGGAGGAATTCTACAAGCTGTTCCAAAGATGCCACCAGCTGAGGAAGTACCTCCCATTCTGGAATCAGAAGTTGCTCATGCCATCAGAAGGATGAAGCCGGGCACTGCTCCCGGACAGGACGGCATTTCTGCTGATCTCCTTCGTGCGGGTGGCAGTGCCCTCTGCTCACTTCTTGCCAAGCACTTCAACCACTACCTTCGACTTGGTAGGATTCCGGACTCATGGAAGGAGTCGAAAACAGTTTTAATCTTCAAAAAAGGTCAGCAGGAGGATATCAATAACTATCGACACATCAGTCTTCTCTCGGTTGTGTACAAGATCTTCACCAAGATACTGCTTAACCGCATGGAGCGCTGCTTGGATGAATATCAGCCAGTAGGGCAAGCAGGGTTTCGAAGGGATTTCTCCTGCATGGACCATATTCAGACTGTCTCACAGCTCATCGAGAGGAGCCGCGAATACCACCTCCCACTTGTCCTTGTCTTCGTGGATTACCGGAAAGCGTTCGACTCTGTGGAAATCAACGCCGTTTTGAACGCACTTGTGCACGCTGGTATACCATCGCCCTACATCCGACTTCTCGCGAATGCTTCTTGAACACATCGACTACCATCCATCTGTTCGATCGAAAGCTTAAAATTCCTATCGGGAAAGGAGTACGGCAGGGAGACACGATTTTTCCCAAGCTATTCACAGGGGCACTCCAGGATGCCATGAAAGGCTTGAACTGGGACGATAAAGGCTACCTTGTCGACGGTAAACGAATCAGCAACCTTCGCTTCGCCGACGATGTTGTTCTCATCTCTACCAGCACGGCAGAAGTCGAGGAAATGCTGAACGAGCTCAATGTGGCAGGTATGAAGATTGGATTGGGCATGAATATGTCCAAAACGCAGTTTATGGTCAACCAGTGGTGTGACACGGGACTCGTAAGGTTAAATGGAGTCGCTCTACAACAGGTCGACTCCTACGTCTGTCTGGGAAGAGAGCTGAACATGGATAACGACCTCGCTCTTGAAATCGCCCGCAGGAGACGCGCAGCATGGGCAGCCTTCAATTCGATTCGCGAAGTCACCGATCAGGTCAAGGATGTCGGCCTCAGGGATTCGACAGTCAACGCCCCTGTACTGCCTGCGATGTGTCACGCGACGGAAACCTGGCCCGACAACGAGAGAATCGCCAGAGCAATGCAAACTAGACATGGTGAACTGGAGAGATGTCTTCTAAGGACAAGCCTTCGTCAGCAATAGCAAGAAGGCCTACGAAGCTCGGAGCTACGGAGAAGTCGCAATTAGCAGACCCGCTGCAGTACATGAAGAAGAGCAAATATCGCTGGGCCGGACACCTGCTTCGACGAAAGGACGATAGATGGAGCCTTCGTGTCATAGAATGGCCCCCAAGAGACCGTAAGAGACCACTGGGACGACCACCAACGCGATGGGCAGACTCATTTTCAAGATCTTTCAGAGAACGGAGTCTGCCTCACTGGATGCAAGCAGCCAGAGATCGAGCAGTCTGGAAGAGTTGTGGTCCCCGCTGAGAAAACCTCCAGCCGACAAAAGGACCATCAAAGTATCAAAGTAAGTAAGCATTAGTTTGTTGTTATTGCACTTTCTTATGATCACAGGAATCAATTTAAGACAATGCTTACAGCAAACCAAGCCTCTCTATATGCACCTTCATATGTGTTAGTTTTTCAACTATTCATATCTGCACCATATTATTTCTCTTGGAATAAAAAGTCTAGCATTATTAAATTAAACGTGTTATGTCTATTATTTCCCTTCCAGTCAACAGCTATTGTAAAAAACTATGAAACAAGTAAAACATAAGCGCTTGGCACATAAGGAGCATCTTACAAAAGCCAGTGAGGAACAACCTTCTCCCTGGCAAGGAATGACCACTTCTTATTCGTTGAACGCGAATTTGTGTGTGTAGAAAAGGATCTTAGGTGAACATCGACGTAGCCAGCTGCCACCAACGCGCGTGACAGACAAGACCGAAACACCGGAGGGCAGAACTGTTGGTAGGTTCGTTTATAATCTGCACTCAAAAGAAAAGACAAGGGTGGTACCTTTTTGTATAATATTTTATACCAGTTACCCACTTTCAATATATCATCTCGGCTGCATATAACGTATAACGGTATTTTTAGCACACTTATGTACCGATATGACCAGATCCATAATATTCAACCACAAGGTGGGAGTGTTTGTGTGCAGCTACAGTATCGTTGGTGATACGGTATGATATATGGTGGTGGTATGTAGTAACGTAGATAGTATGTATGCATGTAGTAAGTATGCATGAGCATAAGTACTAAGAAAGCAGAAATTCTGCGCCTTCAGAAACTATATAAAGTGCCCGAAAGAGGAACATTCGCAGCCGGGAAAAATCGACTAGAAATTGACGTAGCAAAATCGGCCATTTCATATGCAACGACCTAACAGAAACAAGCGATGAAGTTCACCTTTTTGTATCGTTAAAATAAGCTGTATAGCAACAGTGTATTATCAAGACAAAGGAACGGCAACACGCGCGTGATTGCACTCTGATTAAGCCCTAGTTTATACTTGCGCCGCTGCGCGGCGCGCCACGATGGTCGGGATAGATATCGACCGGGCGGCGCGAAAAATCGATGTGTGGCGATCGCGGTGCCGCGTCGCGTGGCGGCGCAAGTATAAACGAGGGCTAAGAGCGTAAGGAAGTTCTATGTGAAGCGACTGAAAAACAATGAGGATGATGCTCATTAAGGGACACCGCCAACGGAGCTCAACAGCGAAGACAGGTATCAACTCATACGTCTTGAAGATTCATGACAGTGGGAGGACGAGACGAAGAATAAATTATCTGGCAATTAAACCGTTTTATGAACATGTTTACTAGGCCTGCCACGATAATGGGGTGAACCAGACGATTGCAAATCACTGGCTGGGGGAGTGAGAGATCCACAGTTGTTGTGCATAGTGATGCCCGTGAAGCTTCGAAGAATTCTTTACCCTGGTGAAAGTTGAATAAAATACCTTCATCCTGTGTTTAATTATTATTAATTTTAATTAATTGTTTAATTTTAATTTAGCTTAACTACAAAGCAAGCAAACTGATGTTATCATGTAGTGTCGAATAACAGATTAGAAAACCGACTACGTTTTCCACATAGACTTTTGAATTCTGGTCGACTAATTAAAATAATTTATTCGAAATTTTAAAACAATTTCGTTCAACAGTTAAATTTCTTCGAAACTACAGATAGCTGCTTATTATTGCTTTCAGCTAAAATAGATAGAAACGTGGTTTATGTCATCCTTCAAAAAAAATCAACTTTTCAAAATAAAAAATTCAAATTTAACCCTTTTTAAATCAGAATGATTTCATGTGTTCCTATTTGACTGCACTTTCTCTCACCCACATCCTCCTTTCCCTATTTTCGTATCTTCTCACTTTCTCGTTTAATTCCTGTTTTTCTTATTTTTGTGTTCACAACAGGCCAGCCAATCTCAGTTTTCATCCCTTCCTTCACTACGTTACATAGTTGTGAATTGGCTAAATCGATCAATCAATCAACCAATCAATAAACCAATCAATTAATCAATATGCAACTTTAAAATAAAAAGGATTGCCTTGCGAGTTAAAATAGGTCCTATTCAGAAAATTCAAAATAAATTTTCTATTCGAGTTCGAACTACGCCTTTTTTTTTTTTGAAACCATCTGCCCAAAAAAAAAAAAATTGATGTCTCTGCTTGAACTGCTATAACATATTTGTTCCTTTATCTGCAAAAATGGTTGCTTATTTTAATGTGCAAAAACCACCAATTTTTTGCCTAGGCGCGATTTTTATTTTGTTGATAGCAAAAATGCTGTTTCCGTGAAGTCACGCACTACTCGACGGTAAAACAAAATATAATAAAGAATGGACATATCTTTAGTTCGCGGTTTTAAGTAGACAGCATTATTACCAACAATCAAATGTCTCCCAGTTACGGCTGCGCAGGCCTGCTACCGTAACACAGGGAGACACCTAACGTACAAACCCCAGACAGCTGCTTCAGATGCAGGTTTGAGGTGTTGACTTTGATTTCGAAAGTGTCAGTTAGGCGCACGAAAGTGGAATGCTTCGATTTCGACTTCACCCATCTCGTGATTTCCCATGGTCCCCGGCATCATCTTTCATTATTGAGTACCGTGGATGAAAGCGCGGCGTAACGTTCTAGAGTCCTGCAGTGTTTTCTGCTCTGCAAATGTCTCCGATACTAGCCCCTTGGCCATGATAGATGCATGGATTTTTTTTGTGTTTTTTTTTTTGTGCGAGGTCAAGCATCTCAAAATACTTAGGCAAATCTCGTTTTAAGTCGGCTGCGTTACAATCAGAAGAAACCAACAAATGGTTTCAATGGTTTATGTGAGAAGTCCTTTTGCAAGCTGTATCGTTTTTCTAAATTTTGAAATAGTTTAAATGAAACGGTGATCAGTAAGACCAGTAAAAAAACGCTGCAGTGCTGGAAGACAATGCTGTCAATACGCTTAAAGCATGTCCTTCACGTTGCTCTAGGAAAAACGCGAAACTAACTCTGCTAATTTCGAAGCATTTCGTCGGCCAAAAGTTAATGAAAAACACTTGAAAACAGCAAAGGGTTATTGCTGCTCGTTCTCGATGATGTTCTCGTTATTAGAGAGCATAGCTGCTTAGGAAAAGCATTGATGAAGTTGCTTGACGAAACGAACAATTTCCACTTCACACGGAACACTTTTGGAGCTAAACTAGACGTATCTGAAATAAAAATAAAACACGTAGTAACATGAGCAGAGTAATCGTTGGCTTCAAAAAAAAAAAAACAACGTATTAAGACACCGCCTACATAGGGTTATTTCGATTTTATTTTTTGATGCGCGAATTGGCTGTCCCTCTCTTTCATTGAATTTGTAGTACTCGCTCTCGCGATCGCAAAAATAAATAAATCAGTTCTACTAATTTAGTGTTGCACTGCAATCCAAATGGTCGGGATAAGCTTTAGGCATTTTGTGTGTGCACATGTGCATACAATGAAGGATAAGGATAAAGGACAGCATTATTCAATCCCTTTTGGGATGCGCCACGCATTCTACTTCTACGGGATGTTGTGGAGGCGATTTGAATGCGTATTTGGCCATACAATGACTTGCGGTCGTCAGCCGATGAACAAGTCAGCGCTCTATCCTTCTTAGACAAGTCTGGTACCAATTCACCGACCCTGGAAGGATAGAAGGCTTGGTTGGCCTGGGCGGGAAATCCGAACCAGGAACCTGGTATCCACTGCAGGCGACAGAAGGCGCCTCCTCCGACTGCGCTACACGCGCCCATACAATGAAGAAACGAACCTAAAGTGTCGGCTCGAGGTTTTACTCTTCTCAGGCCACCAGACACCAAAGGAATGCTCTTGAGAGCTGATTCGTTCAACTGACCTTGAAACGAACAGATCCTAAAACAAGGTAACGAGAAGCATGTTCTCCACAAAAACCCTTGCTTTTGAATTCTGTGCGGGCGCTAGTTCACCATTTCAAGAATATAGGGTAAAGGTCTAGGTCTGCCAGTCTCTTTTTCAGATCAAAATTCTAAATGTTTAATAAAAAAATCTAAATTTTAAAATTTTGAAAATTCTACACTCTAAATTAGCCGCAGATCCTACTTCTATAAAACACGTGCGAGATCAGATTCTATGCTTGTACGGTCGGCATCATTCATTCCTTTTCTAGGCTTCACTAAGCATTCTACATTTACATGGGTTAAAAATGAGATGTACTTAACCCCTAGTTTATACTTGCGCCGAAGCGCGGCGCGGCGCGATGGTCGCCATAGATATCGATTTTTCGCGCCGCCTGGTCGATATATATTCCGACTATAGTGCCGCGCCGCGCAACGACGCAGTTACCAGGCTGTCCAATAATTCCTGTCCGAAAATTTTCAAAATTCTATGATTTTCCTTAGAAGTGTTATAATATCAGGCAAGTGTAAAAACCTTCTAGAAGGTTCTCCAGAGTTCCACGCTAAGGGTATATAAGGCGCAGTCGTCGCGTCTAGCTAGCAGTACAAGCTAAAATGGACCGAGGTCGAACTCGTACGTTCGTGTACTACGAGTGGCTGCTGGGCAGCGACACGGGCACTGCGGTCGCCAACATCTGCAGAGCGTGCAAGGAGGATGCAGTGTCCCAACGCACAGTCAGGCGCTGGTTCAATCGTTTCGAGAGCGGCGACACTAGCCTCGAGGACAGGGATCACCCGCTGAAGATCATGCTGTGCTGCTGGTGGGACGCCAAGGACATGCTGTACTTCGAGCTGCTTCCGCAAGGCAGGACGGTCACCGCCTCCATCTACACCGATCAGCTCGAGAAACTGGCCGCCGCCATCCGAGAAAAGCGTCCCCGACGGGCCTCGGCCACCTGCTGCACGACATCGCGCGCCCCCACGTGGCGAAGGAGACCCAGCAGAAGTTGGCGACGCTCGGCTGGGAGACGGTTGCCCATCCGCCGTATTCCCCGGACCTCGCCCCCTCCGGCCACCACTTGTTCCGCCCGCTGAAGCACCATTTGGCCGGAAGAAAATTCACCAACTACGACAACCTCAAATCCGACATCGCGGACTTCTTCGAGTCGCAGCCCCCGGAGTTCTGGGCGAAGGGCATCGGCGACCCGCCCAATCGATGGGCCACTGTTGTGGATAACTGCAGTGATTATATTGTTGATTAGAATTGTTTTTCAATAAAGTTGAAAAAAATTAAAAATGGTGAAATTTTCGGACAAGAATTATTGGACAGCCTGGTATAAACCAGGGCTAAGAAAGAAAAATCTGCCGATCAGATTTCAACCGGTATCGCACTCATCCAAACCACCATCTCCTTCTTCCCTACAGGATAGTTGCTTTGATATTACGCTTATCTATGAATACTACCTAATACAAAGGACTTTCATACGGCTGGCCATGGCAAACCGTTCACCATGTGTGAAAAAGCTACACATTCAAATTCAAATCCCTCTTGGAAGTAGCGTGAAAGTAGAGTGCGTGGCGCATCCCATCAAGATTAAGCTAACGTTGATTTGAATGGTTCTAACACTGCTGCTAGTGAAGCATTTAAAGATGTCTAAAATTTGTACGATAGCACAGGGTAACGAAATTACTGTGGGGTGCAAACAGGATTCCGCCATGTTCCTGCATGAAACTTTGCATTTCGGACTCGATTGATTACGCATGGGCTGAAAGCCTGTTACAGTCTTTTCACTATTCGACCATGTTAACCTATGTTGTGCTTCTTTTACGTTTAGAATTTGGCAATGACACGTGTCATGCGAGTTTATTGATCGCACGATTTAAAGCGCAGGATCCCCATTTCACAAGACGGATTCTTTAGACTGACGCAATATTCAGGCTAAATGTAGAGGTTAGTCGGCATAATTACAGCTACTGGACAAAGGAAAACGTTGAAAGAAGCACAGCACAGGTTAATGTGGCCATGTAGGAATAAGACTGTAACAAGCTTTCAACCCTTGCACAAATTAATCAAATCTGAAATGCAAGGTTTCAGGCGAGGGCATGACATAATCTTGTGACTGTTTGCAAGCCACAAAAATTTTGCTTTACTATGCTTTCATATGAGTTTCAAACATTTTCAAAATACTCACTAGCAGCAATGCTACTGCCTTTCACACAGTGCCTTCATTTTTTAGGACACCCTGCATTTTTTACAAGCCATAGTGTATTTTTAGGTTTTAAACTTTAAAAGGAGCGGAAATAAATCCAAACGGCTACTTTGTGAAGGAATTACGACATGTATTTAAGCGGAACACAATCAATCGAGTGTAAAATGCAAAATTTCAGATGAGTGCATGATGCATTCCATGCTGCTCATATGAAAGAAAATTTCAAATTGCTTGAGCTTTCATATGAGCCCTTAACTTTCTCAGTGACTTTATGTGAGCAAAATTATCACTTTTCACACAGTGTGTACATTTTTTGAGGCACCCTGTAGTAAATGCCGCTCCAAAACTGTTGTATAAAATGATCATAATAAACAATATGATTGTTAAAACCAATTAATTAATTTGTTCTTATTGAAGTTCGAGACCGCAGTCATGAACAGGGCCTCTGAAAACGCTCTGAATCAGAAAACGCTGAAAGGAGGAACATGGAAAGGATCATAGATGAGTGAATGGTGTTGCTTCAGCTATGAAGCAGCAATAAATGAGACGTCGGTTTCATTTTCAACCACTTTTTCGACCATTTTTTCTCGGTTAATTTTGCCCAGAGCGTTTGCGCTCATCCGAATTGAATCCCTCAAATTACGCCGTAATGACAAGTGTAGAACAACCGTTAGATGTGCACTTTGAGCAAGCCCCAATTGAAGAGCATGGCGAACCATGCTAGGGATATCGCCACCGGATGTATTTAGGCACAAAGGGTAATCAACGAACAAATAGGAATCATCGTCTTTGTCGTAAAACCAATGGTCTTCGGATGAGTAGCTCTTTCACCATTCTTGCCTCTGAAAAGCGATAACGCCGACAGGTGAGATGAGATAAAGCATCTGTACCGATAGTGAAAAGCTCCCAACAGCCTTCAATTCATCTCTCCTTTCTCAGAGAAGCTACATCTGCTAAGAATCACGGAACATCGAGAACCTGGACAGTATCTCTTAATATCCAATAGATTTTCAATTGATACGATCCATTGAGAGGTAACTCAAATGAAAGCCCAACTTTTCCTAACGTCACAACTTTCGAGGCGGTTCATTAGTGACAGTTACCGGTTTCTGCAGCAGCTGAATGCTGAAGCTTAGCATTCCGTTGTGTCCCGTTGTGTCGCATGGACAGTCCGGAGTGTCAAGGTGTAGTACAGTCCATCCTTCTGCCTTTCTTGAGACGCAGAAGACATCATACACATGTCCAGCAGTGGGGCAGCGCTGCAGTCCATGTGTCTAGCTCAACGTTTGGCTCCGCCGTCACAACATTCAAGCAACGGACTGGCCGGCCTGTTCTCCTGACAGCAACCCAATCGGGAACATGTGAGGGATCGTAGTTCGACGAGTCTACGAGAATAACCGACAGTTCAATGACGTGGTGGCGATTTTGATTACATGGGACACCAGCGAAGACGAAATCATCCAGAATCTTATCAATAGCATGAACAACACGATGGGTGATATTGTAAGAAGTAATGGTTGTCCGATCGACTTTTGAATTTAGTGAAAAGTTTGATTTTCACAAGTGAATACATACTTTTGAAACGCCAATTTTCAACCAATTTTCCTTAAAAAAGTCTGATTCTCATGTAAGATGGAAAAAAATTATGAAAGGGAGTGGTTACCTATTCACGACCACGAGGAATCAATGGAGCTAGTGCATGCCTACAGAAATAAACGCGAATCAAGATAATGGCAAGTTTTTGAGTGGATACATATGTTTGAAATGAACTGTAGAAGATTTAGCTTGATTAATAGAACAGCGGTCATGTTCGAAAGATTGTAAAAAAGACCTTTCATATTGAACTACCATATCACCTGTCGTCCCCTTGATCATCGACTTGCTCGAGCGGGCGCCAGCAACGTCTTCATTCGTCCCTGTCGCGTGCCAGAGTGGTCCAATGGATCCTCCTCGCTCGAGGGACACGAAGAGCGCCATTTCGGTCGTTCAGGGCTTTCACGAGGAAGTCCGACCAACGCGTTGGTGGGCGTCCCGGTGTTCTCTTGACATCCCGCGGAATCCAGTCGGTAACGGCTCTCGTCCAGCAGGTGTCTGCGAAGCGCATTACGTGGCCAGCCCACCTAAATTTCGACAACTTAGCCCACGCGACAGCGTCTCTGATCTTCGAACGTCGGCGAAGCTCGGAACTCCGGAGGCCTTCTCTCAGTTGCGTGAGTCGTGTCACTCCGAGCATTGTCCTCTCGATTCCACGCTGCGCGACGCTGATCGCTTGTTCATCCTGCTTTCGTATGCCCAGGTCTCTGAGGCGTATGTTAGGGAAGGAAGAACGGTAGAGTCGAATAGGTGGGCACGGAGTCGGACGTTCTTCGTCTTCTTCGCGACTTCTTCGACGCTCTTGAAAGCTCCCCAAGCCGCTCTTTTCCTCCTGCTCAGCTCCGGCGCTAAGTCGTTGGCCATATTGACTTCGCGACCCAGATATACGTAGCTGGAGCATTCGGAGATGTTCGTTCCGTTGAGCGAGAATGGGGCATCAGAAACTTGTCCGTTCCTCATGAACATTGAACTACCGTACATCTAGAAATCTGATATGCACGGAACTAACTCTCGGGTTCTTCGCACGTTTCTCGCTCTACGTGCTCTTCTTTTTTATGCTTGCTTGTTTTGCTGTCTAAAGTTTCTTATCTTTTGTCCTATGGATGCTAAAATTTGCTTCAGTTAGATTCGTTTATGGGTTGTGTTGAATTTCGATATTTTATCGAGGATTCTGTTTATTGTTACTTAACATAACATCGTTCAGAAGCTCGATGCTGAATATGCTTTGACAGGCTACAGCGTCATCAGGGCTTTCGAGTTGGCTCACATCGATATCCCCACTTTTCCGGTTCCTCTCAGAGACTGCTCCACAGGTAATTGAAGTAATGGCCTAGGCAGCCCTAAATTGGATCCACGGGAGGCCGCAATACATCATAGAAGAAGCGGGATTCGCTCTGTGCTTGACAAAATACGAAGGCAATTTGATTTATGGGACGGGAACGTCGTCTCGCAATTTACGAAATAGGAAGCTCACAGAAATTTCCCTAACTGTCAACATCAATGAAGTTCTTTATAGTAAGTGGTGTTAGAAATGGTGTATGTACCTAATGCTGTAGACGACTCCTTCACATCACTGACCACTATTGACTCTTTCATACTCATTCAACTTCTGAGATCGAGTTTGGATAAGAAGACAACGGGAATAGATCGAAGCCTCTGAGATTTTCCAGATCTTCGGTGCATCATGAAAATCGTGCTCGTATGGCAACAAACAAAAAGAAAAAAGAGAAAAAAGAAAAAAGAATGCGCTAAGAGGAAAAAAAGATCACTGCAGTAACATCTGGTAAGCTGTAACTCAGCAAACTGCAATTAATGCTTGACCGATCCAGGAAGAACGTACCTCTATGCAATCCATTGGAGGTGAGGAAGATCCATTTATGTCCTATCATCGTACCAAACTGCTCATCAAAGGCATCAAGAACCTGAAAATAGTCAGACGAGTCTTTGGAACAAGAGCCTTCTAATCAGCTCTTTACAACGCAAATCGACACTATACGTATTAGGTTGATCGAAAAGTCTTGCAACACTTTACGTTACGCCCTGTTAAGTTTGTTAAAACTCTTACAGTATTGATCTTGTGTAGTGAAGTCACTGAACATTCTCGAAGCTTCACCAAGCATACGATACAAGGCCTCGTCGAGTACGAATACAGCGACGATGTCAACGATAAGCAGCAGCATGCTACGGCCTACCGCCTACTGCGAATTTTTGCAAGACCATTCCGGAGGGACTGCAGCCTCCAACATTTGCGCTGCATTCGAGGAGGATGTCATTCACTATGCCACAGTGGCCCGCTGGTATCAGCGCTTCAAGGCTGGGAATATCTCTTTCGAAGGTGATCCACCTCGTTCCGTACGCCCTCTGTCGGACTCAGAGGGCATGCTTTATTGGGTGTTGCTGGTGGGACCATTTCTGCAAGACCATTCCGGAGGGACTGCAGCCTCCAACATTTGCGCTGCATTCGAGGAGGATGTCATTCACTATGCCACAGTGGCCCGCTGGTATCAGCGCTTCAAGGCTGGGAATATCTCTTTCGAAGGTGATCCACCTCGTTCCGTACGCCCTCTGTCGGACTCAGAGGGCATGCTTTATTGGGTGTTGCTGGTGGGACCATTTCTGCAAGACCATTCCGGAGGGACTGCAGCCTCCAACATTTGCGCTGCATTCGAGGAGGATGTCATTCACTATGCCACAGTGGCCCGCTGGTATCAGCGCTTCAAGGCTGGGAATATCTCTTTCGAAGGTGATAGTGAGACCACAGTCACAGCATCTGTCTACGCTACCCAGCTCCAGAGCTTGGCCGACGGCATGCGCCAAAAAGTCCAGAACGGGAAGATGTCTACCTGCTGCACGACATCGCGCGTCCTCATGTCGCAAAAGTAAGTCGCGAGAAAATCCAAGAGTTAGGCTCGGAAGTTTTGCCCCATCCACCGTACTCCCCAGTCCTCACTCCTTCTGACTACCACCTGCTCAGAGCTCTGAAGCAGCATCGTCGAGGGAGAGATCCCGATGATCGACGTCAACTGCAAATGGAGGTTTCTGAATTGTTTTCCTCACAGCCCTCGGAATTCTGGCGGGAAGGAATTGAAAGGCTGCCTGAAAGATGGGGCAGGATCTTAGACTTGGTGGGGAATATATCGTGGACTGAGTTTTCGTTTTAGCAAATAGGTACAAATTTGCATATTGTTGTGCTACTGCTGCAAGACTTTTCGTCAATATAATAGTATGCGTGTTGCGGCCCTGGGCGTGTACAAGGCACTAGATGCAGGGCAGGGAAGCAGCCAATCACAGGACCTCCTGCACTAAAGTGTGGTGCAAATGGCAGACAAGCTAGCCAGGCCAGAGAGTGTGTCCGCAAGATAGAGCGCCTAAGAGAAAATACTGCATGCGACGATCACACTATCAACGAAAGGCTGTGATGTAGCGGTTATTGAAGGGAGGAGAGATTGTGAATGAGATTGAAAATTATTGCGAATGACGCTGGCAGAGGCGTTTTGTGAAAATAGACAAATATTATAGAAATATAACATGCTATTAGGTTGTAACGAATTAAATGGCACTGGCTCGCGCCATTTTTTTGGCGCGTCTTTACGCGTTTGATCAAGAACAAACCGTAACACGTGGCATATCATTTAGAAGCGCAAACTTTGCTCTACTGGTGAGTACCAAATTTTCTATGCAAAAGTGGGAAAACTTTAGAGTTTTATTGACTTTTTTGCAGATGGACAAAAGGGTAATCCGAGGCATTTACTTGTATGAATTCAAGCTGGGCACTACAGCTAAGGAGGCGAACAAGAAGATCAACGCCGCATTCGGTCAAGGATGTTCCACAATTCGGGCGGCGTATCGTTGGTATCAGAAGTTCCGGAATGGAGATGAGAGCTTGGAAGAACATGAAGGTCGTGGGAGGCATAGTGATGTTGATGAGGACAAGCTGAGAGATGTGGTAGAGGAGGATCCACACAAAGGTACCAGGGAGATAGCGAAGGTTCTTGGCGTCAGTCACAACACAGCTGCCCGGCATCTGAAGGAAATTGGAAAGACCAAAAAGCTGGAAAGATGGGTGCCTCACGAGCTGTCTGAGGAGCAAAGAAGCCGACGATATGAGATCTCGTCCGCACTGCTTCTACGGAACGAAACGGACCCATTCCTTGATCGCATCGTAACCTGTGACGAGAAATGGATAATGTACGACAACAGGTGACGATCGGCACAATGGGTGGACAGCGATGAGAGCCCCAAGGTTTTTGCGAAGCCGGAATTGCACCAAAAGAAAGTAATGGTGACAGTATGGTGGTGTTCGCTGGGAATTATTCACCACAGCTTCCTCCCTCCCGGTGAATCCATCACGGCAGAGAAGTACTGCATTGAAATTGAAGAAATGATGAAAAAGTTGAAGGATATTCGGCCGGCCTTGGTAAACCGAAGGCGAGTTCTCCTTCTGCGCGACAATGCTCGCCCCCATGTAGCACGAATGACGTTGCAGAAATTGAATGAGCTGAGCATTGAAACTCTACCACATCCTCCGTTTTCTCCCGACCTCTCCCCAACAGACTACCATTTCTTTAAGCTTCTTGGCGACTTCTTAGTAGGGAAAATATTCAAGTACCATCAGGATGCCGAAAGTGCCTTCGAAGATTTCGTCAATTCCAGAACTTCTGATTTTTACGCTACTGGGATAAAGAAGCTTGTGTCACGTTGGCAGAGATGTGTAGAATCAGAAGGTTTTTATTTCGATTAGTAAACTTGCTTAAAAGCCGAGATATTAACTGTTTAAATTTACAGTGGTTCAGTGCCATTTATTTCGTTGCAACCTAATAGATTCATTTTATTGGTAAAAACGTACTTGAATAACTAATTATAATGTAAAGCAGCATCTAAATAATGTAATGTAATAATTATCTGTCAAATAAATAATCTAATAAAATTTACTCTAAGTTTTTTCTAATTTAGTAAACAAACAAATAACGAAATTAAAAAAGAGTAATCCTTTTAAAACCAATCAATTACAGTATTTAGAACAATCACATAGACTTAAAAATAATAAATTAAAGCCAAAGACACGACTAATGGTGATCGAATAAAAGTTCTTACAATAAATGTAAAAGAACTGTGAACTGAAAACAAAACGACTCGCTCTGTGTTATCATATGAATCTTTTCTGATAGCGAATTCTGTATTACAGCGGAGTTATTTTTGGTAAAACGATGGCGAGACTCAGCTGATCACCACACTGTAAGTTTCAATGTCTTACATAAACATAGAATATGAAATCAAACTTTTAAAAATATTTTTCGTTCTGAAACTTTAAATTTTGCTGGATTCAACCTAATAATGCTGCACGCTCAAAAAGTTCTAACACCTTTCCCTTCACTGATGAACCGTCGGGAAGGTGTTACAACAAAAAAGGTTCGTATGAAGATACGTGACGAGACGGACCACTTTGAAGAAGGCAAAAAGTTGTAAATTCATGTTATTCGCTTCTACTTTGCTTTATTAGCACGTGTTCCAGCCTTTTATCATCTGACAAGGCCCGGACTGATCGACCACATATGCTCCGTGTGTCTGCGTCTCTGGCTGTTCATTGGTGGATGACGAGGAGCTCCAACTCCAGCTCGCCCAGGCAGACATCCCGCATAGTACCATGCGATTAAGCTGGAAGTTTTAGGCAAGAGAACATTAGACGGAATTGTAAAGCCAATTTAAATGACACGGTGGCTCACATTAGAGCTCCATCGCAGAAGGCTTGCCTGGCAAGATGATTTTCTGCGACGAGATAGCCAACTAACATTAAGTGATTGATAGGAGGAGAATACTTAAAGGGGGGGGGAGGGGGTGCGGCAGTCTTGATTAGGTTTGGATATTTCTCATACATAGCCTAGCATAGGATAGGATACTTCAGTTTTCGAGCGGTGACCCAGCCCAACACTAGGACTACGCTAGAACAATGAACTCTGGGAGGAAGGTGAAGAAAAACTCACTGGCCTAAGGATGCCCCCATGTCATTCCCGTATTGTGCCTTTACCTAGATAGGGCTTTGACCTGTGAATCGGTATAGCGACCATCACCAGCGGCACATTCCAAAAACGAGGTGATGTCACGATTCAAATCTGCGTTCACCAGATCGCCAGAGCCAGAGACGTGGGCCAAAACCAATAACGGTCGTCAAGTGGCAGTGGTTCTTGGGACGCGTGTTCTTCCCAGTGAGAATTTCGGTTGCTTTCCTATTGTTGACAATCCATCCCAAATCAAGAATCTTTCCCAGTGAAATTGGAACGGTAATCCGAAACACCTCGCTAACCGTTCGAACTGGACTCTTTCCTGTCTTCTCTCGTATCGATTTATTTGACCTCCACACTCACAACGACGGGGGTTCCAAATACTGTTATTAATGATAGCTACACAGATTTACACAGATTTCATGTCAAACCGGGGCCGATCCATCGACGAGTTACAGCAATTTTACAGAGAAAATACAGCAGAAATCCTTGATAGCGCGGGTTATCAAGCGATATGGTTAAGGATTTCATCGCGCTATCAGGGATTTCGGCTGTATTTTCTCTGTTAAATTGCTGTACGTCGCTGACGAATCCGGACCCTGGTTACTTTTCAAATCAAGCTGACTCTTCTAGCAAGCTTGACGCCTTTGAATGCAAACTAAACAGCATTCAAAACAAAACAAGCTTTTCCCACATTAAATTCTCTTAACGGTCAAAGTAATCTTTTGTTTGAAAAAATTTAGTACGGCTTTCTTTGAAATTCGTTAATTCAAATGCCTCAAAAAATTATCATACCTTTTGAGATCTTATAATTTTTATTTACTAGGAAAACAATGAATTGAATTATTATTTGAAGCGTAGAAAAGCAGCAATTAGTAATTCAATAAAAATTCTTTGTTTATAGACAAACTCGATTCCGCAGAAGTTAGCTACTGCGAGACAGGGTCAGAACTTGGAGAAAGTAGTCAGCTGCTCGGCGTGGCGACCGTTCTGGAGGAGAGCACCCAGAGCGAATCAAACGACTGCTCTGGTCAGTGTCCCCAGTGACGAATTCACGTGTGCATACCTGTAAGCTAGGGTACAGCGAAAGCCAATGTGTTTTAATCCACGACTGCTTCGCTGGATGTGCTCACAACGACAGTCGTTCGTCTGAGCCAAGTGAGAGAAGGCCTTGGTAACATCGTCCCAACTCCAACTAGGTTCACTAGCTTAGAAGAGTGTACAACTTGACGTGAAAAATGCCCAATTTAATTTGAAGAGTGTCCGATTCTCGTGAAAATTGTGTATAATCCTTATGTGTCTATATAAACAATTATGTATAAATTTTGTTTGCAAACCTGTACTCCTTCCCCACCTTCCCCCAACTCGTATTGCGCTCAACCTTGGAAGCAAAAAGTTCTTTGAAATTGTGTTTACTGTAACCACAGATTCGAGAAGGATGAAGGATTTGATTTATGGCCTTAATTATTATATGTACATATAAGACTTCAAATCATAAGGAATGGGATAGGTGAATAAAGGATTGAGCTCTATCTACCTTACATGACGGAGATGAAGGCTTAAGCGCAAGAAGGATAGCGAGTAGTAGCGATGAACTTTGAAGATTTGGAGAAATTATCAAAGTGTGCGATAAGACGACCGCTCGGTAGGAGAACACCCGGAGCGAATGAACCGACTGCTCGAGCCGGCGGTCGTTGTGACGGTGCCACGTGTGCGGACCTGTAGGGTTCTGTAGAGAAGTACGCAACGGCCTGGTGTGCTACTGCTGAAGACTGTGCGGTCTAAGTAGACTAGTGGTAAGGCCTCAAAGATGTACTCAACGGCAAGAAATAGAGAGGATTTGCAGGAAAGGGCCGGCTGAATGTGGAGACGACCGCTCGGTAGGAGAACACCCGGAGCGAATGAACCGACTGCTCGAGCCGGCGGTCGTTGTGACGGTGCCACGTGTGCGGACCTGTAGGGTTCTGTAAAGAAGAACGCAACGGCTTGGGATGCTACCGCTGAAGACTGTGCGGTCTAAGTAGACTAGTGGTAAGGCCTCAAGGATGTACTCAACGGCAAGAAAAGCAGAGGATTTGCAGGAAAGGGCCGGCTGAATGTGGAGACGACCGCTCGGTAGGAGAACACCCGGAGCGAATGAACCGACTGCTCGAGCCGGCGGTCGTTGTGACGGTGCCACGTGTGCGGACCTGTAGGGTTCTGTAGAGAAGTACGCAACGGCCTGGTGTGCTACTGCTGAAGACTGTGCGGTCTAAGTAGACTAGTGGTAAGGCCTCAAAGATGTACTCAACGGCAAGAAATAGAGAGGATTTGCAGGAAAGGGCCGGCTGAATGTGGAGACGACCGCTCGGTAGGAGAACACCCGGAGCGAATGAACCGACTGCTCGAGCCGGCGGTCGTTGTGACGGTGCCACGTGTGCGGACCTGTAGGGTTCTGTAAAGAAGAACGCAACGGCTTGGGATGCTACCGCTGAAGACTGTGCGGTCTAAGTAGACTAGTGGTAAGGCCTCAAGGATGTACTCAACGGCAAGAAAAGCAGAGGATTTGCAGGAAAGGGCCGGCTGAATGTGGAGACGACCGCTCGGTAGGAGAACACCCGGAGCGAATGAACCGACTGCTCGAGCCGGCGGTCGTTGTGACGGTGCCACGTGTGCGGACCTGTAGGGTTCTGTAAAGAAGAACGCAACGGCTTGGGATGCTACCGCTGAAGACTGTGCGGTCTAAGTAGACTAGTGGTAAGGCCTCAATGATGTACTCAACGGCAAGAAAAGCAGAGGATTTGCAGGAAAGGGCCGGCTGAATGTGGAGACGACCGCTCGGTAGGAGAACACCCGGAGCGAATGAACCGACTGCTCGAGCCGGCGGTCGTTGTGACGGTGCCACGTGTGCGGACCTGTAGGGTTCTGTAGAGAAGCACACAACGGCTTGATCTGCTGCTGTTGAAGACTGTGTGGTCTAAGTAGACTAGTGGTACTCCCTCAAGGATATACGGCAAGAAAAGCAGAGGATTTGCAGGAAAGGGCCGGCTGAATGTGGAGACGACCGCTCGGTAGGAGAACACCCGGAGCGAATGAACCGACTGCTCGAGCCGGCGGTCGTTGTGACGGTGCCACGTGTGCGGACCTGTAGGGTTCTGTAAAGAAGAACGCAACGGCTTGGGATGCTACCGCTGAAGACTGTGCGGTCTAAGTAGACTAGTGGTAAGGCCTCAAGGATGTACTCAACGGCAAGAAAAGCAGAGGATTTGCAGGAAAGGGCCGGCTGAATGTGGAGACGACCGCTCGGTAGGAGAACACCCGGAGCGAATGAACCGACTGCTCGAGCCGGCGGTCGTTGTGACGGTGCCACGTGTGCGGACCTGTAGGGTTCTGTAGAGAAGCACACAACGGCTTGATCTGCTGCTGTTGAAGACTGTGTGGTCTAAGTAGACTAGTGGTACTCCCTCAAGGATATACGGCAAGAAAAGCAGAGGATTTGCAGGAAAGGGCCGGCTGAATGTGGAGACGACCGCTCGGTAGGAGAACACCCGGAGCGAATGAACCGACTGCTCGAGCCGGCGGTCGTTGTGACGGTGCCACGTGTGCGGACCTGTAGGGTTCTGTAAAGAAGAACGCAACGGCTTGGGGTGCTACTGCTGAAGACTGTGCGGTCTAAGTAGACTAGTGGTAAGGCCTCAAGGATGTACTCAACGGCAAGAAATAGAGAGGGTTTGCAGGAAGGAACCAACGGAGTGCGGAGACGACCGCCCGGTAGAAGAACACCCGGAGCGAATGAACCGACTGCTCGAGACTGCGGTCGTTGTGACGGTGCCACCTGTGCGGACCTGTAGGGTTCTGTAGAGAAGCACACAACGGCTTGATCTGCTGCTGTTGAAGACTGTGTGGTCTAAGTAGACTAGTGGTACTCCCTCAAGGATATACGGCAAGAAAAGCAGAGGATTTGCAGGAAAGGGCCGGCTGAATGTGGAGACGACCGCTCGGTAGGAGAACACCCGGAGCGAATGAACCGACTGCTCGAGCCGGCGGTCGTTGTGACGGTGCCACGTGTGCGGACCTGTAGGGTTCTGTAGAGAAGTACGCAACGGCCTGGTGTGCTACTGCTGAAGACTGTGCGGTCTAAGTAGACTAGTGGTAAGGCCTCAAAGATGTACTCAACGGCAAGAAATAGAGAGGATTTGCAGGAAAGGGCCGGCTGAATGTGGAGACGACCGCTCGGTAGGAGAACACCCGGAGCGAATGAACCGACTGCTCGAGCCGGCGGTCGTTGTGACGGTGCCACGTGTGCGGACCTGTAGGGTTCTGTAAAGAAGAACGCAACGGCTTGGGATGCTACCGCTGAAGACTGTGCGGTCTAAGTAGACTAGTGGTAAGGCCTCAAGGATGTACTCAACGGCAAGAAAAGCAGAGGATTTGCAGGAAAGGGCCGGCTGAATGTGGAGACGACCGCTCGGTAGGAGAACACCCGGAGCGAATGAACCGACTGCTCGAGCCGGCGGTCGTTGTGACGGTGCCACGTGTGCGGACCTGTAGGGTTCTGTAGAGAAGTACGCAACGGCCTGGTGTGCTACTGCTGAAGACTGTGCGGTCTAAGTAGACTAGTGGTAAGGCCTCAAGGATGTACTCAACGGCAAGAAAAGCAGAGGATTTGCAGGAAAGGGCCGGCTGAATGTGGAGACGACCGCTCGGTAGGAGAACACCCGGAGCGAATGAACCGACTGCTCGAGCCGGCGGTCGTTGTGACGGTGCCACGTGTGCGGACCTGTAGGGTTCTGTAAAGAAGAACGCAACGGCTTGGGGTGCTACTGCTGAAGACTGTGCGGTCTAAGTAGACTAGTGGTAAGGCCTCAAGGATGTACTCAACGGCAAGAAATAGAGAGGGTTTGCAGGAAGGAACCAACGGAGTGCGGAGACGACCGCCCGGTAGAAGAACACCCGGAGCGAATGAACCGACTGCTCGAGACTGCGGTCGTTGTGACGGTGCCACCTGTGCGGACCTGTAGGGTTCTGTAGAGAAGCACACAACGGCTTGATCTGCTGCTGTTGAAGACTGTGTGGTCTAAGTAGACTAGTGGTACTCCCTCAAGGATATACGGCAAGAAAAGCAGAGGATTTGCAGGAAAGGGCCGGCTGAATGTGGAGACGACCGCTCGGTAGGAGAACACCCGGAGCGAATGAACCGACTGCTCGAGCCGGCGGTCGTTGTGACGGTGCCACGTGTGCGGACCTGTAGGGTTCTGTAAAGAAGAACGCAACGGCATGGGGAGCTACTACTGAAGACTGTGCGGTCTAAGCAGACTAGTGGTAAGGCCTCAAGGTTGTACTCAACGGCAAGAAATAGAGAGGGTTTGCAGGAAGGAACCAACGGAGTGCGGAGACGACCGCCCGGTAGAAGAACACCCGGAGCGAATGAACCGACTGCTCGAGACTGCGGTCGTTGTGACGGTGCCACCTGTGCGGACCTGTAGGGTTCTGTAGAGAAGCACACAACGGCTTGATCTGCTGCTGTTGAAGACTGTGTGGTCTAAGTAGACTAGTGGTACTCCCTCGAGGATATACGGCAAGAAAAGCAGAGGATTTGCAGGAAAGGGCCGGCTGAATGTGGAGACGACCGCTCGGTAGGAGAACACCCGGAGCGAATGAACCGACTGCTCGAGCCGGCGGTCGTTGTGACGGTGCCACGTGTGCGGACCTGTAGGGTTCTGTAGAGAAGTACGCAACGGCCTGGTGTGCTACTGCTGAAGACTGTGCGGTCTAAGTAGACTAGTGGTAAGGCCTCAAAGATGTACTCAACGGCAAGAAATAGAGAGGATTTGCAGGAAAGGGCCGGCTGAATGTGGAGACGACCGCTCGGTAGGAGAACACCCGGAGCGAATGAACCGACTGCTCGAGCCGGCGGTCGTTGTGACGGTGCCACGTGTGCGGACCTGTAGGGTTCTGTAAAGAAGAACGCAACGGCTTGGGATGCTACCGCTGAAGACTGTGCGGTCTAAGTAGACTAGTGGTAAGGCCTCAAGGATGTACTCAACGGCAAGAAAAGCAGAGGATTTGCAGGAAAGGGCCGGCTGAATGTGGAGACGACCGCTCGGTAGGAGAACACCCGGAGCGAATGAACCGACTGCTCGAGCCGGCGGTCGTTGTGACGGTGCCACGTGTGCGGACCTGTAGGGTTCTGTAAAGAAGAACGCAACGGCTTGGGGTGCTACTGCTGAAGACTGTGCGGTCTAAGTAGACTAGTGGTAAGGCCTCAAGGATGTACTCAACGGCAAGAAATAGAGAGGGTTTGCAGGAAGGAACCAACGGAGTGCGGAGACGACCGCCCGGTAGAAGAACACCCGGAGCGAATGAACCGACTGCTCGAGACTGCGGTCGTTGTGACGGTGCCACCTGTGCGGACCTGTAGGGTTCTGTAGAGAAGCACACAACGGCTTGATCTGCTGCTGTTGAAGACTGTGTGGTCTAAGTAGACTAGTGGTACTCCCTCAAGGATATACGGCAAGAAAAGCAGAGGATTTGCAGGAAAGGGCCGGCTGAATGTGGAGACGACCGCTCGGTAGGAGAACACCCGGAGCGAATGAACCGACTGCTCGAGCCGGCGGTCGTTGTGACGGTGCCACGTGTGCGGACCTGTAGGGTTCTGTAAAGAAGAACGCAACGGCATGGGGAGCTACTACTGAAGACTGTGCGGTCTAAGCAGACTAGTGGTAAGGCCTCAAGGTTGTACTCAACGGCAAGAAATAGAGAGGATTTGCAGGAAGGAACCAACGGAGTGCGGAGACGACCGCCCGGTAGAAGAACACCCGGAGCGAATGAACCGACTGCTCGAGACTGCGGTCGTTGTGACGGTGCCACCTGTGCGGACCTGTAGGGTTCTGTAGAGAAGCACACAACGGCTTGATCTGCTGCTGTTGAAGACTGTGTGGTCTAAGTAGACTAGTGGTACTCCCTCAAGGATATACGGCAAGAAAAGGAGAGGATTTGCAGGAAGGAACCAACGGAGTGCGGAGACGACCGCCCGGTAGAAGAACACCTGGAGCGGGCTGCTCGACACGGCGTCCGTAGTGATGATGCCACGTTGTCTTAGTTGTAAGCTTAGGTACAGACATGTACGAAGACAGCAGTTGGACCCATGGCCGTTCGGCTTAATGATGAACTTCACCAACAGCGCACATCCACTAGTGAGGCGAGTATCAATTTCCGTGTCGTTAAGAATTTAGTTTACAAAGTATCTTTGTTAGCCTTTTCTATTAATGCGCCATCTGTTGGTCGTAAGAATGATCTACAGCATAAATATAAACCCTAAATAAATCAATAAATTAACAGTATGACACAAAACAAAGTCCTCCCGTCAGATTAAATAATTCACATTCAAACAGCAATTCCGACTTCATAGAATGGATTTATGTCACCGATAGTATATAAATTAATCAAATATAAAATCCTTTGGCTCCGGGGAAATCGAGGTTGCTGAATGTGAACCTGAAGTTCGTTTTTGAAGTATTCATTGCCATCAGTCGATATTGATCAAATTATCGGTTTTCTGTGGATGTCGTTTAAGCGGTCCGAAACTTCAGCCCTGGGGGTAATCGAAGTCGCCGAACATGAACCTGAAGTTCGTTTTTAAAGTGTCGATCACCATCAATCGATATTGATCAAGTTAGCGTAACACTATATAATCACGCGCTAAGCGATGAGTCATACCATCGTGCAGTTGCTGAACAACCTGTAGAAGCACAAGGACCATTTACTTGCAACGGAGCGGCACACCCAAACTCATGGTGACCGGAATTCAAAACTAGAGAGAGAAGAGACCCAATGATCTTGACATGGCGTGCTCTCCGATTCGGCAGAAGGTTAGTCTCAAAATTAGGTTCCTCCTGAGAAAGATGACGACACCAAGCATGGGGTGCAATGAAATCCTCCCATACATGAACCTAATTTTTGGTTGTTCTGCGAGTAAATTATTTGGTGGCCGCACGCATCTCGCATGCCTGTACTGTAGGATAACATCCGGCATCGATATCCGGGCGTCTGTATCAGGCATTTGCTTCTCTAAACTTTTTAGTGTTTTTCAAAAATGTTTTAAAATTCGTAAAACAAAACTCGAAAAATTGTTGTTTTAAAATTTCGGGGAATCGATTCCTTGTTTAGCGCGTGGTAGCGCAGTCGCAGTTGGCGCGTTCACTCCGATTCAGGGCTTGGTTTGAATTATACCCCGGCTAAGCAAGCCATCCATTCTTCATGGATGTTCGAGTCAGTAGCAAAACTGTTTAGGAAGATTAAAACACTGACTTGTGGTCTGGTAATTTCAACTCGTCGTATAGGCCAACTACGCATTCGAATTTCTTTCACGACATTACCTAGAAGTAGAACGCATGGCGCATCCTCCAATAGGATTGAATAGCGCCGTCGATCATCCTTTTACCCTTTATTCTTTCTTTTTTTAAATCCCAATTTACGTTTGCGATGCTGAAGTTCCTGGTTTATTGCAGAAGCAGCAGTGTGATCGCGTTTCTCCGAACGGCTTCAAATATCCATGCTGCAGCACATAACATAAACATACAGTCGTTATCAGGCCTCCACATAGTCGTAATCACGTCATCCAATGTCGCCCCGTTTCTGACGAACGCTTAAATTCGATTCGATTGAACTCATTATTGAATTTCCTTACATTCTTTTTGACCGGTAAATGACAGCACTTTGCGTCTTCCTTTCTTTCAGACTTTCAGAAAAAAAGAAATTATTCAAGCAATTCAGATTCACTACAAATTACTTATAATATGTTGCACCTTTAGCATACTGTTCAAGTCTTTCCCTCACAGTCATTATGAGCATCATGATCCGTCTAACCGGTTCGTTTCTGCCGCATAATCTACCACGTCACGTAAGCTTTTCGATTCCTACGAAAATTCAACACCAGTCCCATCTTTTGTCCATTCGGCGCCAAACCGCTACTCTTGCGCCGAATTGGGCGAAAAAGCGCCGCCTTTCAATAACTTGCTTCAAAATTGATGATTTCAGAAACGGTTTGCACATTTAGAATAGCAATCTTATTCGCTATTTAACCATGTATGTCTTTCCAGATAATTTTTCAATTGAAATTCAGGTCGGCTAAGCACTACTGTAGCGCTGTAGTCACTATGATAGGTTTTCCGCTCCCTTCTCTCTTCTCTTCTCACAAGGAAAGGTTCCCAAAGCTTTTGCGATGCTATTTTGGCAGGATGTAGGGCCCTGTGAGTGGAGTCCAGAACCACAGTCAGTTTTTGCTGAACGCTTCTTCAAAGACCAGAAAAGGAGGTCTGAAAGCGTGCGCGCAACTATTGTCAACTACTACGACACCCAACGAGATGCGCCTCGGTGGCGCAGCCGGTAAGACTGCCACCTTATAGGAGCACGCCGGCGAGATTTTCAGTTCGAGTCCGAGTGCTGCCAATACTTTTTCACGTATTAGTTTGTCGTTACTACGCTTTCTCATGATCACAGGAGGCAACTTTAGACGATCAATGCTTACAACAAACCAAGGTTGTCTATTTGCTCCTTCATATGTGCTAGCTGTTCAACTATGCATATCCACCGCCATATTATACCGTATCATCAATAATACCGTAATTGCACACAAGTACGCTCACCTTACTGCTGAGTATTATGAACCTGGGTCATGTCGGTACATAAGTGCACTAAAAATATCGTTCTCACCGTTCTCACCTGAACGTGTTTTCGGCCGACTCCTTTCAACCTTCACAATGGATTTCACTTCTCCGAAGAGGAGATAGATTACGGTTGCGGATGCCATAAAAGGACTCCTCCTGGACGCTACATATTTATGGAGATATCGACTGTTAGGAAGAAGAGGCGGTACAGGTTGGAGGTAGCAGGTTAGAGGCCATCCGGAATATGTTACATGCAACCGAGATGGTATACTAAAAGTAGGTAATTGGGATAAAATATACAAAAAAGGTACCACTAGTGACTTTTCTTTTGATTGCAGATTATAAGCCAGACCTACCGACAGTTCTGCGCTCCGCTGTTTCGGCCGTGTCTGTAATACGCGTGGGTGGCAGCTGGTTACGCTGATGTTCACCAGTACCCTTCTCTACACCCACAGATTACGTGTTCAACGAAGAAGAAGAAGTAGTCATTCCTTGCCAGGGAGAAGATTGTTCCTCACTGTAAGGTTCTGCTGGTGTGACAAGCGCTAGTGTTTACTTGGTTATAGTTTCGTACCCTAGCTGTTGCCTGAAAGGGAAATAATAAATATGATACTTTTAATTTAATAATATATAAGAATTTTTCATCCCAGAGAAATGATATAGTGCAGATATAAATAGTTGAACAGCTAGCACATATGAAGGAGCAAATAGACAACCTTGGTTTGTTGTAAGCATTGATCGTCTAAAGTTGCCTCCTGTGATCATGAGAAAGCGTAGTAACAACAAACTAATACGTGAAAAAATATTGGCAGCACTCGGACTCGAACTGGAAAGCTCGCCGGCGTGCTCCTATAAGGTGGCAGTCTTACCGGCTGCGCCACCGAGGCGCACCTCGTTGGGTGTCGTAGTAGTTGACAATAGTTGCGCGCACGCTTTCAAACCTCCGTTTCAGGTCTTTAAAGAAGAGTTCAGCAGAAACTAACTGTGGTTGTGGACTCCACTCACGGGGCCCTACATCCTGCCAAAATAGCATCGTAAAAGCTCACCATAAGTTGGGAACCTTTCCTTGTCAGAACCTTTTCCCTCTAAGCGACCGGCTACTGCCTGCTGGAATCTTCTTAGATATGAGGGCAGCCTGTACTTTACCACCTTTCTAAAAATTCAAATATCAGATCTTGAAAAGTTAATTGCTAAATAAGCTTTTGTAATACGATTGTAATTCACTTTTCACGCTTTTTCGCCCAAAACGGCGTAAAAGCCGCTCGGTTTCTCGCCGAATGGACAAAGGAGGGCTGGTATTGTATCTGTCGGTTCAGCCAATAAACTTTTCTCAGCAGGAAAGCCTTTAGGGAGCGAAACAAGTGGTGATCTGAGGGGGTTGTATCAGAAGAATCTAGAGGATGGGGAATGGTCTCCCAGCCAAGCTCCCCGATTTCTTGGTGGGTCGTTTTAGCTACATGGAGCTGGGCGTCATCATGAAGAGGGTGACTGAAGGTCGTCTTAGCCGCTTTTCCCAAACAACTTCCTCAAGTTTCTGGATCTGAGTGGCGTAAATGGTAGAGTAAGTACCCAACTCTCATCACAACCAGTACTTCCAGAAACTCGTTGCTGGCGAGCGGAGAAGGAGGGACTTTCAGATGGGCATACGTCTGAGCAGCATGCCATCGTTCAAGGCAAGCGGGATCCGTCGAGGCAGCACTTTTCGGTAGCCGAGGGCTTAGAGGTGGTTGACTACTGTCGATTGGGTACATCCAAGCCTTATCGCAAGACTCCTGGTGGCAACCTCCGGATCCTCCATAATAGCGTCGAGACGGCAAAGTCACTGCTTGAGGGCGTCCCGACCGAGGCTTGCCTTTAACTCCATGTTCCCCTTTTGTAAACCGAACCAAACAGCGGTTGATGGTGCCGATGGTAGTGGAGTCCTCCCCATTGCTTTGTTGATATTGTGGACTGCTGCCGTCGCTACAGTGCCGCTGCGCATTTCGCAGAAGATTATTCCTCGAAGATGCTTTCGTGGAATTGACATTGCATTGACAAGCCTATACCCATGCAGGCTTATATACCTTTTGCAGAGAAGGTTCGAGAATGTTCTGCGAATACCAGATGGAAGATCATGAATATCAATCGAAAGTCTGAAGTTCTCGACTTTTAAACAAAACCATACCAAAGCCTTCCGACCCACCTAATATTAGGGGGGGGGCAAAAGTAATGAGACTCTCCGTGCCGTGCCCATATATCTCGCGACTGCAGACTGGTTTGGTGCTTATCGTATTTGTATCTTTGTATGCTACCTACTGAAGGCCACCTGAGAAGTTACCACTTCCGCCCTTTCCAGAAGCATGCCAAAACCGCAGTCCATCTCATGCCGAAACCCCAGCCTGACGATTCGACCTGTGTCGCGCAAATCTCGCCCAGTTCCCAACGCGGAGCAGCCTGGGCTCAATATTCACGCAAGGTGAGAAGTACGTCTTCCACCTTAACGCTGCCAAGCAGCAAGTTTGGGTGAGGCCTGGTGACCTGTTACTGACCTTTGTTCGGCGAGATGTTCACGGTGAGAAGCACCTCCAGAGCTTTTGGGTCTGCGTCCATGAACCGGTATGATGGAAGCTGTTTACCAAAAGCACGACGATGGATGAGATGGACCTGCGACTCGAACTTATTCAGCCACAGCGCATTAAGAAGGTCCTCCTCTTCGACAACGCCGCACCCCATCGGGAACAAGTGACCACGGATAAGCTTGCCCAGCTGGACTACGTTCACATGCCTCACCCACAGTATTCGTCGGACATCTCTTCATGCGACTACCACCACTTCTTGGGCTTACGGGACTTCCTGGTCGGATGAGACATAAGAACCTAAGCAGTCCTTGACAACCATATGGAGCAATTGACCAACACCAGGCCCAAGTAGTTCTGGAAGGGTGGGATGAGGAAGTTGGCTGAGCGATGGCAGCAAGTCATTGACCTTAATGGCATACACATATAACTCAATTACAAATCAACGATTCCTCAGTATCGTTGATTTGTAATTGAGTTATAAAGAGATAAAGAATTTTTTTCAATTTGTCTCATTACTTTTGTCCCCCCCCCTAATATAACAGCGACTACTTGCCAACCTAATAAATTGTGAAACTGCTTATGCTTGCTATACCTCAAGGAGCTGCTTTTCCTCCTTGCCTAATAGAATTGATACCAACCTGCTGGCACCAAATGAATGCAGGCCTTGCGTAGCCTGGTCGATACCAAAAAACAAAAAACAAAAAACTACAAAAAACTAAAAACTACGGCACCAAAAAATCGATACCGACTGTGTGGCAGGCACATGAGCTTCCTACCAACTGCGTCACGCTTGGAGACATTTACACTCTCTACTTTAGAGCTTCTACTTCTGTTGAGAGCAGTACACAAGTCACTGTTTCAAAGGTGTTTTATTAAATATCACAAATTTTAAAGAATAAAGGATGGTGTTATTCAGTCTCTTTTAGGGTGCTCCACGCATTCTACTTTTACGTGATGTTGTGGAGGCGATATTGTTGCGTATTTGGCCATATAGTGACTTGCTGTGGCCAGCCGACGAATAAGCCAGCATTGTATCCTTCCAGGGCAAATCTGATACCAATTCATCGACCACGAAGAGATAGAAAACTAGGTTGGCCTAAGCAGGAAATCCGAACCGAGAACCTAGCGTTGGGTGCACATGGCAGCCGGTGCCTCCTCCGACTGCGCTACACACACCCTAAAATAAGCATCGAAATACGATACGTTACGTCGAGGTCTGAATGCCGCTTTCCTTTTATTACTCATCGTCATCTGTTATATGGTGGCCAATATGGAGTGGGGTGAAATTACCCGAAGGGGATTGAATTGGCTGCAGCATGTAGCGTTCTCACTCCTTCATACCTCTGAGAATTCAATTATGTATCTTGTCAGTATCTCATTAGTCATGTCCATTTAAGTCGTTTAATCGTTTCACGACATCGTACGATGATGTCGTCGGACACCATCATAAAAATAGTTCATGGAAAATTATCACACATTTAATAGTACAAATTTAAGACGAAGTAGCGTTCTACCCCCGACCTTTAAACAGAGGCGTGGCAAATGTCTGCGTCTCCACTATCTCGTAAGGACGCCACTGGACTCTCGAGCAAGTCCAGGAAGTTGGGGGTGGGTGGGCCAGGAGGACGAGGGGGTAGAACGCTCGTCCCCCTAGTACCCTTTTGTTCGCATTTCCAAAAGTAAGCTGACCTATCAGATGAATGTGCGACTCGCCCACAACACAATAGCCATGTGATCGATATTGGGGGTGGGGCTTCGCCCCAAACTCCGAGAATAGAACAAACCCAATTGGCCTCCTTTTTCTTTAGACATTCTTACCTTTATTGCAGTACAAAATGGTTCTATTATATAAATTAGTGGAGCGGGATATGGTAGCGCAAAATCTTCGACTGCTGCTATGAATCGCATCAACTCTCTATCGCATTCACGCGATGTATCTTCCACAAAGTGCCCGTTCTCTACGTGGCGAGAACCAGATCATGAGAGTCCCAAAGCGAAGTGCTTAATCTGCAAAAACATAATTAAAATTAATCGGAATTGGTCGACAGGTTGACAACGTTTACTGTCCGACGGCAATAATATGTACTCCTCTGAAACCCATAGTTTCAGAGGAGTACATACATACAGTTTCCTCCCTACTTCTTCCATTCCCCCCCCCCTCCCCACTAATACTTCCTTACCTATGTGCTGGCGAAGGTGATAGTTAGTCAAGCCCTCACATGTGACACTGAGTCCCGACCCACTTGTCACGACGTTGCGACGACGTTTATTACATTCCTTCTGCACCCCGACACACGTGCCACGTCTTCAGAAACCCGACGCACATTGGAGGTTATTGAGGGAAAATACTAGTCCCCTTTGTTCTCCCTTCTACTAGAGGGTCCCCTTTGCTGATCAACTTTTCGCTGTTCCCCCACCTACTTGCCCCCTTACTCGGAATCCCTACGCAATTTGGACGTCTGCGGCACTTGTTCTGGATACCTACCCTCTTTGGACGACATCTGCGGCACTTCTGAATACCTTCGCGCGTTGGACGACATCTGCAGCATGTCTTCTGAATCCCGCGCACGTTGGGCGACGTCTTCAGCACGCCTTCTGAATCCCAACGCACGTTGCATAACGTCCACGGCAGGTCTTCTGCATCCCAACGCATGTTGGACGACGTCTTCACCAGCTCGTCTGTATCCCTACGCACTCTGGACGTCAGTGGCACGCCTTCTGATTCCCGGCGCTGGGCACTTGATCCCCATCCATACCCTGACGCGTTGCCAGCTGAACATATCGTAGACTTTGACGATCCGCCGCCCAGAATATAGTTCGCCAGCAGTCGCCCATGGCTAAGCTCCAAGAAACCTCGGATGGCCTTCGCCGCACTGTCGTAGACATCTCTTGGCTCCAGTCCCCCTCCCCGTGACGGACACGTGACATTTGCCGTTTATATATAGTAGGATGCTGATGATGAAAACTGGCTCCGGTTCGTTCACGAGACGAGAAGTATCCAGGTGCGCTACGTTAGGCATCTCCCACTACTGTAGAAGGCGGAGCGACGACCTCGTCTCGAACGAGATTTCGAGACGTGACGATGCGAGTCAAGAAGAACGCGCGGTGGAGCAGATTTCGTGCGGGGAGCAGCAGAGAACTGCTCTCTCCTTATTTTTGAGCTGTATTCTTTTTAGAAATGAGTTCCAGGTGGGTGACAGCAGGGCGCCATGGCTCACGCGTCCACACGGTTTTTTTTTCGTCCACAGAAGAGCATTCCGAAAAAATTAACTACGGTTTTGGACTCCCCACACGAGGTCCTACATCCTGTAAAAATTGCATCGGAAAACTCTGGAGGCTCTCATTATCAGAGCACTGTCGTAGTCTTATATTTACACCAGCCCTCACAGCGGCCTCTCGGCCGCACTGACGGCTTGTCATCGGCTCCGCCGTAGTGATAACTTCTCATCATCAATTTTAGGTGCAACCTATGCATGGTTTTCGCAGGAAGGACACCACCTTAACTACGCCGATTGCGGCAATTTAGAAAGAAACAGAAAAAATAAACGACATTCACATAAATGGATAATTTGATCAATATCGATTGATGGTGATTGATACTTCAAAAACGAACTTCAGGTTCATGTTCAGCGACCTCGATTACCCCAGGGCTAAAGTTTCGGACAGCTTAAACGACACCCACAGAGAATCGATAATTTGATCAATATCGACTGATGGCAATGAATATTTTAAAAACGAACTTCAGGTTTATGTTCAGCAACCTCCATTACCCCAGGGCCAAAGGATTTTATATTTGATTAATTTATAATTTAATTTGAAAAGGGTTTCATTTTCCTTCTTCTCGTAGGCTTATATTCATACATAATATTATATTTTGTTAATTTATAATTTAATTTGAAAAGGTTTTCACTTTCCTTCTTGTCGTTGGTTAATATTCATATCTTATGCCTAATTAATTTATAATTTCATTTGAAAGCGTTTCAATATCCTTCTTCTCCCAGTAAAGAAGGAAATCAGAGCGTGCCGATGGCATCCTATTTGTCGACGCTTCATATTATCGGGTTACAGCAGGTACGGGTGACTAGGGCCGCCGAAGTCATAATCACCGATTTGTCCCGAAGTTTTTCCAGGGGGGTTATTTGGGATGGTGATCACGAATCTGACATCCGTTTTCCGTATTACCCTGGAGTATGTTAAATTACAGTAGGTAAAGGTGATTAATGGTAAGGTCATGGTCACCGTTTTCGCCTAAACCTCGCGTTGAGTACGAAGCTGGTCCTTATTTGGCTAGAGTGAAATAAGCATGTAGGAGATGTGTAGGAAGCAAACTGGTAAAGAAGGCGGCAATCATGAAAAAATGCAAAAGTTTTGCATAGCACGGGAGTCGAACACCTGACCTAGCACTTGCAGGTAGCCCCCCACCCTGCTGAGCCACCAACTCGCTTGCCGTTGCCCTTCACCGCGTCCCATACAACAGCGCGCGAACGCATGCACGTGGGCACGTGCTGACGGTGCGCTACTGCACCCCCTCCCCCTTCGAGGGCCCGTAGTTCTTTTGGTTCAAGGACTCAGCAAAAACGAAACATGTCTTTCTACTATATGAAGGGTGGAGAGTCTCGCAGTACTATCCACTTTCCCCGTTCAGACCTACGCCTGTGACCCTTCCCTGGTCAGTCACGCTTGTCACCGCGCATAAGGCCTTCATTTTTCTGCATTCCTCCAATTTTGAACCCTTCAGTTCTTCCGTGATGTGCTGTCCTTTGGCGAATTTGTAGGGATACAATCACAGATCTTCACTGATCAGTCGCTGCATAGTAGAACGACCTACGTTGTGCTTCTCAGCTAGTTTCCTGATGCTTCGTGCAGGATTCCGGTGAAGTGTTGTTGACGACTATTCGAGGGGCAGAAGTCCTTGCAGTTCGTCGTGGTCTTCCTCTCGGACGACTTTCGATCCCTCCAGTCTCTTCGAAACTTTTGATGACGCGGTGTACTTGCATCCGATTCAGTTTAAGCATATACAGATGGCCCACATGAAGTGTTACGCGTTGTAACGCGTAACACTTCATGTGGGCCATCTGTATATGTTTTAAAAAATTTAAAACAACGTATTTATTCCTTATAATAGTACAAAAATCGCTTATTCCCTCATAAGCTAAAGACTTGAACTATTGCAGAAACACTCAAAGCACGAAGTGTCGGAAACTTTCGATTCAATACAAGTCTCGCACGACCAAGAAAACAGTATTTCGAGTGAGATGGTCCACCCAAGCTTTGAAAGGCCCTGAAGATCTGAGCTCCGTCGACATACGACGACGACGCTGTCGCTAGGCCCTGGTAGTCAAAAATTGGGTGGACCGGGCATCGGAAGCATTCTATTGACACCTGCTGGACGAAAGCCGTTGCCCACTGTGTTTCATGAGACGTCAGAAAAACGCGGGGCGCTAACTAACGCACTCTTCGAGCTTCTTTGTGAATTAAAATATCGACCGTATGTTCAGGTCTTTGGGCGGAAAACTGCAAAAAAACCTTTCCCACTGCTTTTTGATAGCGCTCTTCAAATTGAGCGCTATGAAAAAATACGATATTTGAGATCAGCACCGAATGATCTATCCAATGAAGAAAAAAGTCCAGCTTTAAAATGTTGATTCGATCAGCTATATTCAGAATGCGACCCTTGGGTGCAAATATCTCTTGCGAGGGAGCGGACCTGCCGCGTCAACCAGTATATAGCTCATTGAATCAATACTTCAAATGCTTAGTGGGCTTTTTTATTTTCATCGGATGGATCATTCGATGTTGACTTCAAATATCGAGTTTATTTTTCAAAGCACGCAGTTTAAAGAGCTTTATCAAAAAGCTGCGAAAAACGCGTTTTTTGCGCTTTTAAGCCTAAAGACCAACCAGAAGAAACGGCCGGAAATGTACCTGAATGGCAGGAGTGAAGTTCTTTGTGATCCTCGAACGATGATACCTAACTGTGCCACTCTGGCACGCGACAGGGGCTAATAAAAAGAAGGCTCCGTTGACGGGTGCTCAGGTAGATCCACGACTTACAAGGGAAGGGCCTGCAACATGTCTGGATGGGGAGAGCGAGTCACATAGGAGGAATCTCCACTCCAAGGATATCGTTAAAAATTCTTAAGAAAAAGCGTTCTGTGACACCCAGACTATACCCGACTCCATGAATTTGAATCTAGCATGACATGGTGGCTCACAAGGGAAGGGTCTGAAGCGCATGTCTGAACGGGGTGAGCGACTCATATAGGAAGAATCCCCACCCCCGAATTAGTACAAAATTATATTTCTTTTTTGATAAATCGTTAAACCCAAGAAGTAAGGGGTGCTTGAAGTTACAGTGGAAACGGCGCCTCACGAGTTTGGGGGCCTTGTACGTGCGCGATGTCTCTGCTGGCAAGCGGCTCGGAGCGCAGTGGATAATGACGCTGCTTCATGCGACCGAGGTCAGGGGTTCGATTCTTGCGCACTGTTGCATTTTTGCATTTCACCTGATTGGTTGAGATTTAAGGGATGTATACGTCTGTACCGTTTCCAGACGTTTTCTGCGCATTTTCCAGCTGTATGCTGTGAAGAGTAACTTTCTTGTGACTTGTTTATTACTGACCGGTTTTTTTTTAAACTAGCAACCAAGAACATGTTAGTGACAAATAAGTGTTACAGGTAGACCCCTCTAACGAGGTAGATCCTCCAGAATAACTAGAGCACTTAACTGACGAGCATTCATTTCCTTTCACTGGGACCGGGAAGCACCAGTGTGTGTTCTTTGTGCTCTTAGCTCTCCAAATCCAGCCCGTGAAAAACGATACCTATACTTAGTTAGCTGCAGAAAGAGAGGGAGGGCTTCGTGCTCCGAGGCGACGACTAGAGTCTCTGAAGCGGAGAGAATTTGTTCGCCTTCGATTTCCAACAGCTCCTCGCGAAAACTTCGCCGACGCCCGTAATCTAAACATGTAGAACGCCTGATTGTGTTTGTGTCGACGTGCCAGCGAAGGTGGAGGCCAGCAGTTAGAAGTTTGCGTGCGACAGCAGCTGAATGGGGCGTCGAAGCGACGTCGTCGCGGCAGAGATGATGCGGGCGACGACGACGTCGATCGCCGCCAGCGACTGCGGTCGTGGCCGTGGCGGCGGCGGCGGTGTCCGCTAATCGTTCTTGAACATCTAAATAGACTCAACCGCCTTCAGGCATCGGATTCAGTGTCGGGATTTCGGGCAAGAGGGAGAGGGAGCGAGAGAGCGACGGAGCGAGATCGATAGTAAGCTGCCCTCGCTCTTCCACTTCTCCTTTCAACCGCAAACGCCGTCGTCCGAAGTGCGCTTCCCGCGTCACTATCGTATGCCTTCAGTTCAGCAGGCCGGTCGGCAGCGAGAGGTGCGGCGGCGGCGATGCTTCGGATGACGGCGACGGAGCGAGTGCGCCTTCACCTAGCTCAGGCAGGCTCTCAGACTCTCAGGCTCCACCGCCACTTATATCGTGGCCTTTTTTTCTTCGCTCACATCAAGTCACTCAACCAGCACACGTCATCGCTGTCACTCGAAGCAATTATCGCGGTCGTCGACAGATTTGCCTCGTTCCATATTTCAGCTTAGCGTGTTCACACCTGCCACTTAAATCGACTCCACTTTCCTTCCATTCCTCATATCCCGCAGGTCAGAAGAGAACGAAGGCTGGCTCCAACGCCTTTCCCATCTCCACACTTCTCTTCTCGCTCTTCATTCACATCGGCGTCTTTACTAACAATTCCCGTTTCAATTACGTTCTTCTGCACTCTTCTCCCAGAGATGATGCTCGAGTGCTATTTTTCAGTGTGATTACTCGTCGCCGGCAGAGCTAGAGAAGCCGTAACAAGGGTAATTTTATGCGAGAGGAATCCTAGCGCTGTCACGCCATCGCAATGGACAACGTTCGAGCGTATGGAGTAGGATTAGCTGGCGGACAGTTTGACGCGAACGTCTTCTTCCGAAAGCCGACCGTCATCTTCAGATCTATAGCTTTGGTAAGCGCTTGGAGTGACTTTGCAAATTTAACCTTGGTAAAGTTGGAATACAAATCCTGATGAATGGAACTTGAGGAACATTTGATTTTCATGTACGATTTTACAGTTTTTACAGAGAAAGAGTGCATGCTCTTGTAAAGAACTCCAGAATGTGGTCCATTACCACACCTGTGTCAAAATCGGCCCCGCCTTGGGGTTGCTTTTCTTGCTCAGACTGGGATTTCGATTGGGTTCTGTGCCCTCTTCTGCGCCAGCGGAGGTGAACACGGAACCCCAGCAAAAGCATTGATTTTACGCGCATGGGCTTTTTGCCCTAGGAGTACCGATTTAGCTCTTCCACCTTGCTATGCCATGCCTGCTGAATTTCTTGAATTTTCGTTTTTAAAATTTCCAATATATGGCTTTTTATCTTTGCTTCCTTTTAGGGTTGAATAATTTTCGTTTTATTTGTTTCATTGTTTTTTTGTTGCTAATTGCCAATTCCATTAATTATCGTTTACTGTATCACAAATGAAACAACTTTTCAGGTCAAATTTATCGAATGTGACTATAGATGATAACAATTTGCTAAAGGTAACAATAACGCATTGAATATGAAAATAATGTTGTAATAATGCCTAATTTTTTACAGCAAGATAGAAACTGCTCGAGAAACTGATCTTCTTAAAAAAATCCATAATGATCTACTTAAAAGTCATGCTTTGTAATGCTACTTATCTAACTTTCAAAACACATTAGATAAGAAAAAGGTCAAGAAGGAGCAATAAGTAGGAAACACTAAGCTAACTTTCGTGAACATATGCAATCGATAATCGATTTAACCTTCTCCGTTTGACAGCTCGGCATACTCAGTCTTCAATTCCCTTTCAGAACTTTTCCACATGACTTTAGTCCCTACGTCTCAATGATGCATTAAAGAACGACCGAGGACATCGTTAAAAATTTTTTAAGAAAAAGCGTTCTCTGACACCTAGAATATACCCTCCTAGATGAATTTGAATCTAAATTGTAGCATAAATTAGTTGATGTATAAATTAGCTCTCGAATTTGCCCTACACTAGTGGGTAATTACTATTTAAATTTTAAAAATGCGTTCGTTCTAAGAGAACTTCTAATTGCAGACAGAATATATAAGGTTGCTGAACATCAAAGCTAATTCCTTTGTATGAGGTTGCAAAAATAATGGTTTCCAATCATCGCATAAATACCCTTCCTCATTAGAAGTACTGAATCGAGTTCTTACACAAGTAGATGATACACGATAAAGTGCTAGATGTGACGTGAATGAATACGTCAACCTAACCATCTTTAAGCGTGTGCACTTAAGAAAATGCCATCTGTTGTTGCCGTTAGACGATTCTATAAAGAAACTTGGCTTTCAGTTATCTCATATTTATTCAGTTCATCAATTGCGTTTATCAATATTTGACTATTTATTTATTTATAACTGCTCCTTTAGTGGCTCATAGAACAGGCTGATTAAAAACACAACAATCTTGAACAGTTTCAGTTAACTCACACAGGTCATCAAAAAAAAGTATAACGTCATTATGCTCTGCAATTTCGTTTTTTCTTTTTATAATGTAGAGAAACATCAATTGAAATATTAGAATATAGAGATATTGTGCTAACAGAGAGGTAATAATATGTTAGTCAATTCGATTTTGATGGATTATCTATAAAGAAAGCCTTCTTTTGCTTTATTTGAACTCGCTTTTTGTTATTTTACAATTTGCTATGGAACCCCATTTCCTTTCACTTTTTCTGCTACTCTTCTTGAAATTGCGGCTATTTGTGAAAGGAACTTTTCTCTCTTACCATAATATGTACTTACACTACACGTGATCTGTAGTTTACTAATCGGATTTACGAAAATACGTGGTTAATTTTCAGCCTTTGATTTCCAGAAATTTTGCAGAGTTGAGAGTTAAGTTGTTATTTGGAACGATTTATTTACAATTTTTAGATTCGCTACAATAACTTCTGCTTTTAACGAATTGATTATCTTTCTACCAAATGAATCACGTTTGCCCTGTTGCAAAAAGCCTGGCACTCCTTCAGAAAATTGAAAACGAAAGGCCGCAACTTCTCAGAAAGTCTGCGCATGTTATCGTCAGACTATAAGAGCACTTCTATTTTTAAGCGACTGCATCAGTAAGTGGAAACTATACTTCATTCTGGAAGAATTCTGGATTTTGAAGTTTGAATTATGCATCGCAAGATGTTGAGAGAAAATAAAGAAGTCAAGAAGTTGTAAACAAATATACCACAGCATATTCCGTCTACAATAAAAACGAGCACTTATAGGTGCCCTTCCGCTGAAAAAAAAATCTGTGCATCTAATAAATAAAGAGCAGTGGGCTTCAAAAACGGTAGACGGTGGTGCGCCGTCGTGGTATGGCTTTCTTGGTGAAATTTCCTGACAACACTCGATTTATTTAAAGCCGAAAGGCTAGAAATTTCGGCGCTTAAAAAGGCTGAGAACATTAGGCAACAGCCGGAGAAGCACATTAGCTGAAAAAGTACGAGAGACGCTGTAATACGCTGGCTGAATTGAGGGTTAGACCGAAATGCGGACCACTATTTGTTCTCCTTTTAGAAAGAAAAACTATCAGAAAGGCAAATATGGACTCTGTTCTAAATGGTTTTAAAAATAAAGGATAAATGGATAAAGGACGGCGTTACTCAATCACTTTTGGGATGCGCCACGCATTCTACTTCTACGGGATGTCGTGGAGACGATTTGAATGCGTGTTTAGCCATACAATGACTTGCGGTGGCCAGCCGATGAACAAGTCAGCGCACTATTATTCCCACACAAGTCTGGTACCAATTCACCGACCCCGGAGGGATGGAAGGCTTGGTTGGCCTGGGCGGGAAATCCGAACCAGGAACCTGGTACCGGGTGCACGCGACAGACGGCGCCTCTTCCCACTGCGCTACACGAGCCCATCAAAATAAATGAAAATATTTTGAAAAATTACAATCTCTTTTGTGATGAAATGTACGATACCATGAAAGCGTCTGTCTAAAATCGTTGTTTACCTTTGGCTTGTTTTTCTTCTGCCCATAAAAGGAACTGGAGCACGTATTTTTTTTTGCCGTGCATTAAATCCTACATAGTTTTGACAACATTTATATTCCATACTGCGCCATTTTCTATTTTAATTATCTGCACATTTTTTACTGCTGTTTAAACCTGCGTATTTCAACTACCCTGAAAGCTTCTCTCTTCCTAGATGTCTACGAATCCTAGATTCATGCATTTCATTTCCACTCCTTTCAGGTTTCACGACTTTAGCAGACCTCGTGCCGCATTCAATTACTTTCATGCAAGCTTGATGACAGGCCATCTGAAAAAATGTTTCACTTTCAGTCGTAGTTGTCAATTAATTCAAAATATTCACGTTTGGAAATGAATTTGTGCTTCGACATGTGTATACTGAACCTACTACTTATATATGAGGGTTAAGAACTGCTGTTACCTAGTATATACGTAACATCACAGGTAGCGTAATTTTGTGGCTAAGATCCTACCAGAACAAATTCGAAGACTTATGAAGCAGTTGAAGAGCTTACTAGAAACTTCTAGCCTTCTTAAAGTAACATTTGTTTAAGGGAAAGCTGAAACTACGTTTCGAATTTCTTTTTCCTAAAGTATACAGATTTGTTTGTGACGTCAACTGGTTGTAATGGAGTTGGTGTGCTAACTCACATCGCCGACATCTTATTAATTATTTAGTTGTTTTTTTTAACGAATTAGTCTACTGATTCCATACCCGCTAGTTTTTCTTCAAATTTTCAGTTTTTTGTAAATGCGGACGAATGTGGTGTCCCTAACATCACTTTCAGCCACAAACCTCAACGATTTCGCTAATTTTTAAAAATGTTTACGCACATATTGTATGATGATAGGACGCGTGCAGCGCAGTCGGAGGAGGTGCCGGCTGTTGCGTGCACCCGATACATACTAGGTTCCTGGTTCGGATTCCGGACCAGCCCAGGCCAACCAAGTCTTCGACAAAGGATAGAGTACTGACTTGTTTATCGGCTGCCCACCGCAAGTCATTGTATGGCCAAATATGCGTTCAGATCACCTCTACGACATCCCATGGAAGTAGAATGAGGGGCGCATCCCAAAAGGGATTGAGTAACGTCATCCCCTATCCTTTTTTATCCTTAACTGTATGATGTTAGTCAGTAGCTTTCAACAGCTTCTAATAGTGATCACTCAACGCTGAAACAAAGACGGGAATGTTTTTCTAAAGGGATTCATTTTTGCGTTGCGTGCACACTAATCACAAGTCAAGCGCTGCTCATTACACTTGTTAGCTCACTTTTTTTGCATGAATTCAGCTCAGCAAACGAAAAAAAGTTCAGAAACAAGCCAGCGATTGTTATTTCCCATTTTTCAGTAAGCCTTTCAATGTGGGAAACCTCATTGGGAATAGATGCACTCGACGATAAACTTGTGATGACAACAGTTCGAGCTCTAACAATATTGTACGACAATTCATTGGTTCATGCTCCGTGTATTTGGGCTTCTGAATGGCTGCGCAATTCTGAAAATTACGAAATTGCAGTTCATAGTGATATTATGTTCTACATTGCCGTGAGTTAGCTAATATTGTGCAAGATTGCTTTGTTCGTTATTTCCTTGTTTTATGTGCGCACTTAAGGTGCAATTATAAACAAATATACGCACTAAACACAATAATGTTAAAAGACGGCGTTAATCAATACCGTTGTGGTATGCGCCATGCATTCCAATTCTGCATGACGTAGGATAGGCAATTTTAATGCATATCTAGCCTGTTGTGAGACTTTTGGTTTCCAGTCGGTGGACAAGGCCTTCTGTATTGCCCTTCTCAGACAAGGCTGCTAGCAATTCACCGACCCTTACAGGATGGAAGCTTAGATAGTCATAGGCAGGACTCGAACCAAGAAGCAAGACAGGAATGAACGCTGGAAGTTCCTCCAACTGCGCTACCATAATTAAACACAATCGACCATAAGCACACAGAAAATAATCTATTTCTCAGAAGGAAATTTAAGCGAAAAACCTCGTCGAGCCAGAGGCAAACATTGACAATCGTTTGTCCAAGCGCATCAGTAGCAAAACAAGGCTCAGAAAATAGCTGCTGCTGGAATTTATTCAAAATCAGACTTGAAAACTGATAAGGCTAATACGAGGAAGGAGTCAAAACCGTTTCCACGTCATCATCTCGATTCATTCGTTTCTGATTTGTAACACCACGAACTCAACATGATTTTAATTTTTTAGTTAAGGACTGTTTGAACCACTTTCCCTAAAATGTGATAATTTCCTGAACTTAGAAGTCTTTTTTACACTCGACTTTTAGCAGACCCACACTCATAGAAGATGTAACTTTTGTGACGATTATTCGGGACGTTTCCAACCGACCTCGGCGGTCTGGCAGCGAACGGAACTATTTTGAATGCCTTCTCAGATCTCTGTCATATGTTTCAACCATGCTAGAGAAATTTTTTCTTTACTAAACGTACCGATATGTGATGCGTGACAGGAAATCGCTGCTGGTAGAATTTTCGCAAAATCAGAGTTGGAGACTGGTGAACCTCATAAAAATCAGTTTAAACCGCTCCAACAGCATTAATTCTGGCAATTTTACTTATTATTGAAGACCAGTGTCATAGCTTGATTTCGTTATCTGTTGAGGGATTTCTCCAAAATTCGCTCAAATATTCTTATCTAAAGCCCGTTTTTTATGTATTTCCTTGCTGATTCACATCCATAAAACATTTGCTCACAAAACGTATGTATCTATCGAATGTTTCCATACCGAAATCGTTGGTCTGGGGCCAAGCGGACCCATTGAGATGTTGTCCTGAATTTCTGGTACGCTAGGGGATTTGTTTTCAAATTTAAAAGACCTAACATTGTTGGGATTCATCCAAGGGTAACGAAGTGGACGCGCAATTTCCTTACAGGAAGGACATACCAGTTAAGGGTTGCGGGGGCACTCTCCTCTGTGTTCAACGCTTAGGCTTATGTTATACTTCCGCGGGAGCATCCGCGGAACGTCAAATCAATTTTGAGGTTGGGGTGACGTGCAAAATGTACGCTGATGATGTCAAAATATAAAAAAACAATAAAGGAACACCAGGACACTCACTCCGTCCAAGCAGCTCTTTGACTACATAAGCAGTTGGGCTACATAACAAGTGGGATCTGCCACTTGAACCAGAGAAATCCTCTTTCTTACCTTCAGGGGCGAATAATACGGCAACGATAAACGTTTATAAGTTAGAAAATGTCGATCTAAAGGTGGTTGATGATGTCCAAGATTTAGGTTTCTTAATAACTGAGAAGCTCGATCTTGATATGCATTGTAAGGCCGTGGTCAAAATGGCCAATTGTCGTACATATAATCTCTTCAAGGCTTTAAAAAGCAGAAATCCTGAAACGCTTTTACTCGCTTAGCCCTTGTTTATACTTGCACCGCCACGCGACGCGGCACCACGATCGGTATAGATATCGATTTTTCGCGCAGCCAGATCAATATCTATTCCGACTATGGTGCCGCGCCGCGCAGTGGCACAACTATAAACTACGGCTTACAAAACATACGTGCGACACGTAGTAGAGTTTGTTACAACGGTTTTCAACCCGGTCAAGAAAAAAAAACATTACTCAAAATGCTGTTCAAGATTCTCACGGGCAAACTCCACATAAGTCCTTCACATTTCTTCGGTGGTCAAATAGTAAAAACAAGAAGAAGTAGGGTCCGTCTGCAGGTCCCTACTGCAAAAACCACAATCAGATCTTTAATTTTGACAGATAGAAGTCTGCGGGAGCTCAACTCTCTGCTTGCGGAAAATGAAAATCTCCTGTCATTATCCATGCATGTCCTCAAGAAATTGATGCTGACTAAATTCTGCTGCTGACTAAATTCTGTTCATAGCTGCCTTCAGAATTACAGATGCCTCTTGTCTACGTCTGTTTGTTGTTTTGTGAGTGTTTTGGTAGAGCTTGTTGCTTTTTCTCATTCGTTTTGCGCGCGAGTTTCATGCTTACGCTCTGAATAAATAAATAAATAAATAAATAAATAAATAAATAAATAAATAAATAAATAAATAAATCTAAAAGCGAAGAAGCTGAAAGATCTACGAATAAACGAGCCCGTGTGCGTGTGACGCATGACAGAAAATCGTGTGACGCATGAGAGAAAATCGCTTCTGGTAGAATTTTCGCGAAATCGAGATCAGAAACTGGTGAAGCTAACGAGAAGAAGTGTTTTCCAATTCGTCACCATCAATTCTGCCAACTTTTCTTTCCCTTGAACACCAGTGACTTGACGCGATCTGTTTTTTCAATTGGGGGCCTTATTTGCTTCAGGACTTCCCAAAAATTCGCTAAAATGTCCAGAGTAAAACTCATTCATTCTCCTCCGTCGTTCTCTTGCAATCTGGTCTCTCTCAAGCGGAAATTCTTTCAGCATGCAAGCTTTTTGGTCAGTTCCATCCGACGCTTCCGCCCGAACCCGGTGGTCTGGGGCCAGGCGAACCCATTCTGATTGCCGCTTCAGATCGCTGTCGTCCATTTCGGGCATATTGCTGGAATTCATCATTCGCGCCGCTCGTCATTCATTTCTGTCCGGCTCCCATGGGATCGGCTAATACGAGCGGCGATGCCCCCAATCGTGCCTACATCGACTTCTGAATGTGTCGCCACGTTTTTCACGTAAAATGTTGTCGGGACGGGATTTGCGGACGCTTCCAGCGCACCCGCTCACCAGCACCACCTCTCCAGACAACCTCAGCGCATGCATAATTGATCGCAGAATACCCAACAATATGACCAAAGGGCAATGCCATAAGGGATGATGTCAGAGCGCTTTCGAGAGCTTCGACGAGGTGGTTGCTGCGAGAGGACGTAGTCAATTTCTGACGGCAAACGGGCGCAGAGCAGAAGGAACGTCGGGGAGAAGACGGAGCTCTTGGACGTGAAAATTTCAGGGGATCTGGGACATGGTACTCTTATTAGATTCTCCCTCAAACCTCGGAAACGGAAATGCTTCGGATGGCTGAAGCAATCTCCCTCTCAGTGAGCGTTCACTATCATCTGGGAAATTAGTCTATATCGCTCTAAAAAGTCGTCAACTGAAGTCTACGTGCCTTCCAAAAAATGTGTGACAACTCGGTTTAGTTATTGTGAAGCTCGTTCATTCAGCCGTAGAAGCCTAATTTGGTAGACCGACGCGTTGCATTCCCACTACCTAAAGTGGCTATGGCACCTATGTAGTATAGCGCAGTCGGCAGAAAACTCTGCTCACGCTTGTCAAAATCGATTTGGTGCAGCGGCAATCCGACGTTCTATTTACCTGAGGCCTGCTGATTGATGCAAAGCTTAGCAGCGAAGGCTGGGAGTCTGATGCTGCCGCCTGGTCCTTGATGTGCCTCTATCATTTGGCGTAAAAGTAGACCACAAGAAGATTGATCGAAGCGATGATCGCCCCTTAGGGCACGTGGTAGCGCAGTCAGAAAAGGCGTCCGCTATCGCCGGCGCGCCAAATAGAGAATCTTGGTTCGAGTATCGTCTAGGAAAACGCAAAAATGAGCAAAATATTTCGTTTCTTCGGGATCGGTCAGTCACCACCTCAATTGTCTAATATGCAATGACAATACAACGACTTCCTCATGGACTGATCACACCGCAAGTCATTTTACGCAATCAGATAGCCCCAACGATGTATCGTGCAAATAGAATGCGTGGCGCATCCTTAACAGGAGTTAGTTATTCATCGTTTTATGCGTCATCACTCTAAATTTTTCCAATCTGTCTATCCTTTTTGGCTTAACCTTTTTTCAATCTTTTCAGCATTTAACAAAAAACATTTCAATTATTTCTACGTAGTTATATTTCTAGGTGATCATTTTCAATTAATTCCAAGCAAATTGCCTTAGGAATAATATATCAGCTATACTTTCCATTCGGTATTCCTGCCGAGAATCACCAAGCGAGATTTGTTTTCTGTATTGATCGTCTAGGGCGCGTGTAGCGCAGTCGGAGGAGGCGCCGACTGTCGCCTGCACCCGATACCAGGTTCCTGGTTCGGATTTCTCGCCCAAGCTAACCAAGCCTTCTATCCCTCCGGGTCGGTGAATTGGTACCAGACTTCTCTGGGAAGGATAAAGCGCTGACTTGTTTATCGGCTGGCCACTGCAAGTCATTGTATGACCAAATACGCATTCAAATCGCCTCCACGACATCCCGTAGAAGTAGAATGCGTGGCGCATCCCAAAGAGAGCCTTTGTCCTTTTTATCCTTTATTGATCGTCCAAAAAACTACAAATTATATTTGCGTTCTAAGCGGATGGCAAAACAGCTTAAAAGCTACTGAGTTAATTCCAAAAAACGAGCTTTTGCCTAACTAGAAAAAACTTATAGTAAGTGTTGATTGAGAGTTATGAATACAATTTCTTTACGACTTCACCCTAGAATTATGGCCTATACAGCTCAGTCGCTGCATTCAGAAAACAACGATAACCTGAGATTCTGCAGCAGCGTTAATTTCACGCCACAAAAAACACAATTGGAAATGATTCTGCACCTATGTATGCATGGCAAAACAACCTCTTCCTTATTGATCTTATCGCGAATGCGAGAGCGCTATCGATTGGTTCGCTCTGCGCGGAAGTGTTGTTAGAGGAAGAGTTACCGTAAGCTGCACTAAATGTGCAGCTTCTTTACGAATAAATACTGGTTAAAAAATGAACACAAAGCGTAAAGAAGGACGATAATCGATCACTGTTTGGATGCTCTACGCATTCTACTTCAACGTGCTACCTTAGTGGCCGTCTTAAACGTAACTGGTCCATAAAATGATATATCTTTCCCAGTCGATGAAAAACTTAGTCTTTTATCCCCCGGACAAATGTAGTGCTGAATGACGACCCAGAAGCAATGGAAAGCTTTGCTAAACAGGGTGGAAATCGATCAAACCTTTAACTTCGACTGGACTTGCACGCGAGAGTCGTTTTAATAGTGAATGTTCAGTTTTAAATGGCAATTGAAACCAGGGAAGATTTCAGACAGCAGAAATAAGGTAATTAAGGTGGAAGTGCCGTCTGTGTAGAGCTTCACCCTTCATAAAACACCTGATTTCCTCCTATCTACATACACTAATATTAGGGATCTGAAGCTCCTTGCTTTATGAGCACAACACAATGGGGGATACGTATGCATTGCTTGTTTTCACGAATGCAGAAAAATTGAATCTATCCTAAGCCCTGGTTTACAGTTGCACCGCTGCGTGGCACCATAGTCGGAATAGATATCGACCGGGCAGCGCAAAAATCGATATCTATGGCGACCACGCCGCGCTGCGAGGCGGCGCAAGTATAAACAAGGCCTAATCGGAGCGGGCATATGTATAGTGATCTGCGTCTCCAGTCTCTTGCTTAAGATTCTACGAGAGCTTCAGCTGCTGTCCCTCATACAAGGGCTTTCCTTTAGAATTAGGCTTAGGCATAGAATGACGTCTGCAATTAACACTTTACGGTTGCCCCTCCTGACTAGGATAGATCCGAAACGTTTTCTACTGCTCCCTGAACTGCTTAGAAGCATCCTACTTCAGAAACAGTCCAATTTCAGAATTGCTGATTTTATCACGACATGTACATAGTATAGTTGTGCTCGAATGACCTATTCGAATAGGTATTCGAATGTTTTTCATTCGAATTTGAATACTTGAATTCGAATGTTCAAAAAATCGCGTTTTTCGAATGTATTCGAATTCGAGTGTTCAAATAATCGCGTTTTTCGAATGTATTCCAATTTGAATGTTTAAAAAACCCCGTTTTTCGAATACATTCGAAATTCGAGTGCTCGAAAATTGCGGGTATTCGAAACCATTCGAATATTCGAAAATTTTGCGAGGGCACAACTATAGTACATAGTATCTCGATAATAGGGTGAACTCGTATTAAGGAAACACTGAGAGAAAAATTTAAGATATTTTGAAATACCACCATTCTTAATCGTTAGCGATCTCCTTCATCTTCTTTGATTCGTCGTATTCCTCGTTCCCAAACAATGCATCAAATGGCGCCATCAATGCATCAAATGGCCAGAACTATTCTAGTCTGATGAGCGCGTGTAGCGCAGTCGGAGGTGCCGACGGTCGCTTGCACCCGATACCAGATTCCTGATTCGGATTTCCCGCCCAGGCCAACCAAGCTTTCCATCCCTCCGGGGTCGGTGAATTGGTACCAGACCTGTCTGGGAAGGACAAAGCACTGATCTGTACATTGGCTGGCCACCGCAAGTCATTGTATGGCCAAATACGCATTCATGTCGCCTCCACGACATCCCGTAGAAGTAGAATGCGCTGTCGCATCCCAAAAAGGGATTGAGTGACGCCGTCCTTTATCCTTTGTCCTTTATTCTAGTCTGGAGGGGACAGTACCACAGTGACAGTTTCGTCCAGCATTCCACGACAAGACACCACATTCCTTGTGCTCACACAAGAGCCACCGTATCATTTGGAAGAAGGCAATAGGAAAAATTCAGGAGAAGGGATGAGAGACAAAGCACCGCCTGCTCCCCTCCGATTAGGATAGGTCCCAAATGGCCTAAAATATATTGGGCACGATTCGCTGCCTGCAAGCGGCACTTCTTTTTCTCAAACGAATTTCCAATTCCTGTAACAAGGTTAATCACAGCGCGGCAGTTCTTGTGCGTCAGCTTCATTCGACAAGTGCAGACGTGTGCCGATGGCGTTTTGAATGCGCAACTCGTGTCCGATGAAGAACGCCGTTTTTCGACTGTTCGTTCACATCCCGTCGGGAGGATGAGCAGCCGGGCAGGGCGGCTCGCGTGTGCGCAGAGCTTTGAGCCGGAATGACGCAACCACGCCATCCCTAAGGGATGCTAAATACTGAAGAATGAGAGAGCGATTTAGGTCCATCTGATGGCTACGAATTTTGAGAGTGGAATGGCACTATAGAACACAATGAGCTACTTTCCTGCTTGACATATATGTACCGTTTTTCACGTCAAATTGGACACTTTTCGAGAAAAATTGGCATTTTCAAAATCACATGGACAGTTTTCCAAATCAAATCGGACACTTTTCATAGCAAATTAGACACTCTTCTAAGCAAGCTTTGTGCTTCTGAAATAAATCTAGACGTCTTCCGAATTGAAACAAACTTTTTATAGGATAGACCACAGACTTTCCTAAATAGTCAGAATAACTTTTGTTCAAAGAAAATTTGGTATACTCTTGGATTTTTTTTTTAAACTTCCACACACAAATAACACTGACACCAATTAGTGTAATTGTTTTATAAAATCTCTATTTTGAAGGTATAACAATGAATAGAATTGTCGTTTAGAGCGCATCAAGACAGAAATTATTTAATGCATTAAACGACGAGATCGCGCCATGCAGACGGAAAGCACTCTCGATTTTTATTTGATTGATGGTGTATATGCTGCATACACGAACCATCAAAGTGTGGATATCTGTGTCCTTTAATTTGTTCTTTTTTGTTGTACTGATTACAGGTGTGAAAATCTATGCACACAAAAATTTTGCTATTAATCGAAAAATAAGTCGTAACGTATTCGGTAAGAACAATCGGCGCAATCTATTTTGGCACTAAAACAATTGGCGCAATCTATTTTGGCACTAAAACATTACCGTCGCCTTGCTTTTTAAAACATGCTTAAACTCTGATTTTTCCTCAAAATGGGAATTTCATAAAATGTGCTCACTTATTGGTATGCAAATTGAAACTTCAAAAAATGTAACACTAAAATTTTCTTTTAACAAGAAATTGTTTCAATCCTTTTAAAAACTCTAGCTTGAATTGGAGGAAGCTCGTTTTGACTCGGAAGATGTTCAGATTAACTTGAAAAGCGTTAGACTGGTTCAGAAGGGTGTCCAAATTGATTGAAATTTGTCAAATTCGGCGTGAAAATATCGCATTAGTATTTCGGGAATTCGCCACGTCCTCTGCATATCTCGACGTGACTCGGCGACAAGGCCTCGTTCTTGGATTTTTTTACCGACTTCTTGGTCATGTTTACCATGGGCATGAATAATAATGAAATGTCAGGGAAATTGTCAAAAGACCCTTGGTTTCTTTTCTACAGTTTGGTTTTTTTCCTGAGAATATCTAAAGATAATGAATGCCTGGTGGCGCAGTCGGAGAAGGCTCCACTCTGAACGAAAGTTCTTGGTTCGGACTCCCGCCTATGCCAACAAAGCCTATCCCCCTGGGGTCAGCAAATTCGTAGCAGACTTGTCTGGTGGGAGGATAAAACACTGAATTGTCCATCCGCTGGCCACCACAAGTGGTTTTCAAACGTGTTGTGCACTAAAAAAGACGATATTTTGCTTCGGTGATTATTTACATTAGGATATTTCTTGCCAGAAAGATTGGGGAATATTGGCTAGTCAAGCGTACATGGAGACGACAGTTTTTAACATTGCACAATATTCAACCTACGTCAAAACTGTTCTAAATTTCTATTCTTCCTTAGAACGCTTACTCAGGTAAAGAGTCACCTTAAAGCAAATTCCCTCCTAAAAAGGATATTCCGGTGTTTTCTCATTTTCTTCAACCATATGCCGTCTTTCTATAGGTCACTTAACCTGCAAATACCTATGTTAGGCCCTGTTTATACTTTCGACGCCGAGCGACGCGATGGCATGCACAGTGGCCATATTGATCGATCGCGTCGCCCGATCAATGTGCCACTTTTCTACATAGCGTTGCGTCGCTCGACTTCGAAGTATCAACGGCCTTTAGGCTCTAAACAGACTTTCTACACCAAACCGCTTTCGCCATGGAACTTTCACCGTCTGGGCGAATATTGTGAATTTTGACAGCGAAGATTAAATTGAAAATCAGCGGCGTTATTCAATCTCTTTGTGGGATACGCCACGCATTCTGCTATGTACTAGATATGTATGAACGCAGTATCGCATATTTGACCCATACAATGACTTATGATGAAAAGCGGATGTATAAATCAGTCAGAGTTTTATCCTTCCCAGGCAAGTCTGCAACCAAATCACCGACCCCTTAACAATGGGAAGTTTCGTTGGCCTGGTCGCTACCCGAACCAAGAACCCTATCAGCGCCTCTTCCGACTGCTCCAATTTCAGTTGGCCGCTTTCTGACTATGTGAACTAAAGAATCCAAATAGCATGAGAATTTTTTAAAGATAATTTATCCGTTTTATTTATATTCATTTATGCTCGAAGATTTCGACGTGCACTGCGGTCTGCATAGCGCTGTTTGTTAAAGCAATGTAGCTGAAAACCACTTTAAAGTATTGCATCAAATTGGGATTTTTGATCTATCTGAAGTCTACCATAGCACTTCATTTTAATTGAAATTTGTAATCTTTATTGTTGTTGGGCGCCTGGAGCGCAGTCGGGGGAAGCGCCGCCTATCGCCTGTACCCGATACAAGGTTCCTGGTTCGGATTTCCCGCCCAGGCCAACCAAGCCTTCCATCCCTCCGGGGTCGGTGAATTGGTACCAGGCTTGTCTGGGAAGGGTAAAGCGATGACTTGTTCATCGGCTAGCCACCAAAAGTCATTGTATGGCCAAATGCGCATTCGTATCGCCTCCGTGACTTCCCGTAGAAGTAGAAGCATTCCAAAAGGGACTGAGGAACGCCGCCCTTTATCTTTATCTTTAATCAATCCTTTTATTATTCTGCTGTTCATTAATACAGGTAAGCATATTTAGACATTCGTTGCCAGGTCAGCCAAAAAGTCAGTGGAGCCAATGTTTCCGAGTATGAAAAACATCCTCTTCATATCATTTCCTTGTCAACTTCGAAAAGAACAGCATCAAAAGCCGATATCCTGAATCGGTTGACTAGTCCCTTTCGCAAGCCTTCAGAAATTGCTGTCAAGGCATCTGCCTGTCGGACTCATAGTTCTGGTACGAAATCCTCACGTGCAAGAAGCCCTCATGCAGCTGACTGCCCATATGCATGTGCTTTCCTCAGACGAAGTCAGCATCTCCACTGGACTTGTTTTCCACGACTACGAAACGACGACGTTGAGAAGGGAACTCCGTCAATTTGTTATCCCAAACGGCGCACATCCATGTGTCGTACACGAAAGCTTTCCTCAGATATCTTGATCAATACATGGAACTGCAACGAACGACATCCCATTGTTGGAGAGAAGCTGCTGGAAAATTCTGACGAATACAATGAAATGTCCAACTGGAAGAGTTCTACTATGAATGTGCCGTTGCTGAACAAACACTATATTCCACCAGAGTAGCTCGTTCTTTATCCAAATGGAGCTCAATTCCGCACCCAGACCATCAAACAGTTTTACAGCTCCTAGCCGGTTGATTGACCAATGACTTATCTGAGAATAGAAACATATTGTGTGTTCATTAAGTAGCCCATACCGTTGCGGGGGTGCAATCCTAGTTGGTTGTAGCCGCTCTGAGACGATTTCGTAAGAACTGGCAAGGAGAGCCTCCAAAGTGGCGGTGAGCCTTTGCGACGCAATTTATACATGATGTAGGGTCCCGTGTGTGAAGTCCAAGACCGTACTTTCTTTTCGGAATGCTCTTCTGTTATCGAAAAGAGTCGTGTGGAAACGCGAGCATGAAGTCCGTCATGCCCTGTTGCCACTTAGATGATTGTGGTCGGCTGGCGCAGTGGATAGTGATGTCGACTGTCTGCCGCACCGAACGGGTATTACGGTTCGAATCCCGGTGTAGCCATAGTTTTTGCAAACATTGGATCGTTATTATTATGTGCACACGTGATCACTGGAGTCAATTTGTACACTATTAATACTTCTAGTAAGTAAATGCAGCCCCTTTCTGCTTTCATTTGTGTCACCTCTCAATGAGTCGTATTTACACTGTATTATACCAGCAACGATAGCGTAAATGCACACAAACACATGAACTTCACGGGTAGGGTCATGAATTTGGTTTGACACCGGTAAATAATTAACACTTACTAAAAGCAATTATCATGCGCAAATTGACTCCTGTGGTCACATAAGCACATAGTAAAAACGACCCGATGTGTGCAAAAATTATGCCGACACCGAGGTTGAACCGTAGAACTCGCTCGGTGCGACCGAGAGGCGACATCGCTATCCACTGCGCCAGCCGACCTCATTGGGTTCAATGGCAACAGGGCGTGAACTTCACGCTCACGCTTCCACACGATTTTTTTTTTACCACAGAAGATCATTCCGAAAAATAAGTACGGTTTTGGACTCTACACAAAGGACCCTACATCCTATAAAATCTGCATCGCAAGAGCACACCGTCACTTTGGAGGCTGTCCTTGTGAGTTTGTTCAGTGTTGTCATATACTGTAGGTCATCATAAATTAAAAAAGCAGGATGAAAGTAAGTAAAGTAAAGAAAGAGTAAAAGAAGCCATGGCAATTGCGGCAACATTTACGTAGAGTACAGCATATGTAGCAGGTAACGAAGAAGCAAAATTCTTGTATCCAACACCGTTAGGGGCGGGTGGTAGCACAGTTGGAGGAGGCGTCGGCTGCCGAGAGTACTCTGATACGAGGTTTTTGGTTCGGAGACCAACGAAGTCTTTCATCCTTCGTAGGTGATTTGGTACCAGGCTAGTTATCTGGTAAGAGTGAAACACTCACCACTTGTCCATCGACTGGTCATTTTAAGCTATTGTTTAGGCCCAATACGCATCGCAATCGCCTCCACGAGATCCCGTAGAAGTAGAATGCGCGGCGCATCTTGTAATGGAAACACCCGAACTTTGTCCCTCATCCTTACACCTGCCCTCATATGCAAACGCCGTAAATTATTACAGTTGAAAATACCCGGATTAGACCAATCGGAGTCGCACAGATTCGCTGCCCGATGGGTAGGGTTTCCTTGGGTTTTCGCATACGACGTTCAGGCAATGCCTCTACAGCGTGTCGCACGTGGAGAAATGTTGTCGAACTAAGTGGCTAATCTTGCACTATAACTACATAGAATGGATAATTAAAATGCGTGGCACATCCCAGAAAAGAACTTCGTTAGCGCCTCTTATGTTAATTGATTCTTAAACAAATTTGTTACTAAAAAGTTAATGTGACTTACAACTTTTTCTGAGAAAATCTCTTGCTTCAATTCACCAGCTCTTCCTTTGTTGATTATCATAGGTGTTCCGTTCATGCTCACCATTTTTAATTCAACAAATCGCCCTACTACCAAAAGATGGCCACAAAATCAGTTCTTCTGCTGGCTATAACATAGAAAGATGACATGAAATAGCCGCAGTTCAGGCACGCAGCTCTTCCATGATTGAGTTTCGTGCCGAAATGTCCGCACGGCGGGTTCTAAACTGCCGGAGTTGACGCAGACTCGACTCCCGAGTCACTCATTCAGAATTCTCATTGCGTCCAGCGTCCATCTGGCTCGTGCCATGGAATGCCATCACGTCCGATAATCACACCTCGGCGAATGTAACTCAATACTGGGCACACAAAAGCGCCCTGGACATTCGATATGAGAGAATTACTCGGTGCCCTGGGGTTTGAAAATGTACAAAAAAATACAGCACAATAGTGAAAAATGGGAACGTTTACGCATTTGTTGCCACCAAAATTCGCAGGATTCAGATCGTGCACGAACAATGTAGTCTAAAATTAGAAGCCTTGGACAGATCCATAACACAATTCCTAGCATTCGAATGTCACGAAATTTCAATTTTTGTGCGTTTTCAATGCCACAATAACTTCTTCCAAGGGTTGGCGGAAAGGGAAGTTATGGCTATTGAAACACCCCTTGTTTTTTGGACAATTTATGGGATAAAAGCTGATTTGGACCACTATTTGTTGTTGCATGCGCCACAAATTCTACTTCTGCTGGGTAGTATGCGTGGAATTTGAGAACCTATTCCGCCTGAATGAGGTTAGGCCCTGAGATCTCACCATTCTACAACGACGTCGTCATTGACGTGAAGAGAGGGGTTCGACAAGGGGATACCATATCCCTGAAACTCTTCAGCGCCACCCTCGAAAACGTCATGCGCGAACTAGAATGGGAAGACATGGGAGTGAAGGTCGACGGCCGGCAACTGCACCATCTTCGCTTCGCTATCGTGCTCATAACACCGAGCATCAGTCAGGCGGAACGAATGCTGGCCGACTTCGATCGTGTATGTGGAAGCGTTGGACTGCAGCTGAATCTTACGAAGACGATGTTCATGAAGAACGGATGGGTTTCTGATGCCCCATTCTCGCTCAACGGAATGAACGTCTCCGAATGCTCCAGCTATGTGTATCTGGGTCGCGAAGTCAACATGGCCAACGACCTAGCACCAGAGCTGAGCAGGAGGAAACGAGCGGCTTGGGGAGCTTTCAAAAGCGTCGAAGAAGCGTGAAGAAAACGAAGAACGTCCGACTCCGTGCCCACCTATTCGACTCTACCGTTCTTCCTGCCCTAACATACGCCTCAGAGACCTGGGCTATACGAAAGCAGGATGAACACGCGATCAGCGTCGCGCAGCGTGGAATCGAGAGGACGATGCTCGGAGTGACACGACTCACTCAAGTGAGAGAAGGCCTCCGGAGTTCCGAGCTTCGCCGACGTTCGAAGATCAGAGACGCTGTCGCATGGGCCAAGTCGTCGAAAATTAGGTGGGCCGGCCACGTAATGCGATTCGCAGACACCCGCTGGACGAGAGCCGTCACAGATTGGATTCCGCGGGATGTCAAAAGAACACCAGGACGTCCACCAACGCGTTGGTCGGACTTCTTCGTGAAAGCCCTGAACGACCGATATGACGCTCTTCGTGTCCCTCGAGCGAGGAGGATCCATTGGACCACTCTGGCACGCGACAGGGACGAATGGAGACGCTGCTGGCGCCCGCTCGAGCAAGTCGATGATCAACGGGACGACAAGTGATACAGGTGATTCCGCCTGAAGGATACGGAACCGTGAATAAGTGCCGGAAACCCACTAGCTCCGGACTACCTAGGGCGCGTGTGGCGCAGTCGGAGGAGGTGCCGGCTGTCGCGTGCACCCCACACCAGGTTCCTGGTTCGGATTTCCCACCTAGGCCAACCAAGCTTTCCATCCCTCCGTGGTCGGTGAATTGATACCAGATTTGCCTTGGAAGGATAAAGCGCTGATTTATTCACCGGCTGGCCACTGCAAGTCATTGTATGGCCAAATGCGCATTCAAATCGCCCCACGGCGTCAATGGAGGTAGAATGCGTGGCACATCCCAAAAAGGGATTAAGTAACGTCGGCCTTCATCCTTTATCCTTTATTTCGCCCAGTTTTGTAGCACAGCAGCTGGACAAGTTTTGACCTTAACGGATAGGATGTGTCTGGATTCACCGATTCCGGAGGGTATGTAGAAAGCCTCGACCTACCTGAGCCGGATCCTGTCGAGTCGACTTCGGATACGCGCGAGAATCGACGAACTTTCCTACTGTGCCACATACGTTTATATGTATTTTTATGAGATCAGAACGGTAGTGTTTTTTTTCTAAAAACGGAGACATTCATTTGTAGTTGCGGTCTTCAATATTATATTGATTACTACCGTAAATTATTTTCGCTTTCGGTCTCAACTCTCATTGGTCAATGCTGGTTTGCCGCCAATGAGATAACTTGCACGTAGACGGCGCCTCTCAAGCAGAGACTTACTTACATACTTACTTAGACTTAGTTCCTCCCATTCTGTTGAGCATCTCGGGCGACGAGACTTCTCCGCTGATGCCTGTCTTCTGTGTAGTTGTGCCCGAATGAATATTCTAACATTCGAATTCGAATAATTCTATTCGAAATCGAATATTCTCGTTCGCACGTTCGAAGAAACGCGATTATCGAATGTATTCGAATTTGAATGCTCGAAAAAACGCGATTTTCGAATGTATTCGATTCTCGAATGTTCAAAAATCGTCGCTATTCGAATATATTCGGTTATTCGGAATTTTTGGGAGAGCACAACTATAGTCTTGTGCCAGTTCTTCACTTTCTTCGTCTCTGGAAATATTTAGTAGTTGGAGGTCCTTTTCAAATGTTCGCCTCCATGTGTTTCTCGGACAACGCGGGCTCTGCTACCACCTTCAGGAGTCCAACACATGGCCACTCGAGGAAATCGGTGCTCGGGCATTCGCAGTACGTGTCCTGCAAGGTGTAGACGTCTTTGTGCGATTAATGTAGATAGACTACTTGAACCGCTCCGGTTTAGGTTTTCACTGTTAATCACGCGGTCTCTATATCCTACTCTCAATATCCATATAAGACATCTCTGGTGGAAGGCGTTCAGCTTTTTGTGCATTTAACAGCCATTGCCCATGTTTCGCTCGCGTAGACAACAATAGGGACGACAGTTGAGTGATAAAGCCGCAGCTTTATATTCAGCGCGATGAATGATAAGTTCCAGATTAGTCTAAGCCTTCGAAACACAGATGCCGCCTTGACAATCCTCGCCAGTACTTCTGATTCCACATTCCCGTCGCATAAAATGCTACTCCCTAGATACAGTCCCTTCTCGTTTTAACGCGTTTGAAGAGACCGGAGAAAATCCGCGTTGTAACGAGAGTAGCGTCCTAAACGGAGCTGACATTTTTAGATTTTTTCACGCGCAGATTTATATATTAGAATCACATACAATGGCTAAATATGGAAATAGTAATGAAATACATATATTACCATGAGGAGAGTGTAAAGGAAAAGAATATTTTTAGAATATTAGCGAAGTTCTGTCCTCGGAGATACACTCTGCTATATGCATAAGTATGACAGATGTGTGTGAGGAATAAAGAATACCAGAGGAAAGCTAGAAGTGATCAACAGCAAGACTGTGTAACCTCATGATGCAATATCTTTTACCGAATTAAAACTCTTGCGCCAGGCGAGACTTGGACCAGCGCCCTTCGTTCCGCGCAGGATGTTAGCCCACTACGCTATGAACGCTGTTAAATCGCGCGCCGCATCCGCCATGCCCGTTGCAGCGACCTCTCGGAACTGTTCTACGATATCGGGATGTTGCATGTTATCAAAGAACGCTGTTGCTGTAATCCTGCCCGGAAAGCATGGGGTGCAGGTACAAATCCTGCATGGAACGATATTTTGATCGTAACAAAACATCATGTGACATCATATGGCCTCTATACCAGCTGCTCTATTGTTAAAACAAATGGGTAGGATATTTTTTTGAATAATCTGAGCTTCAATCCACACCTTCTATCGTTTCTGGTAGAGGAAACCCTCCAAATTACGGCACCTAAAGACCGCCTGGAGTCTTGTACTGTGCTCGACATATTGCTGACTATGAACACTTGTGGGCCACACATGCATGCAAAAAGTCTACATGCATCTAATTCACTGTCGCACAGATGCCGCTCGCGACTACAAACGAGACAATAGGAAGGTAGATCTGATCACAGAGGCGGTCAGCATCATGCTCCTCTTCATTTTCTGTGTGGGACCGGAACAGAGCCCAGGTCGCTTTATAATGGGAGTCATTTTGAACGTAGAGTACTTCTTCCCAAAACTGCGCTATGACGGGAATAGCGTTGCGCCCGACGCGTCCTAACCGGAGTTGATTTGTACTGGCGTAAAGGTGATCTGGCCGGGGCCAGAGAAAATCTACGTTATATCGAGAGTCGCGTCTTATCCGGAGGCGTTATAACGGGAGTGGACTGCATGTGAACTTCTAGACAGTTTCAAGCTGAGATGCCTCGACGTTGATATCTACGTTCATATCTGTTCTTCCTACCATCATGACTTTCGATTTGTTTGGGTTTACTCGTAGTCCAACCTTTTTATCTTCGTTCGCGAGGTTTGTGGACGCCTGCTGCGGTGAATCGTCGACAGAGAGCACTTGTTTAATTTTAAAATTATTTTTTATTCAATTTGAAATTTTGTCTAAAACCAACACTTAGGCTAAAAGTTTGGAACATGGCATGTTGTAGAACTTTTATTTAATATCTCCTCACGAGCGCTCATATCTGGTAGGACTATGATTGTTAGAGTCAACAACTCGTTTTCCAGTTCACGATGCGTTCTAAGTGGCGTTCCCCAGGGCGGTGTATTATCTCCGGTTCTTTTTTACATTTATACATTTGAATTTCCTACTCTTATCACATCTTCTGGTGTTAATTGCGTTGTTTTCGCTGATGACATCAAGCTTTACCATAACATTAGCTCACCAATGATTGCGATACATTACAGCGGTCCATCTCGTTAGTCCAAAAATGGTCGGAAGATTGGAGTTTACCGTTATCAAAGGAAAAGACAAACATCCTGCGAATTGGAGTTAACCCTCCGCCCTTTGATTATCGTATTGGCGGCACGACCAAAGAGGCGGTTGATGAAATTAATGACTTTGGCTTCTTGGTGAACAGGAAACTCTGCTTTGATACCCATTGTGAGCGGATAGTAGCCAGGGCGCACTCGGTGATACATCAACTCTTCAGGGGTCTTTCAAACAAAGACCACTCCGTTCTTATTACAGCCTATAACTAAGACCCCTAGTTGAGGACGGCACTGTTGTTTTCAATCCCCACAAGAAAAAAATTGTTGATAAACTGAAGACACTGCAGAACAATTTCACGAGGAAACTTTTTATAAGGATGGTTGGGTTCTCTTATGATGCCATGCCTCGATCAAACGTTAGCAATTCTAATCTCAAGCTTTTCTCCCTGGCACACCGTAGAAAGAAATTTGACTTAATCATGCTGCATAAAATTCTGACTAGGGCCTCTGGTATTCCAGCTGAAGGGTTGCTGGCTGTGAGGTCGTCCATTACAAGGGGCGGTGCGTTGTAATCAGTTGTGCCAAAAGCCAGGTCAGTTGTAGGGTTCTTTTTTTCGTCAATAGGGCAATTTCACCTTACATCAAAATTAGTAAAAACTATCCGCTTCCACATTCTTTATACTCCATAAAAACAATATCGTGAAGCATCTCGATCAGCAATGTTGAGCTTGTTGGTTGTTTTATTGGATTGTTCTACATGTTTTTAATGTTACGTTCCTCTCTTAGTACTTCTTCACCTCTTCTGGATTATTTGTTCTTTGCAGGCACAGCACATGTTAGCTAACATGGATTTCCATGTAATAAATATATAACTTAAGGACATATTTTGCTGCATAGCAACGGATTGGTGCTTTGGCTTTCCTTAGAATGTTCATGAATGTGAAAGGATTATCTCGAAGAGTAAACCTGCAACAGGAAATGAAGATTGGTGAGACAGCCTTAGCGTGCCGTCCTAGAACCGGAAGATCGAAAGAAGTGCTGCTGTCCTCTTCTGGATGGTGGTTTCCTGGGGCTTACGAACTGCATTGCTTGAGTGCGACAAAATAATCATTGGTTATCAGGCGAAGGCTTAGGGTGTTCAGTCGTTCAAAAAGGACTTTCGATTATTGTTATCCATGCTTTCCAAGAGGAGCTCATTAAAATTGCTTGGAAACCTGACAACATCGCATATGTTCGACTCCGTTTTTCAACATTCTTTCCACCTCTGGATCTGTGTAGTTAAAATAATATTTAAAGAGAACCTTCAGTACATAGAGTAGATGAATCTACAGTACCGTCTTTAAGCATCCGCCAAAGCGCGGCCGGCGGCGGATTAATCCGTCGTTTCCGCCGCTTTGCCATAACTCCCTTCAAAGTCGACTATACCCGATGAAATGAACATTGTTGGAATCAGAACAACATGATCTACCCAATATGGTAAGTATCTTGACAAATTTTCAGAATTTTCGAGTTCGAGAGGACCTAGATTAGTGGAGCCCGTAATTGTCTTGACGTGACTCACATTCGCTCCTGAGTCTCGCCTAATTATGCCCCCTGGCAGGGATGGACCTGCCCAGTGGAATTTTAACATTTTTGAACGCTGACGAAAATGTGTTTCATGCCAATTTTAGGCTTTGCCTCATCATGTCGATCTATTTGATATCAAATTTGTCTAAGTTGACTCCATTTTGTGCATTCCCAACTGCCCATTTTTTTCATTTTCCCCAATTATTTACGAAAGAATGATGTCGTTTAAAGTATATTTCGCGTAAGTGAGCAGCATCGGTAGGTGGGAACGCCTAAACCAATCAGACCGCATTGAATGGGCATGTCGTTCAGAAAGGGCGTATTCAGTCGGTACCCTGATGGGATGGCATGTGCTCTGTTTGGTTGTTATTGGCTGGCGCGCTTCAACCTACGAACGCTGCTCACCTACACGACATGTACCAAAATATGTATGCGGGTGTTTGAACAGAGTGCTCCAATCTCACATCTATTCCTGGTTTTTCTGACCTAGCGATCCAGGAGTTCTTATACTAGTCTACATAAAGGACAACACGTAGACAGTTTGAATACAAAGTCAGAAGATTAATATGCTTTCATACAAAATTCTGAAGCAACATTGTATACAGTCAGAGTAGGTTTCAGATGAAAGATCAGCTTCTTTTTTATCTGCGCTTCCACATGCATGCATTGTAGCAAACAGCAGCGTTTGTCCCTTGGAGGTGAATATCCATCTAAAAACCTAGTTTGGTGAAATTATTTATTTATTTGCTTACTATTGTTTATTAAGATAAAGAATGAAATAATAATCTACCACTATATAATTGAGTTAGCTCCCTGCCCTGTAGATGATGAGGCATATCTCATCTCAGGTTGGAAACCTGGCTTAGATACGCCTCGTGTGATCACGCGCAATCTCATGGAACCCCTTACGACGCCTCCGCGTACCTCGCGCGGGCAACGTCTGCCGTTCAACATGGGATGTTGTTACAGCAGAGGACGGGTAGCCTCCTCCTGCTTGACACAACGGCATCTGCGCGCGTTTCTGAGTGCCTGAATCCAGAAGACGGGTTCCCTTCGTCGCACCACAACCGCCTGGAGTCGGATGATCGAAAAGAAAGGAAGCAGAGGTCACATCGTCGCCGTACGACGATCGACCGCATGCAGACCGATATCGTGTGACGAGCGGCCGCTCGGAAAACAAGGAAGTGGGCCAGGAGCTGGGACCAGGAAGGGGAGGGCGTGAGAGGAAGACCAGTAAAGGCGGCCAGCAATTAGATACAGTAAGAAGAAACGTGTGAGGGGAACCTGCTGTCCGGATTTGGTAGTGTGTCAACGACATCCGGTGACCCAAGCTGTTTAGAATGAGAACGGTTGCGGAGGGGCAACCTGAGGGCAGAAGTACTGCGCAGCACAAACCAATGGCTTTACTGGACGGTATGCATTGGATCCGATCGAAAATCTTCGGATAATTGGATGAATCGGATAACGGTATTTTGGCGGACCCCGGATTTTTGGATGAATCGGATCGGGTTATTCGAATCGGATATCCGAAAATGATTTTCATTAAATACATTGAATTCGACCAAATCTCCGGATTAATGAATGACTCGGATAACGCTATTTTGACGGACCCCGGATTTTTGCATGATTTGGATAATGACAATTTCGGGGACTCCGGTTTTTTGAATTATTCGGATACGGGCAATTTCGCGGACCTCGGATTTTTGATTACTCGAATCGGATATCCGAGAATGATTCATTCGGATCCAATATATACTGGACGGTCCGGAGAGGGTGCCTATGATGAACATACGGAGGTGGTGAGCGGCGTGATGCCAACAAAGTACGCAGCAAATCCTAGATGTTAGCGCACTTCAAGTTTTACAAAAAAAATTCCCTAAGCCAGTGATGTTGCAACGTCGCGCGAAACGCACAAGTGCGAGACACGCCGTTAGGCGTGTCGGAGCACTTGTATATTAATAATATAATGATAATTCAATGAAGATAAAGAATAGAGGAAGACCTTTATCAAATCCTGATCAGGGTACGAACGCTGTCTATTTCTACGAGATATCGAGGAGGCACTTTGAATATGTATCAATCTTTACGTCAATGAAATGGAAAGTCAAAAAAATGTCCTTCGCTGACAGCTTCTTCTCCCTGCCCATGTTTGAGTTTTTTTGCACAACATTGTACACTATTCGAAAGAGGATGATTTGTCCTACACCTGTTGGTTTTTTCTTCATTTTCGTCAATCTCAGGGCATTGAAGTGCGGTACCAGCGAGTATCCAAAAGACAGACTTTTTCCAACAACTCCAACTCTTTGGCATATTTTTTAGCCTAAACCTGCTGACCTTAAAATTATTGAAATATAGAATGACAGAAGAACAAAACATATATTCTGATAGAACGAAACATTCTCTTTCAAATGCCGTATAACACTATGCGAAAAAAAAACGGTTAAGACCATTTTCTATTTTTTAACATTCCACTAAAAATTGGCAAAAATCAGCATGTACAAATAGGCACAGCACACTTACTGTTAAGGCAAAACATTTTTCTCGAACGACATATAACACTATTCAAAATTAACGAAGGGGTAGAAGCTGTTGATAAAAATATCTTCTAAACAATTCACTTTAATGCCCTGAAAATTTATGAAAATCAGAATGAACGAGAAAATGCAGTGAATCACCTTCTTTCGAATGGTGTATAACGTTTTGCAGCAGAACGAAAATGTCGGCGAAGATGATTTCTCCTTTTTCACTTTCATTTTTAACGACCTAAAAACTAACAAAGTCGAAACTAGAAAAAACCAAACATACCTTCTGATAGAGCTAATTATTTTTTTCCAACTGGTATGTAACACTGTGCAAAAAAACTTTCAGCGGAATTCGGAATAAATTGTTTTAAAAAGCGACAGTAACATAGATTCTGACCTATTATTAATTCAAACTCAATTTTCACTCTTGCTTTAATTTTTCTTTTACACTTGTAGATTTGTGCATCTAAACCACTCAGCTGGAATACTCGATAGTACAACTATTATGATCTTAACTGGCAGTTACGGCTTAAAATATGCAAACACAATCAGAAATGCGGCGCAAATAGGAGAGGGAACCTAAGGCGTCACCTTTCTGTTATAAAATCGCAGACGAGTTCAGTCTTCCTCACCTATAGAAGTCTCAAAAGCTGAACTTATTATTCGGTGAGGATAAATATATCATAAATATGTCTGTGAGTTCGTTCAAGTCCTTAGTGGTTCGTAATAAGTTAGTTGTGCTGTGTTTAGTACGGATATATTCGTTGCAGGTTTGTGTGAGCTATTATTTGCTTATGTGACATCACTTGTGTAATGCATGACTATGTTCATGCTTGATAAATAAATGAGTAAATAAATAAATAAATAAATAAATAATGAACATTGTTTCCATTCCCTGTTTATCCATCCAGTGTGAGTTTTTTAATGGCTAAATATTTCTATGAAAGGATCCAGTGGCATGCATACACATGTTCCGCTCCCGCCACATGTCAGCTCTGCGAGAGAGTGGGCATGCATGACTGGGTATAATGTGCTTGTGATTCCACGGAGGGTTGCCATGCATCACTAAGATTGGCGCAGGGAATGCCTAAATCGCCGAATCTACTACTTTCAGATACTCGCAGCACTGTTGTGGTTCAGCATATCAAAAGGCGGTTGGCACCGGTTGAATGGCAGCTCACATCACCAGGTTTGTGAAACATCTTTTGCAAAAGATTTGCTGCTTTTCTCATATTAAAATTGCTGATGCAGTACGGATTGGAGGGTCGATGTTTTACTGAGAGAACGGCACAGGTATTCAACAATACAAATGTATAGGTAATTCTCCTGTATATGAAAGAGTTAGCGGCTGTCCTCTGTCTGAGGCTTTCCAAAGACGTCGCGTAACAGGCGTCCGGGTTCAGAGGGCGAGTGACCGGCGCTGGGAAACAGGCTTTTGTATCCAGAAGGCGTGTGAGCGATGCCCCACAAAGGGAACCCTGATTCAGAAGACGTGTCACGGACGTCGTGTTACAATCGTACGTGGGGTCCAGGAGGGGGTCCAGTAAGAAGGAACCGTTAAGGGACGGGGGAGGCCTCCATTAGCGGAAATGAAAGAGGGAACCAGGAGGTAGGACCAATAAAAGGGGACCAGCAAGCGGAGACTAACAAGGGGAACCAATGAGAGAGTTCCAATAAGGGGTGTCCTGCCGTCCGAACTGGATTCAGAAGACGTGTCGAAAGCGTCGTGACACAATAGTCCGTGTTCAGAAAACCAGTAGACGACGTCGCGCCATGGGCATAGGAGGACCAGTAAGGCCTATCTTATACTTCGGCGACGCTAATCGCGTTCCACGGACTTCTACGCACTGCGTAGCACCCGCCCAACACTGTCGCCGACGTCGCCGACAACAGCGTCGCCGAAGTATAACATAGGCCTAAGATGGGGGGGGGGGAGGGCACTATAGGGAGCACCTCGAGGGGTGACCAGGACGGGAAAACAGTAGAAAGGGACCAATAAGGGAAACAAGGGAAGGGGCCTCGAAGTGGGACCAGGAAAATGGAACCAGCAAGGAGAACAAGCAGGAGGGTTCCAGCAGGGTTGAAGGACCAGGCGTCCGGACCTTATTCGGAAGACCTGTCGCCAAAGTCGTGCCATGAGCCTTCGTGATCAGGCGATGTGTCTCCAACCGGACGATTGGTGGTCCTTAGGCCGCTGAGGGTCTGGCCTCAAGATACTAACATATCCCGGAAGAGGAACAGGCTTCCATATAAAATGCAACTTTTCAAAACACGATGAGTGAAGCGGAGGAAAGTGCATGCAAGAAAATGAACATGACGTATGTACAGTAGCGTATTGTGGGTGCCAACGAAATGTTGTGTGTGAAAAACGAAAAACATAATGATCTAAACAGCATTGAAAAACCGTAATGATCGAAATTCGAAACAAGAACATATAGACTCGTACATGACACGAGGCATGACACAGTACTCAAGCTGGGACCCCTCCTGACCACCTCCCAACTCATCCAATCCGAGCCATTCCTTAACGTTGAATTAAAGTGAGGAAACCAAATCAAATTATAAGTAAAACGGAAATTAGACGATTGCACGCGCTGGTCCACTTTTTTTTGGTTTTACGCTTTTCTAGGATCGGAAGAGATCACCTTGCACTCGGCGAATATCCGCCTCACTAGCTGTTCGTCTTACAAACTAAATCAGAAATGGCCGAGCTCAGTTCATCGTAGGGGAAGAACACATCGCTGTTGCATGAAAATGTTGATTTCGTAAAACATAAAACGCTGCATACGGCAGACCTACAAAGTGACCCCCTCAGATCCTATTAATTTATTTACCTATTTTACGCATGGAAATCCATGCAAACAAACTAATAAGAGAGTCTACCAAAGGCAGAAATAAAGATGAAAGACCAAAACAACACGGTGAAGAATAGAAAACGATAAACTCCCAAGACATGCCCTGAAGATACCGGTCGACAATTCTTCTTTACTCATACAGTGAGCTTGGTAATGTGTGTTTTTTGAAGACTTTAACAATTCCGTGTCAGCTCTACAAGTGAGGAATACTGGTCTTATAATGCTTTTTGGCCTGGGAGTATGGGTCTTCCACTGCCCATCCCTTCCGATGGAGGAAGAGAATGAACAAAACTCCTTAATGTGAAGGACAATCAAGGCATTTATCAACCTGAAAATCATAATTAGATCGTTCCTTTTTCTAAGATATGTATGTGTTTCCAGATTGCATATTTATCTCGCAGGGGTGGTGACATTGGTATTTAGCATTTGTATTTGTTGGAATTTGTATTAGGTTGTCACATAAGTTCTGTCCGATTTTCGACGGCAAATTCACGTTGTAATATCTCAGCTGGAAATGAAGTTGGTTAACCAAAGTGAGAATCGTTACAATCAATGCACCTCTCCCAATGATATTCAAGAGCGTTAATTCCATTTCGGAAGAAATCTAAATCCCTAGAACCAGTGAAAAGCTTAGAGGTAATTGCGATATCTGTTTGGTTGGAAGGGATTTTCCACTCAAGGAGACGCGAGATGTTTAAAGAGATGAAAATCTGTCAGGTCTAAGTAGGATGAATAAGCGGGAAACGGGAAAACTTTATATCTGAACTGGTTTAATTTCCGGATGGTCAGATGCGAGACATGGGAACGAGCGGCACCTTTGCTGTTCCTTAGTTGGTTTGTGGGGCTCGCACTTATCCTGCTTTCTCACCCTGCCTATCACATCTAGATGCCTCGAAATGGTTGTACGACTGACCCGAAGTTCTGTTCCCATCTCCGTACCGTTTCTCGTGCAGAGAATTCTTGTCTTTCTTTCAAACATCCGTCATCACGCTTGGGTGGTCGTCCCTAACGGTCCTCGTCTTTGAGGTCCAGTTCTCCGAAACGGAACTTCTGGTTCAATTTGCGCTCGATGCGTTTGTTAGCGGAGTCCTCTCCCCAGGCCTTCCTGATGTTTTGAGTTGCCTCGCTCACACTGTGGTCAAGTTTGAACTCACGAAGCATTATTACCCGGAAGTGCATTTTTTCCATGGTTTTGTCCAGCACACAAAACGATGATATGTTTATGACTTTTTAAGATCAGTATTGTGGGTTTTATAGAGCAAAACAAGCGCTACAAGACGGTATACAAACCATACACAATTATATTCTCTGTCCACGAAAAAAAAAGAAACTATAACAAAGTAACGCCTATCATAATCGGACAGAACTTATGTGTCAACCTAATATTTGGTATTCAGTACTGTTAACTGCTCCCACCTTTCACTTAATGACAAGCACAAATCTTGTTTTTTTATAAGACCTCTATTTGACCGTCGCCTCTAATAGTATGTTGCTTTGACGTCATCGTTCTGACAATCGGAGTTGTGCTTTTTGGGCACAATACGGATATGGGGGGGGGTGCACCCTTATGACGATGAATTCTTCTTGCTTTTTTCATATGAGAGCTCACTATTCTAGCACAATCCTAGTGTGGAGGTGGGTTTCCACTTGGGAAGCGATGTAGTATTCTATCCTACCGCAGCTGTATATTGAAAATTTTGAAACCTACAAGGGACATATGTACTGCTCTCCCTTGGCCTTAATGCGTCAGCTTTTGTCGTATTCCTTTGTATCGTAATCTGCCACAACATCTTACTCTATCCTCCCCCCCCCCCTTCCTCCCCCTCATAATTCCATTGCTAGGATGGCTACCCATAGGAAAACGCAAGATGATAATCTACACTTCACCGAAATTAATTCGAGTCTGAGCAGAAGATATGAGTTCCAAAATCGAATTGATACAACTCACTTTTTCATACGCCTCTTCTTTCCCTGTTGGCTACGTTCAAGAACTCGGGCTGCTTCCCCTTCTGTAGTGAGGCATTGCGGCTCGAAGTTGAACCTGAACGCTACATATCCTACAGACTCATTTCGACTAAGTAGCCACAAAATGAGGAGGCGAAGAGTTGACCGGATAAAAATACTAGACAAATCTATGTAGAGGTAGGTAATCAATCGATTGCTGGGTGGTCTGAACAACGGAAGACCTACACGAAGATCTATGCGGGTTGCAGCGTCCTTTGATCTTGACCTTCTACATAGACAGCAGCACCTGTAGCCCTTCAGTCCTCACGAGCAGTAGTATAGGATTTCTTTAGTAGCATAAGATATATAAGACTAAGAGAGTCCTTGGTTTCGCACATTCATCTTCACAGCTGCCACGCATTCTGAGATCGACGATACCCCTAAAACATCATGCTAAGATAAGGCACAACGTTAGTCAATCCCTTTTGGGATGCGCCACGCATTCTACTTCTACGATATGTCGTCGAGGTGATTTGAGCGCGTATCTGGCCATTCAATGAATTGCAGTGGTCAGCCGATGAACAAGTCAGCGCTTTATCCTTCCCAGACACGTCTGGTACCAATGCACCGACCCCGGATGGATGGAAGACTTGGTTGGCCTGGGCGGAAAATCCGAACCAGGAACCTGGTGTCGGGGGCACGCAACCGTCGGCGCCTCCTCTGACTGCGCTATACGCGTCTCAAAGCGTCTCAAAGAATGAGGAACCTAAATCTTTTTAGCAGACCTTGCGAGAAAAGGAAGCACTCTAAAAATGTACGCCGTAAGACAGTGGCTTGGCAATTGGAGAAATCGAAAACTTATAAATGACTCCTGGAGCACTTAAATGAGGCTTTTGTTGATTCTAGAATAACTTCTTGATAAGATGTAGTAAAGCGGAGAGGAACAGTGAAGGCTCAAATCTTTTTGAATCTATCTTGTCTTTGTGTAATGAAGGTGTTGGTAAGACGTTGGAAAGCTCTCGCTCAGCGGAACTAAACCATGAATCGCTGTAGAAGCGTCAAGTCGATACCAGACATTTTTCCGGGAAGAGTAAAGCAGGGACAGCGGCTGCAGGTCGCCGTATAGGTTAAAAATGCATCAAATTTGGCTCTATGATGTCACGTTTGAGTAGGGTGCACGGCGTGTCCTACAAACGAACCGTTGTCCTTTGTTCTTTAACGTTCTCGTTTCAGATCTGCCTTTACGGCAGCAGTGCATCAACGTGTTCGTTTGCCTCGGCTCTTGGTTTCTTCTCACTTGTTGGTGCTGCAGCGCTTCTGTTATCGGATGCACGATTCGAGCGAATCTCCTCGATCCCCACACGAAAGCGAATCGTCACTGGCGACTTGGCTGTATCAGGTGTGTAGGAGAACTTTCAGCTCATTCTTTCATGATGAGTAAACATGCAAGCATCCTTTTTTATTCTTGTTTTTTTCTAAAGGTCCTGTACTGGTTCCAACGTACTAGCAGTTTGTACCATTTTCCATTCAAAGTGGACTCTTTTCATTTTAAATCGAACTCATTTCAAACAAAACTGGACTTGTATAAGTCGAAAGGTATACGTGCGGAGAAAGGCAATAATGTTTTCTTTTACAAACAAGTATCAATAATTCACCTATACGGAAAGGTCTTAAGAAAAATACATGCACTTTTTGAACAAGCGCGAAATTGTTATCCCCTTGACCAGAACATTGTTTTGATACCATTCAACGTCAAATTGGACATTATTCATGTTAAGTTGGACACTTTTAAATAAGTTTTACCCTTCGAAATCAGACCGATCATCTTCCAGAAGACGAAGACGAGCTCCTTCCGCATTAAATTAGGGACTCTTCAAAAATGTTGGAATAATTTTTGTGGCCTTACTCTTCGAAATCGAACCGAACATCTTCTAAATCAAAACGAGCTCCTTCCTCATTAAATTAAAGACTCTTCGAAAATGTTGGAATAATTTTTGTAGCCTTACTCTACGAAATCGAACTGAACATCTACCAGAAGGCGAAGACGAGCTCCTTCCCCATTAAATTAGAGACTCTTCAAAAATGTTAGAATAATTTTTGTGGCCTTACTCTTCGACATCAAACTGAACATCTTCCAAATCGAGACGAGCTCCTTTCCCATCAATTTAGAGACTCTTAAAAATTTTTAGGACAATTTTTGTGTACAAGGAATTTTCAGTATGATTTTTTTGAAGTTGTAATTCACATTCCCAGTAAGTGAACCCCGTCGTTGCCCCGTTGTTTGAAATGTTATAGTACTACTTTTAAAGAACAAGAAGACGGCCAGACTTAACAAAATAAGAGATGCCATGCTCTCTTGCAAGACGTTGTGATTTTTTTTCGATTGATAGCAATATTTTTTCTTGCATGGAGTTTCTCACCTGCATACGATTCAGCGAAGATAAATGTAAAAAAAAACACACACTTATCCTCGCGTTAATGGCTAATGCAAGCAACACATACGCTATCAACCAAATAAACATAGCGACGAGATTTTCGAGTGAATTTCGTGATCTTGACATTTAAAGCAGTCAATGATTGCTCCCTTGTTGGGCTTCAGAACAAAATTAATTTCATTATTTCACCTTGAAAAGAAAAGTATTACGAAGCCTACACACTTATTCGGGCAGCTGAACGCAGAAAGTGCAAAAAAGTTATACCAAATTTGCAAGAACAAAATTTTTCAACCATCTTGGGGAGTTTGTACTTTAACCTGTTGGAAGCTTGTTTTGATTTGGAAGACGTTCACTTGGATTTCGGAAACATCGAGTTTGTTTAGAAAAGTGTACAATTTGATGTGAGAATGGCATTTATTCATTCTGCACTGCTCTGATACAAGGCATTTTTCGTGTAAAGAGATTGCGTCGTAAATTCGTCTAGAAAAATGTAATTGTTATTTGATTGATTGTTTAAATACTGTTTTGAGTCACGAATTAACGCAACCAATCTGATATAGGGATTTCGAGGACAAGTTGGATGAGTTGGAGCTTCCGATAATAATGGAGTGTGTCCCGATGAGCTATTGTAGACGATTCAGGAGAATCATGGGCATTAGAGGAATTTATAGTGAAACTCCTTTAAAAATCACACAACCCTCTGAAGTTACGATTGATGCCATGTTATATCCTATCGCTTTACTGAAATTATTTATGTTTTGTTTCAGTTATTTTCACCGGTATTTTTCTCATCGCGTTCTTCACATTCTGGAGCAAATTCTCATCATTCGATCTCGATGAGCCCTATTCGTCCGGCTACGCCAAATTCGGCATCCTATTAGCGTTCCTTTCGACGTTGGCTTGGGTGCGTTGTTTTGTGGAAACATTTTTAAGAACTATTCATTTTAATTTTATTTTTTTCGTTTTTTTCAGAGCTGCTATGAGGCTCTAATTAGTTTCTGGGTAGTTTATCAATTTGAAGGACAAACAAGTATCGAACTTCCCGTTCTCCAACTTTACTTCTTCTGTAATTGCTTTCAACTGTCTGTTTTTGTTCATCCTATTTGTATCAATAATTGATTGGGCGCGTGGAGCGCACACGGAGGAGGCGCCGGCTGTCGCCTGCACCCGATACCAGGTTCCTGGTTCGGATTTCCCGCCCAGGCCAACCAAGCCTTCCACCCGTCCGGGGTCGGTGAATTGGTACCAGACTTGTCTGGGAAGGATAAAGCGCTGACTCGTTCATCGGCTGGCCACCGCAAGTCATTGTATGGCCAAATACGCATTCAACTGGCCTCCACGATATCCCGTAGAAGTAGAATGCGTGGCGCATCCCAAAAGGGATTGAATAACGCCGTCCTTTATCCTTTATCCAAGAAGTGGTTGACGGAATTAGCGGAACACTATGTTTAATCGCTTATATGACTAACAGTAAGGGCGCGAGTAGTGCAGTCGGAGGAGGCGCCGACTGTTGCATGCACCTGATACCAGGTTCCTGGTTCGGATTTCCCGCTCAGGCCAACCAAGCCTTCCATTCCTCCTGGGTTGGTGATTTGGTAAGAGTCTTGTCTGGGAAGGATAAAGCGCTGACTCGTTCATCGGCTGGCCACTGGAATTCATTGTATGGCCAAATACGCATTCAAATCGCCTCCACCACATCCCATAGATGTAGAATGCGTGGCGCATCCCAAAAGGCATTGAATTACGCCGTTCTTTATCCTTTTTATCTTTTATGACGGACAGCGTGACTTACATCTAGAGCTGGAATGTCATACTCTCAACCTATTCGAAACCCCGATCAAGTTTATTTTCGCAGAAAAACATGCGGAAGCGGTTGGGTAATAAAAATTCCTACAAAGAGCTCCACTCATTGCAGCTGCAGAAGCGCCGAGCTCCCTCTTCATTTCTGGATTAGCTCAGTAGAACGTATAATTGAGGTCGAATGACGTATTCGAATAGGCATTCGAGTATTTTTTTCGCATTCGAATACTCGAATTCAAATCATCAAAAATTTCGTTTTCCTAATGTACTCGAAGTTCTAATTTTCAAAAAAATCTCGTTTTTCGGTGGTCAAACTCGAGTATCGAAAAAACGCATTTTTCGAAAATATTCAAATTCGAATAATCGCAGCTTGTGAGCATTCGAAACCATTCGAATATTCGAAAAAATGTTTGGGAGCACAATTATAGTAGAACGGCTATACTAGTTTTCCCTAGGAGGTACAGGGAAATCTGGTGATGCCTTTCTGCATGGTGGAAATGAGGACCATTATCTAAATGAACAAGATTGAACAACACTTTAGATTTTTATTGACATTAATAATAATCCTAAGCGAAATTGTGCAGGGAAATGGAATTTAAAAAACCCTCTCGGAACTCTTATTGTCTCCAGTTCTGCAATGTATCCACTTTCCGTAAAGAAATATGGAGCTAACGGTAATTTTTAACGACGACTAATTTAGGTGTTGACTAATTCTCGAATGTATTCAGGGAGGTGCAGCGTTCTTCGCCTGGAGACGATATGAAGAAGGCGCGGTCACCGCCTTAGGCACGAACTTTGACAACGAATTCAGCGGCATCGACGGCGATGTACAGGATGGTTACGGCTATGGTGGCAGTTCTGAAGGTGAGCGATCCATACGCTGCTAAACGTTTTGTTCTTTGAATTTTTTTTGACCTCGTCGTGTTCCTTTGCTTCATATTTCCTTTTTAAAACCTAATCCGCTTCCTGTAATTTATTTTTCATTTTAATTTCAGTTTAGTCCTAAGTTCCAAATCCCTTTCTGTAAAACAACATTTAAAAGAAGTTGAGAACGTCCTGAGATTTCAGTTTTTCAACAGCACAATTTCTTGATATAGAAGTTGCACTAGATCCAACACCACCAGCTCAAATTGCTGTGAAATTGTTCGTCTGTTATGCCGTAGTTTTTGAGCGATGATGGACTCCTGAAATGTATTTGTATCGGCTGTTGTCTCTTGATCATTATTTTATTGAGTGGTTGCTAGTAGCGTCTCCATTCATACACTTCACGTGCCAGAATAGCCCAGATGGTTCACCCACTCGAAAGGAAGATAGGGTATCACATCTCTAGCACAGATCTTCACGTAGGTCTCCTACCATCATGTTGTGTGTTCTTTGAACAAGCCAGTGCGAATGCAGTCAGTTACGGATGCACTCGCAAAAAGTTTACTGGCTCACCTAATTTTCTACAACTTGGCTACATCCACATCGTCTTTGTGCGGCACAAATCAACGGAAAATGTTCCAGCTATCTCTCACTCTATGAGTCTGGTACATGGCTTTTCTTAGTTAAGCTTTTTCTGGCTTGTTTTTGTAACCGTTACATGTAATATTATGCATACAAGGAGTACCTCAAGAATTTCTTTTTTTCTTCCCCTTCCTCTCTTTCTCGTTTTATTTTTATTTTCATTTTATAATTTGTTAATTATGGGCGCGTGTAGCGCAGTCGGAGGAGGCGCCGACTGTCGCCTGCACCCGATACCAGGTTCCTGGTTCGGATTTCCCACCCGCCCAGGCCAACCTAGCCTTCCATCCTTCCGGATTCGGTGAATTGGTACCAGACTTGTCCTGTCTGGAAGGGGTAAGCCTGGGAGGGGGGGGGGGGGTGAATTGTTCATCAGCTGGCCACCGCAAGTCATTCATTGTATGGCCAAATACGCATTCAAATCGCCCGCACGACATCTCGTAGAAGTAGAATGCGTGGCGCATTCCAAAAGGGATTTAGTAACGCCGTCCTTTATCCGTTTTCCTTTAATTTTTTAAATTATTTACCGTATTTTCACGTCAAATTGGACACTCTTCTACGAGAGCTTGTCGCTTCCGACATTAAGCTGAGTGTCTTCGATATCAAAGCGAGCTTTCTCCACATTGAAATGCATACTCCCCTACACGGCTAAAATAATTTTTGTGGTAAAATTTATTTTAACTTTTTCCGATTTTTTAAATGCTGACCTGCCCGAGTACGCTCATCTGTTTAAAATTTTAAACAATTATTTTCAAAGAAAAATAATGAATCAAATTTTGTTGCAAAGTGCAGGAAGACAACAGTCATAGATTGTACTAAAAAGAGGCATACATAGCTCCACGCACGCGACTAGATCGACGCAATTTTTATTTTATTGATAGCAAAAATATAGTTTTCATCTGGTAGCACACGTAAATAACCAGAGCAGTTGTAAAAAACATATGTATTCGCGTCGCCGTTTCAAGTAAGTTGCATTTACACTGTCAATCAGGTGAAAATCGTAACGATCTGTTCGAGTGCATGGCGCTCCCTCTTGTAATACACAAGAAAATTATTTCCTTTTGCGCTTCAAAATAAGCATCAAACCGCTACTTTTCTTGTAAGATGAAATTTCATAATATCTCATACAGCGTGTTCATGTATTAGGGCAGATGAATTTAAAAACCTTCAACAACAGTCAAAATATGTTTTTGTTGAGCAAAAAAGGAATTTGATTTATTTTAACTGTCTTGGAGAGTTTTTTAATGTGGCAAAGGCTCATATTGATTTGGAAAATGTTCGATGCGATTTCAAAAGCGTCAAGTTTGCTTAATTAAAAGGGCGTCCAGTTTGATTTGAAAAATACCCAATTTGACGTGAAGGTGGTGTACACTTATGTTATTTTATTATTAAAAACGATTTAAATCAGTCTTCTTAAGACTCAAGTGGCTCGTATCGAGGTTGTAAGCTGTCATAACGATGTTTTCTTGAGATCAAAACTTCTAGCGCCAGGCGGGACTCGAACCCGCACCTCTCTCTAACCGGGTGGGAATGCTCTACGCCATTACACCACCAGCGCCGCTTGATCGAACGCAACATCCACACCCCGTGGGACCGATCAGCACTCACCCGTATATCGGGATTTTATTATTATTTTCTAATTTAGTTTTTCATTTTTATTGTTTTATTTCATTTTCTCCTTACATCGCTTCTCTTAAGGAGTCGGTGCTGTGAGTGTGGCCAACACTTCTTACCAAGCCGGAGCTCCACCCACGATGCCGACGATGCCGACGAATCCGAATCCGTTCGTTGGAACCGATGGATACGGCTACTAATGGACGAGCAGACGTGTCATCAGAATACACGCTCCGGTGTAATCGTACGTCTGTGAGAAATCCACAGTTATGTTACTTCGTTCCACTGTGAAAAGCGTTCTCTAGAGAGTCTTGAGCGTTCTCTGTCTACTGATTCGTAAAAATTGGTGGTTTAGCTTAATTTCAGTATCTCGCCTCATTCCGCTAGCGTATTTATTGAATTCTTTGGTTGTGAAATTCGCTTCACTTTCAGCTTTACCACATACAGTCTTCCAGCATTAACCGTTGTCGTAGTTTTTAAACTTCGCCAACGTATTCACTCTATAGTTCTGGTGTCCCTGTTGTTGCTGATGTTTCTCGAATCTGTTTCCGCTAATCTAGTCAATACCCAATCAATCGATATCTGCAGAATGCCAGTTTAAATGAATACTGTAATGCGCGGTAGTGCTCCAATGCATCCATGAAATAGGCGTCCTTGTTACTTCAATATCTTCGTTCATTGATGAACAACTACTGGCTTACAGAACTAATAGCAGTGGAATTCACTTCTCGCCGTTGTCAGCATCATAGCCACTACATGTGGTGAATTGAAATGTTCACTATTCAATTAGGAATACGAGAATTTTGTTCCAGCGGAGCGTTCTCGTTCTGAGTATGGCAGCACCTCCTCCGATTACTATGATCCAACTCTCCTATCAGTACCAACCATGCTTAGAAGATATTGTCCTCCTGGCTTTTACAGAACTGGCTGTATACTACTAGTTCAGGTTGTGCTATGTTGTTTCGTGTTTAGTGTAGAAGTAGTGGATTCATGTATGCGCAGTCAATTTGTGAACATAAATAGATATGATATGACTTCTCTCAGAATTCTTCTATTTATTTATTTATTTTTGCAATAAATATTGATACCATGCATGTTCGAGTACTTTCTCCCACTGCTCCTCGATCGAGTCGAGGGGTCGAGTTAGCTCAACGGTTAGTAGTGCAATCTCATGCACGGACGACCACAGGTTCGACTCCCAGCACCGGCACGTCATGCCTTACAAAAATTGGAAGAATTACAAGAGTTCCAGGTTGACAGGGAGGCGGCTGATGGAGAGACCAACTCACAAAACGATCAAAAGTCGCAAGAGAATCTAAGTAGAGCGTAGGACGTGTCCGGAAATCAAGTTTTCTAATGAGCACGGTTATGTCAGGTTGGTTCTCTTCGATAACTCTAATGTTCTGTTTGCTTTACGTGTGCGAAAGCACACGTCAGTAAATCAATAAATCAATAAATCAATGTCGCAACAGCAACTCGCGCTTTTGTTGCCAGCGCGCGAGAGCTACCGATGCCGAACGACATCGGCTAACCAAGCTAGCTCGATTAAGAAGGGTTAATCAGAGAGCTCTGAATGGAATCCAGGGAACCTTCTGACCTGAAAACGGCAGAAAGTTATACATCATGTGCGTGAAGGAAATGCCATGAAAATGGATGAAGCCCATAGAGACAGTAGGAGGGTTCAAGCTGTACTACTTCAAGGAGTTGATTGGGACAGCTCTTAAAGGGTGGTGGGGGGGGGGATAGCTGTCGCTGAGCTCCTCAAAGATTCGTTCACTACCTGCTGTCCGAAGAATAGATGACCAAATCATTTGGAGACTGAACATGCAGTAGAGATCCCGCAGCATTAAGTCCATCCGGTCCCCACGGATCCGATGTCATGAACAGGACAAGGACGACTTCTAACTCACGTTCGAGAATTCATAGGGTCCATATCGGAAGACGACTACCTCTCAATTCTAGGGGACAGGAACGGGCAAGTGAGTGGTGGCGTAATAGGTCTGAAGGGGTCCAGGTATAAGTATGTATCGGTTCTACAAGCTCAGGTGGATTGAAAAGTGTCAAATTTGACGTGAAAACCGTATATTTGCTTATTCGACCAGATCCATCTGAAATAATCTCAGCGAGGGGAGGCGTCGTTGTCATCGTGAGGAGAAGTTATGTTTGTTTACAAATATATTAGGTTGGCTATATATTAAGTTCTAACGGCTCTGAATGGTCCACTTCAAACGATCATATCTTCCTTCGTACTCACTGAGTTCAGCAGAAATAAACACAATTCGACTTTCACACTTTTTCCATTACGATGCTTGTTAATTAACATCATCAACATCACCGAAAGCTGTGTGCTCGAGATGCAAAAAATTCTAGAATGGCTGTTTTTGCGCAGTTTTACTGACTCCTAGATCTTCCAAAAAATTGAGAAATGAGGCAGGAAGTTCATTCCAACTTTTAAGAACACGAGCTGAAGAAGATTCTTGAGACTTTTTGAGTGCGATTCTTGCATTTGACCGACGACGCAATTTTTTCACAAATACATATATTTATTCAGCCGAAACGAACACAATATTAATTTGTCAAAAATTTAGGTGCAGTTTTGCATAAATAGAAAAGTTATTTGTAGAAAAATCTCAATTTTACTGCCACATTAACCTTTTTTTCTAATTTCCAGGAGATTGAGACTGACTAGCTTGCAGTAGGAGTTTTACTCACATTTATTTTTAGTTTTTATTTTTTATTTTTTTCATTTAGTCTTCACTGAAGAAAAATATTAGATCACCCAGAAAGCTCTTCTTTATGTCACTTCCTTTGAGCCGGCTCGAATTTTTTATGTTCTCGGAATCTTTCTTTCAGTGTTTGGCCCCGAAAGTCCACTGTGGCACAGATGCACTAGAAAGTGCTCTCTTCATCGAAGAATGTCCAATTCGATGTGGAAAAGCGCTAGTTTCCTTCTCCAGCATCGCACTTCCACCTCGTCCCTGCCTCTCCCCGAGCAATTTTATAGGTGGTGCCATCCCAGGCTATTGAATTGGCTCGTCCCCTAGATCTGTCTGGGAGAGCTGTGCATACCGAGGTGTGCGGAGACGACGTGGCACCCGCTCGGAGACGGTTGTGAAGAGAATAGCATACGGCCCCTGTTATCCAGCTCACGCAATTTTCAGTACATCTCGTCGATTTCGTCACAGTGAGACTCTGTTGTGATGGTTCGGCCCGATTCCAGAAAGTTGTAGTGAGTCACACCGGCCGCAGACCACCACGCCGGTGCCATCGTCTTTTTCTGGTGAGATTTTGGCTTTGGGAAGTGCCTGAGGTGTTTGTCGACATCATCCCGTTGTCCTGAGTGTCTGATGTTATCGTACAGTACCCATTTTTCATCACATTTGACGATTCAATCCAAAAACGGGTCGCTTTGATTCAGAATAAGCAAAGAAGAACAGATTTCGAAACGCGGCATATTCTGGTGATCACTCAAATCGCAGGAGCATTCAGTTTGCGCTTCAAACCATCATTAGCAGCAGTTTTACAGACTCCTAGATCTTTCACAATCTCACGGACTGTTTGCGATGCATTAGCTTTCACGAAGGCTTTCAAATCGTCGTCCTGGATTGCTGTAGATCTGCCGCTTCGGGGTGCATCTTCAAGGTTGAACTCTGCAGAACGAAATTCCTCGAACCACCACTGCACGATCCTTTCTCCACTACCCCCCCCCCACATGGTTGATTGATTTGCCGTGCTGTTTCGACGACCGATTGGCCCAGTTTGAATACTTAAATAAGTCTTTGAAGAAACGCAATCATTAAGCATAAGTGAAGCACAAATTATTCCATCAGATAGAACAAAGAATTCCGCCGTAGACGTTATATAAAACCGAAGCAAGCTTCACATTGATTCGTTGAACACTTGATATTAATATTAATAATTGAATATTTTGTACAATTGGAGTATTCAATATGCCGAAACGAACCAAGTGTACGAGCACTCCATCGACGGTGGAGCTGTGAGCTATCCACCGCGAGAACGGGTACTTGAGTGCTCAATGATATCATGTGTGCGGTGTATATAGAAGACCACTCTGCGCTCATCGTGGTCAGTCAGCTCACACCTTCGTCGCCAGCAATTTCTGAGCTCATCATCCTGTTCTTCTCCGAAATTCTTCGACCTCCCATTGCTTGAACTACAATTTTAAGTAGTAACGCCAGTGTAATGACATGCGATTTACACTCGGCTCACTACTTATGATTGTGGTCTAGCAAACATGGTGTTGTTATGTTCGTCGGAGCAATCGGAAGTCGGCTATGGTTGCACTCGGAGTCAGTTATTTTCTTGGTTAGGGCTTCCCGTCCAAGAACCTTTATCTCTCCGGAATTGTGAATTGTTATCGTTTTTTTTTCGGGAACGGATAAAAACACTGGTTTATTAGTCGGCTAACCAACACAAGTTATTGTATGTGCTATGTATTCAAAATGCCTTCACCATATCCAGTAGAAGTTTAGGGTGCGGCAAAGTTTTTGGAGGCAATTACATAATTGGCCGCCCAAGCGGCTGTTTTAAGGGAAATGGAACGAAACTTGTATTATTTATTACAACAAAAATGGAAAATTGAAAAAAATGGAGAAACGGAGAGTGAAACATTTTAAGGGAAATGGAACGAAATTCGTATCATTTATTACAATAAAAAAGCTCGCTCTACCAGACAACCAAATTGGAAAAGGTGGTAGTCTGTTGGTGCAATATCTGTGCTGTACGGTGGGTAAGGCAGCCCTTCCCGTCCAGGGACAAGAAGCTTTTGGCGAGTCATTCTTGCAATGTGTGGTCAGCCAGTGTCGTGCAAGAATCGAATTGTGCCATGGTTCGGACGCTTTTCTGCGATCTTGGCGGTCAGTCTATCCTGCTGCTGACAGTACAAGTCCGCTGTTAGAGTTTCGTTACGGGCCAGGAGCTCGCAGTAGATGATGCCTTTGTAATCCTACCAAACAGAAAGCATGTTCTTCGACGGGTGAGGACCCTCCTTTGGCTATTGCTAAGGCTGCTCACTCTTCTCAACTCAGTGTATGCTCCTCTTGATGTTGACGTACAGGCACCGCTTCTCATCTCCTGTGATGATGGACTTCAGCCATTCGAGTGGCCACCTCAGCACGTTGCTGGCGGTTGCCTTCGTGAGGTCATGGGGAGCCCACTGTGCCAACGTGTGCACCTTACCCAGTTGATGTAGGTGCCTGGCGGGGCTGCATAGTGCACACCCAAGTCGTACGCAAGTTCACGAGTAGTCCGCCGTGGGTCCGATTCCACCAGCTGTCGCTTTCGGTCGTTGTCGACATCGGACTCACGTGCTAATCTGACTCAACGATTCCTGAAGGTTAAACTCACCTTTGCGAAAGCGTGCGAACCATTCTCGGCGGGCAATACGATCAGATACTGTGCCCTCCCCAAATGCACCATTGATGCGACGACAGAAAGCGGCTGCTGACTCACCAAATTTGAAGCCATACAATAAGTGACCTCGGATGTACTCCTTTGAAAGCTCCATTTTCCTAGAAGGAGTTACGCGAGAGCGAGTAGCCAGCAATAATAGTAAACTTATACGTAGTTGATCTCTTCATGTAAACAAAAGATAGGTTGCTATATAGCGTTAGTGAGAAAAAGGCACATTAAAAAATGGCGGAAACATTCGCAACAGCGTAAAATAATAATAAAAAATAATTAACTCTGTTTTGAAGCTCTTGTGAAAACCGCGTTTGTTTTCACCGACCTTTCACCCTATTATGTTCTGTATCCTGGACGTTACCCTATATGTAACGATTTCCGATGTGACCTTGAGTACATTTCATGTACAAGAGCAGCCAACGTGTTTCTTTTAGTGAACGATGAACTCTATTAGAACAGTGACATCGTTAGGGGAACCATTTGCTAGTGCTGTTTGACTCTAGGGGTTTCACATGGCTTCATCTACGCATAGATAATATGAAGCACAAGCAGGCATTCCATTCCATCCCTCTAGGTCGGTGAATTGGTGGAGCTTAACTGCATATGTGGACGGGCGACGCAGTCGGCAGGAGTCCTGCTCTCGCGTGCTTCCCGAATCGATTTATGGCTCGGGTCCGGTCGAGACCAACAAATCCTTCCAATCTTTCAAAGAACACCACCAGCTGGCCGCCGATAGTCAATCGAGCTAAAAATGTGTGTAACCCCTATATGATGCCCAGAGGTAGAACGCGTGGCACACATTAGGCAAGGATTGAAGGTCGATCTTTATTCCTTTACATGAAAATATAGCCCAATAATCTAGAAGGTAGGTTTGACGAAGTTAATGAGCTGCACCAGAGACAAGAAAAAATCGGATACATTGTTTACAAACGTCGTGGAACTGCATTTTTAAAAATCGTTCATAACCATGAACTTATTGTAAATCTGACTGCGACGACGAGGATGCTCAACTATGTGGACGTTGGCGCGTGAACTGGAACCGGAGCCACGTGATGTAACGCTCGAAATACGACGAACTGAAAATTTAAACGTTACTTATACGTGAAGGGATGCCACATGCCATCAGCTGTTCAGAGAGTTTAGGATAAGTGGGACATATCACCATAAACATATGTGTAATCCTGTGCTATATGGCTTCCATCAAATCCTCAAACTTGACAGACATGCTGCGATCCTTCGTTGTTGTTTCACTTCACGTCAATTTACACGATTTTCTGATCAATTTGGGCATTTTTCGGTACATGTCGCGAAGAAATAGGAGCGGGAGCCTGCAACGGGGAGTGCTGGAATACGCCGCTGCTTCTACCGTAGTCACTCTAGCGAATCATGTTCTCTGCCTGTGTCTGATTGGCTGCCGTGGATACGGCAGAGGCAACGGCGCGTTCCCGCACCCCCGCCGTGCGTCTTACATATACCGATTTTTCAAGACGAACCTGACATTTTGAAGCAAATTTCACAGCTTGGAACTAAACCTGACATATCTCAAACCATGATGAGCGTCTTACGCAATGAACTAACTCTCTAAGAAACTTGAACTAATATTAATTTAGTTTCAAAATATACTGTGAATTTCTTTTAAAATTTGTAATTCATCTACTCGAAGAAGGTGAACGTACTGTTTAAAACTTTTCATATTTTGTAATTGCTTTAAGCTTTAAAATTTTTAAGAGAATCTCTAAAAAATTAAATTCAAATTAGAATCAGCTTTGAAATCTTAAAAAATAAAATTTTTAAAGTGCAGGAAAGGAGTTCTTGCATTGCAAGGAAGAATCGCATAATGCCATCGTTCAGCACCTCACTCTGTTTATATAGTTGGTGGCCTAAATGCTCTTTACTAAAAGGACCGCATATATGTGTTTTCGTAGTGGATATGTGTTTTCTGCAATTGTTTTGTCGTACCGTTGATGAAAGCGTAATTAGTGGCACACAGAAATTCTGATATCAGTCAAATAAAACACGCGACAAGTGTGTGGGGCGATTACATGGTGCACCTAAAAATTGCTGCCTTCCTGTACTTTAAAATAATTAAAAAATGCTGTTTTTATTTTAAAAAAGTAGATGCTTTATAAATTCTCAAACGCTGTACTCACCTTTTCGAGATAGATTATTTCTAAATTTTCAAAGAATTTCATAGAAAGTTTCACAAAATTGAACTTGATTTTGATTTTCTTAAAGCGTACCTTGCGTAGTCTTGAAGAGGTTGGCTTCGGTTTGATGCATGCCCAGTTTTGATTTCAGAATGATTTCGATTATTTTTCGATTTTGAAAAGATCTAGAGTTGTATAAAAAGTGTCCAGTTTAATGAGAAAAATGCTACATACATATTCACCTTAAATAACCTAAACTGGAACCGATTTCTTTACCACTATTTTACAATGTTTCATACATCTTCGGGACTGCTTCAACTCTAGCCAGGGTCAGGCATTAGGTTCAAGAATCGAACGGTGTATCGCACTGTGGCGTCGTTTTGAGGGACGGGGATCGTACCCTGTCCTGATTAGAAAAGGGGTTGCCTCGAAACTTTTTTTTAACTTCTTAGGTGGTTTAAATTGTCTTTCTAGGTGCAGCTTCGGCAAAGTAGGGAGTCGAGCGCAGCTTTTTTTCTCTCAGGGAGACATGCCATGAGCACGGAATCGAACCCTTTAACGTCTTGAATACTAATTGTTCCAAAGTAAAAAAAATAGTGGTTGATATACAGGCCTGTTTTCGAATCAAACAAGGACGCAATTTTTTAGCAGAATGTCTTGTCACGACACGTTCTCCTGTTTGAGCAGGCGACACCTTGATCTGAATTTGTGTTCCATGAAATATTTATGCAAATTTGTAATAATAACTGAAGGACTTTTTCAAAAAAATTTCTAGTTTTTTTTTACAGGGACGGCGATTTCTGAAGGTCATTAAGTAGCGATCATCGATGTGATTGGGGGGGAAGGCTCAAAAAAATCCTGAAAATAAATTTTCTTTTTATCTGAAGGAGAAAGCTTACCAAGGTGAAACTTTGTCGCCTAAATTTCTAAGCGTACTGCAATGTGCAGCGGAAAAGCTAGGTTCTTCATTAACGTTCTTACATGTGATCAAGGTATCGATTTCACAGGGTTTTCAGAAAAAAACGATGTAAAGATTGAGCCCTTTGATCGTGCTTGAGGACGTTGTATAAAAGCTTGATTTTCTATTTTATAACAATTTATGTTTTTATATAATACCTATGATGTCTTCTTCAGGTAGAGAAAAGTTTATTTCCATGTCAACTCAGCAAACGCAGCGGGCTTCCTTTAATCGACAATAACTGTTTGTTTTCCGAGTTTAAAAAAATCATCTCTTCTCAAATAGAAGAAAAATCAAATCTTCTACGTAAAAACAGGTTTTGAAAGTGACATCGTCTATGTAGGCTAAGGAGGTTAAAACTCTGCGCGATTCTTCGCGGAAAATTTCATCTCCTATCGTTATCTCTTTCTTGTAGCAAAGAATTTATTTTCGTAGCAGGTCAAGGCTTCGCCTACAACTCTGTGACCGATTCGAAGAGCGCTTCAGAAAAAAATCTCCATAAATTGTACAAAAAATCTTGCGAATCTCTAAGAAAGCACTCAAACTATTATTAATAACCACAATTATTATTTTGTGGAGCATAAAATCAGATCAAGGTTTCACTGCCACATGTAGAAGATTGTGTCGTGCTGTGATGACATTCTGCTAAAATGAGCGACAATTAAGCATGTCCTGATTGATTCAAAAACTACCGTAAAGAATCTTTATTTTCACTGTAGAACAATCAGACTTCAGAGCTCTGTAGGATTCAATTCGGTGCTCATAAGATGTATCCTTAAGCGAACATAGCTGCGGGCTAATCGTGACAGTGCGCAGGCCATACCTGGAAAGAACAACTTATTAAGAGCAAAAAAAAATCGCCTAAAAGATAAAAAACGGAAAAGAGGAATAATGCTGAGTTGAACAGAAGGTGGGATCGAATCAGATCTGCCCCCAAAAGAGGTGGGGAAGGTCGTAAAATTTCTGGTAAAAATCGAACCCCATGCTTGGTTGGATCGGTACGTAGGTGTAGCGCGGTCAGAGGAGGTGTCGGCTGTTGTGTGCACCTCGAATTTTCGAAGTTTCCTGGTTCAGGTTTTTCGTCTTGGCCAACCAACCTTTCCATCCCTCCGGTGTCGGTGAATTGGTACCAGACTTGTCCAGTGAGGATAAAGCACTGACTAGGTTATCGGCTGGTCAAGTCATCGTATAGGTCAATCGCCTCCACGACGTCCCGCAAAGGTAGACTGCGTGGCGCACTCCAGAAGAGATTGAGTAACGCCATCCTTTATCCGTTACCTTTGACGCTTGACCCTGATTTTGGTACATCTCGAACACTAAAGGCTATTTCAACCAGTGTTTGAAGGAACTACACTTCTTAGTTTTCTGACACTAGATTGCGCCTTTACGCAATTATGGTAAACTTGTTCCAGTCTTTAATTATTTAGAAGAAGAAGGGTCAAATATAAATTAGGATTTACAGTCAAGATCGACTAGGGTAGCAGTGTCCTTCCTGTGTCTCGCAGCGGCGTAGAATCTGTCGGGGTGAAGAAATGTGGGTAGTATAGTTGTGCTCGAACGAATACATATATTTGAGTAATTATTCGAACAGTCGAATCTTCGATATTTCTAGATTTTTGAATATTCGTCCGATTTCGAGCATCGATGGTTTCACCGAATCGAATGTTCGTTCGAACTCGAACATCGAAAAGGAGCCATAATCGAATACTATTCGAAAAGCGAATATTTCAACATTTTTCGAAAATCGAATGCTTTTATCTGAATATCGAATAAGTTTCCAATCTTTAAGCACAAAAACTGATTCGAACAAAATGCTCGACTATTCGAATATTCGAAAAACGAAAATAGGGCTTATTCGATTCTCGATCGTTCGAAAAAATTGTGGAGCGAAAAAATTCGATAGTTCATTCGTTCGAAAATGTTCGACATCAAATTAATTAGTTCATTCGTTCGTTCCGTAAAAATTCATAAAGGCACAACGGTAGTGGGTAGCCCTTTAGAAATGAGAACCGATCAAGCGGTTAGGATTGTATGTTTAATGGAAAGAAAGTACAACTTACTTTTCACTCTCGCAGGATGTTTTCGGTCGAAATCGTCGCAAAAAGACCTTGTCGTTGTAGGCTCGCTGAGGTACTGAAACAGAAGTGCTATCTCTTAACAATAAACATAATTCTCTGTTTTAGTGCCTCAAGTTTTACTTCCGCTGCTAGAAATTGTTAAGACTTTCTCTTCTACAATAAAAGCTCACGGTCTTGAGCAGTAGCTCAAACGGCTTTCAGCAAATTCAAACCAAATTCGCTTTTTTGCAAACTTTTTTTGCAACGAATCATTCTTAGCAGTTTAGATACTGTACAGTGCTCCATTGATCATGAAATTCTCATTCATATCGACAACGTAAAACTCAGTCACTTTTTCAAAGAGCGAAAATGCGAAAGTCTTCTGGTGTGTTAAATTCGACGATTGTTCATCGTTTCTCGATATTTACTAAGTTGTTAATGTAAATGTCCTTTACTTGGAGATGCAGAGCGAAACATTACATGAATTTTTGCGTATAGCGCTACTGAATTATTTGTTTTTGAATTATCTGTTTTTTCCGTTCTTGCTTACCCTATGTTCCTTATAAAGCTACGGAAAAATTTAGTTTTCTAAGATTTTACGTTTAAAAACAAAGTTTGTTTAAAGGTTGTTCAATTGAAAATTGTAATTTTTGCATTCAAAAACGTTAATTTCAACGTGCGAATTGAAAAAGATTAAACTTTAGAATTGAGAAACTGAATGGCCGCTGTTTCTCGTTTATGAAAAAGTCAACTAACTGAAACAGTCTCCAAATTCTTATAAAGATGTATGAACAATGTTACAAATGAGCAAGTATTTGCATATCTATCGCTACTTGTGCCTTCGATCCCATGATTGTACCTTCGGTGTCATGGCGACGACTTATAGAGATGAAGCAGATAAATCGTGAATATTAATTGTCACATGAAGCCAGAGAATACTCCACTTAGGAATCTTCTTTACTAAGCAGGAAGTGCACAGATGACCAAATTTTTGGTTCGCACTAAACACGTTCTAGATTAATGTTTTCCTCAGCAGTTTAAAGCGTGATTCAAGCAGTAATCCTGTAAAGATGTGCACTAGCTTGTGTGCAAACTTTCGTTAAAAAAGAACTCCAATTGAGTGACGTTCCCACTCTCATTCATATAAAAAGAACATGAGTCAATCTCAACAATTAATAAATCATTCACTTTTCTTCCTCTTTAATACAAGCTACAAGATTTCACGGTAGCCAAATTCACAAGAATTTTATGGATATTTGAAAAGTGCATATAATTATAAACACGCCACATTTTCTATGAACATCACCCACCTGATCAAGCTTGTCGTCGGTGATGTCTACGGCATTCTGACGTTTCAGATGCCGTCGCTCCATGTTGCCATCAAAAGTGAGTCGTTGACTCAGTGGAAGATTTTTTAGGGAACGCTCTGAAAGGTGAGAACTACTAACAAAATTCGCCTCAAACTGGGCTGCGGAAAACCACGAAGACGGGCTTACCAATGTTGTGGGTGTCCATGTCGTTGAAGGCGCTGCTGAAAATAGATTAAAAAATATGGATTTTCCTGCGAGAAGGGGAGGTGCTCGGGGAGTCCCATCTGCACGTGTTACCCGGCAGGTTTGGGGCTCCCAACCCTCGATGCATATAGGTACCACGATGCTCGAGGAATTCCTGGTTGTAACGTGATACGCATCGACATAGAATAGGTTGCGCATGCGGTGGTAGAACTCATTTGAAACTAGATTGCAATACAAATTGCATTTTTCATCAGCAAAAAACGTTGCCTATTTGTTTGGTTGCCTTGTTATACTTTTTATGTTGTTTTCTACTGAGAGCTTCTTTGAAAGCTCACCTTACATCAGCCCTGTTTTGATGTGTAATAGTATAAAATACACATCATCCGTATACCACGTCACATCTGTAGATCTTCGGCATTAAGAGCACAAAAATTGCAGGAAATATTTCAGTAAATAATAAAAGTACATGCAGGCTCATTAAAGGAATGGAAATAATAAATGGAAATAATAAACATTTGCCAAGTTAGTAAAAGGATAAAGGACGGCGTTATTCAATCCTCTTTGGGATGCGCCACGCATTCAACTTCTACGGGATGTCGTGGAGGCGCGTTGAATACGTATTTGGCCATACAATAACTTGCGGTGGCCAGCCGGTGTACAAATCAGTGCTTTATCCTTCCCATACAAGTCTAGTACCAATTCAACGACCCCGGAAGGATGGAGGGCATGGTCGGCCTGGGCGGGAAATACGAACCAAGAACCTGGTATCGGGTGCAGGCGACAGCCGGCGCCTCCTCCGACTGCGCTCCACGCGCCCTTGTCAAGTTAGTAGACAGTATGGGAATTGGCTTAAAAAACGCACGAGTAGTGAACCATAATCGAAATCCTCAGAATTACAAGTACATGGATTTGATTCCGTTATCCACTCCTTTGAGGGCACGTGTAGCGCAGTCGGAGGAGGCGCCGACTGTCGCGTGCACCCGATACCAGGTTCTTGGTTCGGATTTCCCTCCCAGGCCAACCAAGCCTTCCATCCCTTCGGGGTCGGTGGATCGGTACCAGACGTGTCTGGGAAGGACAAAGCGCTGACTTGTTCATCGGCTGGCCACCGCAAGTCATTGTGCGGCCAAATACGTATTCAACGCGCCTCCACGACATCCCGTAGAAGTAGAATGCGTGGCGCATCCCAAAAAGGATTGAATAACGCCGTTCTTTATCCTTTTATATTCTTTCCACTTCTTTAAGGAGCGTATAGCGCAGTCGAAGGAGGTGCCGACTGTGGGTGCACCCGTAACCAGGTTCCTGGTTCGGATTTCCCGCCCCACCAATCAAGCTTTCCATCCCTCCGAGGTCAATGGATTCGTAACAGACTTGTCTGGATTGTGGGCTGGCTTTTTCACCGGCTGAATACCGGAAGTCATTGTGTAGGAAAAATATGCATTCAAATCGCTTCCACGACATCTCGTAGAAGTAGAGTGTGTGCCGCATTCCAAGCCGGATGAGTAACGCTGTACTTAAACCTTTATCCCCTCCATTTGTAGGCGGAGTTGTTCGAAATTAAATGTTTCGTTCGCTGTCAGTAGCATTCCCATTCTTCACTCTGGAAGGGAGGGGGGGGGGGGCAGATTTCATTAGGTGTCAAGACTATGGCACTTCCTCTGGTGGTGCTCATCCACTCTTTAAATGTTTCCCGCGAACCATGGTATGCATTCGGTCCCTGGTGCTTCTTCCTTTAACCACTTCTGTTCACTCTTACGGCACAGAAACTGTCTGAAGAACACAGAATACTGCATGGATCCCACCTTTCAGAATTCTTATACTCTCTTCTTGAACAAAAGTGGACTTTACATTCATGTCCTTTCCCGACAACTGCATAACTTTATATTGCAATATAGTTGTGCTCGCCCCAAAAACTCCAAATAACCGAATATATTCGAATAGCGACGATTTTCAAGCATTCGAATTCGAATACAATCGAAAATCGCGTTTTTTCGAGCATTCGAATTCAAATACAATCGAAAATCGCGTTTTTTCGAGCATTCGAATTTGAATACATTCGAAAATCGCGTTTTTTCGAGCATTCGAATTTGAATACATTCGAAAATCGCGTTTTTTCGAACGTTCGAATACGAATATTCGAATTTGAATAGAATTATTCGAATTCGAATGCTCGAATATTCATTCGAGTACAACTATTAGGTTGTAACGAATTAAATGGCACTGGCTCGCGCCATTTTTTGGCACGTCTTTACGCGTTTGATCAAGAACAAACCGTAACATGTGGCATATCATTTAGAAGCGCAAACTTTCTCTACCGGAGAGTACCAAATTTTCTGTGTAAAAGCGGGAAAACTTTAGAGTTTTATTGACTTTTTTGCAGATGGACAAAAGGGTAATCCGAGGCATTTACTTGTATGAATTCAAGCTGGGCACTACAGCTAAGGAGGGGAACGAGAAGATCAATGTCGCATTCGGTCAAGGATGTTCCACAATTCGGACGGCGTATCGTTGGTATCAGAAGTTCCGGAATGGAGATGAGAGCTTGGAAGAACATGAAGGTCGTGGGAGGCATAGTGATGTTGATAAGGACAAGCTGAGAGATGTGGTAGAGGAGGATCCACACAAAGGTGCCAGGGAGATAGCGAAGGTTCTTGGCGTCAGTCACAACACAGCTGCCCGGCATCTGAAGGAAATTGGAAAGACCAAAAAGCTGGAAAGATGGGTGCCTCACGAGCTGTCTGAGGAGCAAAGAAACCGACGATATGCGATCTCGTCCGCACTGCTTCTACGGAACGAAACGGACCCATTACTTGATCGCATCGTAACCCGCGACGAGAAATGGATAATGTACGACAACAGGCGACGATCGGCACAGTGGGTGGACAGCGATGAGAGCCCCAAGGTTCTTGCCAAGCCGGAATTGCACCAAAAGAAAGTAATGGTGACAGTATGGTGGTGTTCGCTGGGAATTATTCACCACAGCTTCCTCCCTCCCGGTGAATCCATCACGGCAGAGAAGTACTGCATTGAAATTGAAGAAATGATGAAAAAGTTGAAGGATATCCGGCCGGCCTTGGTAAACCGAAGGCGAGTTCTCCTTCTGCACGACAATGCTCGCCCCCATGTAGCGCGAATGACGTTGCAGAAATTGAATGAGCTGAGCATTGAAACTCTACCACATCCTCCGTTTTCTCCCGACCTCTCCCCAACAGACTACCATTTCTTCAAGCATCTTGGCGACTTCTTGGTAGGGAAAATATTCAAATACCAACAGGATGCCGAAAGTGCCTTCGAAGATTTCGTCAATTCCAGAACTTCTGATTTTTATGCTACTGGGATAAAAAAGCTTGTGTCACGTTGGCAAAGATGTGTAGAATCAGAAGGTTTTTATTTCGATTAATAAACTTGCCTACAAGCCGAGATATTAACTGTTTAAATTTACAGTTGTTCAGTGCCATTTATTTCGTTACAACCTAATATATATTGCAATTAGTTTCGTGTAGTAACAAGGCTGGCCACCCCGCGAATTTTTACTGAACCATCATGCAGAGACCGTTCCTCGGCAAATCTAATGTGAATTCGTTTGCATTAACTCATACTAAAGCCTTCCTGAGTTAACTCCCTTGCCACTCCCTTCCATTTCAATTTTCAAGCAAATGACGACGTAGTGTTCATTCGCGCCACTTCCACCATTTGCATCTTTGAACTATTCTGTTCGATGTAAGAGTTTATCAAATAAGGAGCCGTTATCTCTCGTCTAGACTTTTTATGGGTGCTATGTTTGCCAGGTTTACTGAGCGAGTGCTACAATGGTCGAAGTTCTTGATAAAGACGCGGTGCTGACTAATTTTCAGAATCGGTGTCATATCAGCTGAGAGAGAGCAAAAAATGCATGGTGTAAGGGTGCGAAAGCGATGGAATTTGGATTCTTCTGTGAACTCTGGGTGAATGAAGTAGAGTGCCATGCTACCAACTAGGAATTCCATCTTTCTTACTCACAATTTGACGCAGAGAGATGCAAAAAATTATGCGAAGCGCGATTCTTCCGAAAGGGTTGCATGGACGGCTATATGTGTGCAGTAAAGACACGCGCCGACAGTATTAAAATAAAAGTTCGTTTAGAGCCATTTGCATTGCAGGGAATTTGACTCATACCACACTCACTAGTTTCAAACGTAGGTTGAGCGGACGACTTCGAACCCAGCCTCAAGAGCGAATTCCCCCACAGAAATCTAATCACAAACATGATGCATGATGCATTTCGCTGATCAGTAGGACGAGTCCTTTCTATTTTGGTTCTCCAGTGACTCATTGACCGTCTCCTTCGTCATCCTTGGCTCACTGACCGTACTAACAAGGGAACTGTCCGAACGGTACGCTGGAACGGTAAGAATGAATACTATAGGGAGACTCCCCGTCCTCCAAATAGTAACAGAACATGTTTTGTTTTTGCCGAATCCTTGAGGCAAACGAGTAGGAGGGTGTAATGGTTAAGGGTCCGCAGAGCGAGCTTATTACCACGGCAGCGCTAGATGAGGGCTTGGTGTACTGGGTGGCGCAGTGGTAGAGGGCTGACTCATGTTCGTGAGGCCAAGGGTTCGGTTCCCATGCTACGCCGCGGTTTTGCACTTTTACCATAGTATCGGATTTCCATAGAGATTTCCATATCTGAACTTATTTTTGGAGTTTGCTACGGTAAGATGTCTTATTTACTATTATTTGTTGACATCTCGTAATTCACCAGTAATGCCCGAAATATACCAAATACGATTATATATGAAACTTTTTCTGCAATAAATTGTTCTCTTTGTAAGAAATTGTAAGAAATTTTGACGCAGGAACAAAGTGAAACAGCGGCGGAAAGCTGGAAAAATGCTTCAAATACAATTTATTAGTGTTGGTGAGCTGAGAGCCACCAGCGTACTCAGGTCTAGGAGGGGACCACATGATCTTCAACTTGACCTACCACCTCAATCAATATTGTCGCATCTGTTATGCTTACAAAGTAGCGCGGTCATAACAAGCTGCTGCCGCCAACACTGACTCTACAATGTCTGCTAACCCTCGAGTGGTCATTCACCTACTGACCCTGAAGTGCGGATCTCCACTGGATGCTGTCCCTTCGAGAGAAGAAATGAAGCTGGCGGAAAGGACAGCAAGGATCCTACAGGATTTCGAACTGCGACAGCTGGAAATCGACGAAGTGTGGAAGTTGGAGGTAGTGGAAGAGGAGGACCAAGACTTTCAACCAGAAGAGCATTGTGCCGAAGGCATGATGGCACTAATAAGTGAAGGCACTATCACGTTTTCGGGACGACAGACCGTTTCGGAGGAAAAGATTTGGCTACTAGAATTGTTATCCTATACAAGTTTGAGAACTGGGGAAAGTGGACTGTATTGCGATCCCAGGCTTGGGCTGCAGAGGAGTACCGCTGGGCAGGAACTGTGAAGCCAAACACAAGTTCAGATATGGAAATCTCTATGGAAATCCGATACTATGGTAAAAGTGCAAAAACGCGATGCAGCATGGGAACCGAACCCTCGAGCACACGAACATCAGACAGCTCCTCTACCAGTGCGCCACCAAGTTCACGGCACGGGGATCTTGCGCTGCCGTGGTAAACTCGCTCTGCGGATTAACCATTACACCCTATTACTCGTTTGTCCCCTATTATTCGGCAAAAACAAAACATGTTCTGTTACTATTTGGGGACGGAGCTTTTCCCTATAGTACTCGTTCTTGCTGTTCCGGCGTACCGTTCAGACAGTTCCCTTGTAAGCAGACGCGTGGACGTGCGTCACTGACGCTCCCATTTCTGAGCCCAGCGGCAAGAGTATAAACGGCGCCTTAGAGCATGCAGACAATATAGTTATGCTCTTTAAATTATTTTAAATATTCGACTGTTTCGAATTCTCATAAATGTTGAATATTCAAATTCGAATATATTCGAAAACTGCAGTTTTTCTGAAGATTCGAATTTGAATATTCAAATTTGAATGAAAATCAAATACCTACCGTCTGCGTAATACTCACTATTGTAGTTATGTTCGAGTACCTATTCGAATAGGTTATTTGAACACAACCACAATAGAGAGTAATACGCAGACGTATTACCCTGCGCATGGCGTATTCCGAGGGAATCGATTGACTATCACCTAAATACATTGAGTTTTACAACGAGAATGGTTGTTAATACGACATATGTAGGAAGGATTAAGGGCGGGTTTAATCAGTTCCATTTTCAAATGAGCCATGCATCCCTCTTCTGCATGATATCATGGAGACTTTTGTTTGCATGCGTATTTCCTCATACATTGACATGCGACGGTCCCATGACAAGGAAGTCTTTATTCTAAGCAGACCAGTTCTGCGCCGATTCATCGATACCAGAGGGATGGAGGGCATGGTTCGCATGGGAGGGAGTCGAACCTTTCATCGATTAGGGTCGCATGCGACAGCCGGCGCCTCTTCCAACTGCGCTACCACACCCACTTGATACGGATACACTTCGGATAGAGATCTTCGCTTTGGCGTACGATGCCAGAGAATGATAAGAAGACATTAAAAAAACAGAGCAAAGAGAGAACGGGCAAGGATTTTTACCCTACTGAGCCTTTAATTTTTCTTTGTTACGACGATGATTTTAGAAAACCCTCATGCCATTTCGCTTTCGGAATGACACACAGATAACCTTCATAGCCTGTAAAATCTAACGTGAGTAGAGCCGACATTTAAGCTCTATTTTAGTATTTCACTAGCAATACACCAACCAATAAACTTGTAAATCCAACAAAAACAAAAATTGTTTTTAAGCTTAAAAACTAATTTGGAGTGACTGACAAATTGATTAATTAGCGATTTTACTACTACTATTAATGCTCAAAACAAAACCAATCATTAACACGCATACGTAGATGAATTAAAGAAATTCAAACATTTTGTCCAACAAAGCGTCTCATCATAATCTTCATAATAGGTAAATCTTCAAGCAAAAGCAAAATGTGTGTATATTGTTCAAAATCGTTACCTTGAACGCAGCTCGGATAACGATGGAGGGCGGGGTCTGTAATGTCGTCTTTGAACGTTTTCGTCATCGCTTTCCGTTGACTTCAGGAATCTGCAAGCAAAAGATGGCCAACTGAATTCATGCAGTACAAAGAAGTCACGTTCCGCTTCTAAACCACCTGTTTGTGACGAAACGGTAACAAAATGGGATCCTACCGAACGCAGTGAATCGATTTACGCGGTGGTGACTGCATGCCAGTGGAAGCGATAACATCTTCCTCATCCACGCCGAATCCTAACAGGAATTCAAGTTGCAGTCGTCGATACGTGTTTCAACGTATCGATTGATTTTTAACATGACTAACTTGTTGGTGACGCATGCGTCAGGTTCAAATCTGACAGTAGTCGCTGCTCAGGTAACATGCTCGTCTCGACACGTGATTGCTCTGAAACTCCAAAGTCAGTGACAAAACTCTTAATTTTCACTAATTTTCAACAAGGTAACGGACAAGGTCTTGGCAAGCATTTTAGGATGCTTAAGCAGCCTTCGAAAATTAAATAGGCCGGCCACGTAATGCGCTTTGCAGACACCCGTTGGACGAGAGCCGTCGCCGACTGGATTTCGCGGGATGTCAAGATAACACCAGGACGCCCATCACCGCGTTGGTCGGACTTCTTCGTGAAAGCCCTGACCGAGCGTCAGGACGCTCTTCGTGTCCCTCGAGCGGGGAGGAACCATTGGAGCACTCTGGCACGCGGCGGGGACGAATGGAGACACTGCTGGAGCGCGCTCGAGCAACTCAGTGATCAACGAGACGACAGGTGATACATGTGAAGTAACCCTTAAGATCCCTAGCAAGGGCGCGTATGTAGTGTCATGACCTTAAAATGCGCCGTCAGGTGCACTCCAATTCCTGTTTCTTGGTAATTGTCCCGCCCAGGCCAACCAAGCGCTCCACTCCCCTGTGGTTGAAAAATTGGTACCAGCCTTATCTGGGAACCATTCTACACTGACTAGAGCATTGCGTGGCCATATATAGTCTTTGTATACGTGTTTAAATAGCCTCCACCACATCCCGTAGAAGTAGAATGCGTGGCGCATCTGAAGTAGAAATTGATTAACGCCGTCCTTTATCCTAACCTTTCTAGCAACTATGCTCGTAATCTGCTTGATTGTCTGATCGCTTAAATTCTTCTTTTTTTTGGCTCTTAATTTCAATTTTTCAAGTCTTCTGCTTCTCTCTTAATAGAACTTAGGAATTTGTATTAACTGTTATCAGAAAACGCTCTGAGCCTCTCGAAGTTTTTTCTTGCAGTGGATCTTTATTTCCAGGCGGCTTATGTTCCGAGGGGCGCGTGTAGTGCAGTCGGAGGAGGCGCGAGTGTCGCATGCACCCGATACTATGTAGGTTACTGGTTCGGATTTCCCGCCCAGGCCAACCAAGCCTTCCATCCCTCCGGGGTCGGTGAATTGGTACCAGACTTGTCTGGGAAGGATAAAGCGCTGACTTGGTCATCGGCTGGCCACCGCAAGTCAATACGCATTCATGTCGCCTCCACGACATCCTGTAGAAGAAGAATGCGCTGGCGCATCCTAGAAGGGATTGAGTAACGCACTCCTTTATACTTTCATATTTCGAGCCACTCCTCCTCTTCAGAGGCGTTTAATTCACCTTAAGAGTGCTTCCGCAACTTCATCTGTTAGCACGACTGAGCGAAATTACTTGTTTTCGAGATCATTCATCTGAAAGTATTCAGAAACGAAAACGGAGAGTACCTACCGCTTTCTGTTCCGATACCGTCGTACGACTCTTTATTCACTGACTGCAGCACAAGCTTCAGTAGAAAAATGAACGTCTCCATCAGAGTGACGCAGCTGCAGCCGAGGAACAGCGATGTGCCGCCGCCGATGAACGCTTAATTTGAGCTGTTCAAGAACTACTTCAGCATATTTCCGTTAATAACGTACACAGCACATCAGTGATGCCCATTTTTCGCACTTCCACTAGGACTTCCTTCCTTCTGCTGAATTCAACGGATATTTTGAAGCCCTTTGAGGTACGTAAATCTGACATAGTCGATCTCCATTCCAGTGAAGAGCACGGTGGATGACACGGAAATTCTGGAACGAAAACAATAAGGCTGGCAGGCGGAAATTGACCACATTACGTACATATTATTTCAAAATTTTGTTTTAAAAATAGCAGATGGTAGACTGGAAAAGGTTTTCTGGATAACAGTTTGCAAATCGCAAAGAAAGCAGAGAACACTATGGCAGATTTTGGTGAAGCAGATCTTTTCCCCCACTCTAAACAGCGTAGGTTTGTTTGCAGGCGTTTATTCGTTTGCTATGGCTGGGCATTAAAAAAGAAATACCTGCATCCAAGACATTGGAGGCGTTTTGGATACACCGCAAAGGTCTCAATATGAACATAAAAGATGAGCGCCTAGCCATAGCTAACGAGCTCGCCCATTCTTTGATCTGTGGATTCTGATCTCCTGTCACGGGATGCGATACGTCTTCTGGGTCACCTATTAGTCATTCGGTCTGTGGGCGACTCTTTCACTGCACATCTGGACGAGCATCGATTGCATGGCTCTTTTCTTGTGCATGGTGCATTGCTATCTTTAAGTTTCAAATCAGAATCCACAGATCAAGAAATGGCCCTTGGTGGGGTAATTTTGCACGTTTCTAGCTTTCCAGGCTCTGACGAAGGAGGGAGATAAGGTCGAAACGTCATTCTAACAAAATTGGTCTACGGAGAAAATGCCCAAATCTCACGGTGTGCGTTGCGTGCGGAGAAAATGCCCGCAACCCTGAAAGAAAATGCTTGGCTAAGGAGCAGTACAACAAAAGGTAGAGTATATTCGTATAGTATAGAGAGAACGTACATTAAACCAGAATATTGTGATGTGATAACTAGCAAAACTTTGATGATAAAACAAACAGCTGTGGGCGGTAAACGCCATTAGGGAAATTCGGAGTAAATTTAAAACTGTTGGGAAGCCCTTCATTTGAAGAGTATTAACCGGTTGCATCGTTAAACTAGTATATCGCTAATCTCATTTACGTTACGTTTCAATCAAATTTCAGCTTCAATAAGAAGTGGATCCAAAATGAGATTCATACACGAAAAATGCTCTTTCAAAACAAGGGAGCTCGACAGATTTGTGTTAAGGTACTGCACCGAAAGTTCTGTTTATTTCATGGCAACTGAAGCGCTTAGAACGACGTCATTTCAAAGTTTTTTTTTGTAAAACCTTTTATGTGGCAACAAGCCGTGTACTCTCATATGTAAATTCTTTCTGCGCAGTTAGGTGGAAATCCCTGAAGAAGAGAAAACAAAGCAAGGTTCTCAATCTAACTCAAAATAAGATTTCTGTACTAAGAGAAATGCCAATAAAAAACACAGAAAACATTTACAGTACCAGCGGTGTTCCGAAGGAAGAAATACTTTGGAAGCAAAGAGGTGTCGAAATGTGTATCTAACATCTCCTAAGACAGTAGGGTTTAGCCTCTCCGAACAGGTTTCGTTCTAAAGACGTCGTCTTCAGAAATTGTCATGGTATCATTTCGTACTAATTTGATAATACACTAGCCATGGTTTTTGTTTCAGCATCATCAAAATGCGCTAGAAACACCGAAACAATATTTTTAATAAACGGCGTATCCAATTTTTACTCTCTCATGTGTTCTGGTTTACCAATGGCTTGTACTAATTGCATTCGAGTACAGGGTGCGTAAAAAGTATTGACGCAGTAAATGACGGTTGTGGAAATAGTATTGCGCAGTAAGTTTTAAAATGTTCACTTGAGAGATATGGAAAATGATCTTGCAAACGCGATAGAATAACATGTATTCGACATTGGCTCCTTTACTGTGAATACAGGAGCGAAAACGACGGAAAAATTCATGAGCACGCGCCGCAACTACTCGCTCGGATTTCGTCCCGTGCTTTTAACAGGGTAGTCTTCTGCGACTGGTCACTTCTGTTGAAAGTATCCCAGACCTCATTCTCCAAAATCGCCTAAAAAGAGTAATCCAGCGGATTCATGTTTAAGCTGTGCTCGTCTGAGAAGCTGTCCACACCTGCGCGCGTTAGCTGTTTGCCGTTATCGGACAGAGATTGATAATTTTGGATTTGAACGTTATCGTGCTTGAACATATTGTAATCATTATCTGTTATAACAGAGCCGTGGCTGACGTTTAGGTTGCTGACCTCTTTCCTCACCAACCGTTTCGAACACCGCCTAATTCTCTTGTTAAGGAAGTATTCAGCTCTTTGGGTAACAGACAAAAAAGGGCTACCGTAGCGACGATGGTCATGTTTCATCAGTTTTTTTCGTGAGTGTTTTTTGAGCACAATGCAGGAAACAAAAATAACACACAAAAACCTAGAGAGGTAGAAAGAGAAAGCTGGAGCTGAAACAAAATGTAGATGCGTCAATACTTTTTACGCACCCTGTACATATTGATGTAGACGTAGGTGCATCGCGCACTTGGAACAATTCTTAACTATCTTGTGCTTCATAGAAACTTTTGTGGAGCTCCTGGGCTGACAGTAGTGACCACGAAGAGGATCTGTTATGAGGCTAGCCTCTTGGGACTAAAATTTATGATTACAACGTCACATTGGAACAACACGCAAACATCCTCTTATATTCAGAGTGGCAGGGGCTCCATCTCTTGCTGGGTCAAACACTTTCATGCATCGGCGGCAGCCACTGCATAAATAGACGGAAACATCATTGTTGTTTTTTCTCTTCAGGTGCATTCGTATCACTGCCCTCAGTCATGCGGTCAAGTGCAAATACAGCAATAGATGCACACCCTTTATGAGAAGGACTAAGCTTTGCTGTTGTAGGTTCGTACGACATTTAGTGAACTTCAAGTCGAGTCGTAGAAAATGACCACATTGCTCTTTTTGAGTATGCGGATGAGATATTCTCACGGCTTCAGTTGCCACGTCCTTGACATGCCCTATCCAGGACGGAATGAGAAAATACCGTATCCTTCTTGTTCACGTGACCACCATGTGTTTTCTTGAACGGATTTGATCGCGCTATCGACAGCCGTTGAAAGGTCGCAGATATTTTCTCCCCTGGCAGCGGGCACTTTCTCCCCTGACCGCGGGCATTTTGGGGGACGGTCAGGAGGTACACCCGCCCCCTGCTGGGGGGCGTGCGATCTTCCTCTTATCCCCCTTGCTCACCCACCCCCCCCCCCCCCCCAGCCCCTATACTTCACCAAGAGTCTAGCGGCTGCCTTACAAAACCTTTGACACGCAAAACAAAAGTTTCCGGTCCGCAGAACAGCGGTGTACCTCCTAACGCCACGCCTCCCAGCAGGGTGCGGGTGTACCTCCTGTCGCGTTGCCGGGCATTTTCTCTCGTAATCAATAAAATTGCACTGAATCGATGTGAGGTAAGACAGAGCAACACAAACAGTGAAATTGACGGCAAACTTGAAATAATTTGTCAGGCTAACAAAATAAAAATAGCAAAAGCTTACACATAGCGGGTGTCGCGATCTCGATGAACCGCGATGGATTTCCGCCCACATGCCAATGCTTTACCATGGCTTGGGCGACAATATATATGGTTCCATGATGGCAGGCATGATGGTCGCACAACAGCGCAAGACCAGGGTTGACCGCTGTCACAGCATGTGACGTACCTGCGGACCACCTTGAGAGCTAGGGTAAAAATGGAAAAGGCGAATAAAAGATCAGTGACTATTGTGTTAAACAGCAGCACTCCTAAAACTATTCTAACTCAAAAAAGACTCAAAATCAAAGGTAAAACTAAATGGGTAAAACGCTAAAACATAACGTTCGGTGTCATCGCTAAAAAGAAGAAGACGAAGACTAGTACGAGATGTCAACGTCAGCGACGACACCGCAGCTCAACTACAGACTCTACCCCGTTCGACAACGCACAGGAACACGACGTGATCATAGAGAGCAGCTGCTTCTTCGTATAGACATTGTGGACTTCTGTGTAAAAGCTTGTTAATTGGCTTGTATTGTATGGTATTCCTTAGTGATGTTAGTGTATTTGCTTAGTTGTATATGTCTCTAAGCCGTATCCTGCAATCTGTAAAGTTAGTCTAGTCGTATAGTTGGTATATTTCTTGTAAGCTGTTTCAAGTAATCAGACACTGTAGCTTTCTCACATAGCTTTAGCATGTCGGGCAACATCTTCTCAAAAAACGTGAATTACTAGCTTTCAGTGGGGAGGATGCGAAAAGGCAAAACACCGTATTGTCGCATCTTTTTTTCTGCCCTTGGGAGTGTCGCGATCTCGATGAACCGCGATAGATCTCCGCCCACAGGCCAACGTCACGGCTTGGGCGACAATATATATGGCCTCATGATGGCAGCCATGATGGTCGCGCAACAGCGCAAGACCACCACAGGGTTGACCGGACCGCTGTCACAGCATGTGACGTGCCTGCGGACCCACCTTGAGAGCTAAGGTAAAAATGGAAAGGTAAAGGAAAGGAAAGGGAAAGAATCAGCTTAGGAAATTTATATGCAATTGTAGTCTCATAAAGCAGCTCTGTCTAAATCAGTTGTTGTCGTTGTAGTAATAGAAGAATAATTAAATAATTCAAAATCTTCTGTAGAATCACTAAAATTACATGGAATCCTGATGCTATCTCAAAAGCGGGCGTTGGACCTTCTACCGTCCATATTATACATTGGATCCGAATAAATCATTCTCGAATATACTTTCTAAATCATCCAAAGATCCGAGGACGACGAAATTGCCGTTATCCGAATTATCCAAAAATCCGGGGTCCACAAAATCGCCTTATCCGAATCAATTAAAAATCTGGGATCCGCAAGATTGCCGTCATCCGAATCATCCCAAATTTCGGAAATTTTCGATCGAACCCAATGTGTACCCCATATGCAAGGATCACCACCTATACAGCTAGGTCACTCGCGCTTGCGTCTTGCTCCGTCACACAGGTTAAGTGTACGCACTGACTTTTGAGACCTTTTCCCTGCACAAGGAGGCAAGGCTCGGAATCAAGTGCACAAGGCAGAAGCTTTTTTTTTTAACCATCCGAGCTTTTATCCCTTCACGTATGCTACAATTCAAAAGTCTAATCAGAGCGAAAAGTGAACAACATAACTTGTGATGCAAACGTTCTCCTATGGTTAGGGGACTGGCGACGCTACTAGGTAGCCGCTGTCCGTAACCGTCCAACAAGCAACAGCGTCGAGCGACCGGTTAAAAAGAATTTCTCGACAATCGTATTTTACATTACATGTAGGAAACACGGGGAACGGGAAGAAGGCGAGCAGCTGTGTAAGAACTCGCCAGCCACAGCACGCGGACGTCTGTTAGATCCGTCGGAACCGAACAGAGATGCTTAATTCTACCCGTCTTATTAGCCTAGAACAAGAATAAATTGTCAAGAAATAAGCTGTAGAAATTTAGGAGCGAAACAAATAGATCGTGTGCGCCGCGGATGCGGCGATCAACAACTACGTTCACGGATCAAGCAGCCTGACCAAGCAGAACCTGTTACCTCGCTGGGATAAGGTATGGGAGGTTACCGATGTTTGGTGGGTGGTGTATCTTTTGAATGAGGCAGACGCAGGTTACCGATGTTTGGTGGGTGGTGTATCTTTTGAATGAGGCAGACGCAAAGTGCTGGGTTGACTTGTAACAGTAACCTTAGAAGGAGAATAATGCGTACCTCTTTTCAGTGATCCATCCAATGGAATGGTCTGATCCACACACTCAGGTACCCATTCAGGTCTGTTGAGCATTGCTGGAACGCAGTCGCTTCTTCTCAGTGACCATTCCACGACTTGCATTTTCTCACATGCCTTGAAGAAAATGCTTATAGTTACCGCACCAGAAGCTCCAGACGCACCAAAAAAGCTTTGCATTAAACAGTAGTCAATCGCACACTTCACGTTTCAGTGGTAAACGAAACTTGTCACTGAAATGTTTAAACTTATGTGGGAATTGAATGATGCGCATCCGTTTTTGTTAACCCCTCTGGGCTTCTTCGCCTGTCCGTCTCACCCCTTAAGCGTTTTCTTCAAAGTGGAGAAATCTAAAAAAAAAGGCTATATCACAAATTAGCTAGTCAATGTATGGTAGTGGAAAGTAAAAGAAAAACTGTTCCAGAGAAAAGTTCTGATTTCGACATTGAAGATGTCCGATGTTCCTAGGTAAGCGACGGACAGCATGGTCCGAAATGATCGCGAAAAAGTTAGGAAGATCGATAAATACATTGTTGCTGAAGAAATAGCAGTTCTTCCGCAAGTTTTTGAACCAAACATGCAGGACGATCGCTTAGGTGCGGAAGGCACAGATCCAGCAACCGGAGTAACTAATCCTTTCGCCTCTTCAACTTTTTTTTGAGGGACAGGCCACTGGATTCGTTGCGAGCAAATTTTTGTATTCAGAGCAGATTCAAAGGTGCAACGAAGTGAAGGTCAAAAAAAAACAAGTGTTAATCCTAATCGGTTGGTGTTAATCAGCGTGTTCAAGAAGTTACTTGCGATGAACTTCTTTTTGATCTCGTGATACACTTGTAGCCACATCACCCTACGTTATGTTATCATTTTCAAATCAAAATTGACACTTTTCAATCGAAACTGAACGTCTTCGAAAACAAGAAGGAAGCCTTCCAAATTGACGCACATATGTGGCGGGGTGGCGTTCTACCCCCGCCCTTTAAACAGAGGCGTGGCAAATGTCTGCGTCTCCACTATCTCGTAAGGCAGCCACTGGACTCTCGAGCAAGCCCAGGGGGTTGGAGGTGGGCGGGCCAGGGAACGAGGGTATAGAACGCTCGACCCCCCACATATATACATGTACATTCTGAGAAGGCAAAATCCGAAATTCGTTTACGGAAAATTTAGTAGTGACTTTTTTGTGGATGAGTTTTATAAAATTCACCTTCATGACAAAATGAATACTCTGTTCGAAATTTTTTTATGAATTTTCATTTTTAAGAAAAACTAATAAATAAAAGATTAACTTACAGTGCAGAAAATCAGTTTTAAAAAATCATTTTTCGTGCATTAAGATTAAGAAGAATGATGAATGAGAAGAGGAGGATTAGGAAATTGCGCCATGCATTCGTTTAGGATGTCGCGATTTTCCCATGGCTGAGTGTAGTAGTTAAACGCTAAATACTTAAAACTGAAGACTAAGGACATGTGTGTTTCCTACAACTGTTTTTTTGTATCTTTGACAAGGGTGTAAGCCTACTCATATAAATGAAAAGACACGAGGTCTTGGACGGGTACAGGGCGCAATCTCTTTTTTAGCACTAAAATTTTTCTGCGCTTATAGATAATGTCTAAGTCGTTATTTTTTACAAAAAAGTAATTTTTTGTAGTATTTCAAACAAAGTGATCCCTTGTGTGGGCAAGTAAACCGTCAAAGGAATTCACAATAAATTTTGCTTGAACAAGAAATTACTGTAACCTCTAGCCTTCAGTTATGAAATTTTCTGGTTTTCAGGAAATTTCTAGCAGTTAGAAGCAGTTCCGTTTGATTTGGAATATGTTCTGTTTGTTTCTAAAAATGAATGTCCTTTTGGTCAATTTAAATTGGAAAGTGCCCAATTTGACGTAAAAATATAAGTATGCGGTATATGTGAAGCATACAAGGAATATACAAATTAGGGTACCTCTGCAAGAGAGAAGGGTAACTTTTATTTTCTTTGAATTAAAATAAAACTGCTTTCCGTCTGAATGTGGTGGAAGCGAACTGGTGGACCGCTCAGAGATGTGTCTCAAAGATACATCCGAAAGGCAGCTGTACTAGCCTTCATCTATGTACTTATTTAGATTTTTAGAACCTGTCGCAGATAAGAAAGTAACTCGAGGTTGTATCGTCTGAATCTTCTTTCAAACAATTCTCTAAAACTCCTGAAAACGGACCTCGAGCGTGTATCGTCTGAAATTCTGCGCGAACCACTGTCCATTTCTAACCCATAGAAGATCGGAGAAATCGTTTACGCACGGAGCTCGAGTGGTGTTTAAACGTGAAATCTAAACAGTACCTCTGAATCAAACAGAAGTGAGGCTGTTTAATATGACCTATGTGGTAGATGGAGGATTTTCCACATTTTTCTTTTATGCTGCTTTAAAGAGAGTAAGTCACACACTTGCCCACTTGAGTTGCTTTCACGAATATTCGATGATGATGCCGGCTTCTTAAGAAAATTGGATGATGAAGTTCAGCCACGGAGTTCGAGAACGTCACATGAAGCACAGACGGCGTAATATCTGAAGAAGCCTTGCAACTACTTACACATGATTCATTTGAAAATAATCGCATGAAAAACAGATGCACAAATCGAAAAGGAAGAAGAGGTTGACGTTCTTGCTAAAATCACCTTCAGAATAAACAATAGATAATCGACGTTGGTGCATTCGGGCTCCAATTTCGATGCATTCTCCTTTTCTATGTACAGAATAAATGGAAGGGACTGCGTGAATATGTTGACTAACCAAACTGAAATTTAGGCTGTTCGTCATACAACTCCATTGGTAACTCATATGTACTTCTGAGGTCAATTGCAATCGCTCACTTCTGAGATCCACAAATTGACACGAGTAGATCTTCGACGTTATTCATCTCAGTGTAACGTCTCAGAAATGTATTTGCATTGGCATAGTTTGAAAGAATGTTTCCACTCTAGAAATCGCACATTACACATTAGTTGTAACAGGATTTTTAAAGGATAACTTTAAGAATTGGGCGTTGGCTGCGTGGTAGCGCAGTCGGAAGGGGCGCTGACTCCGCGCGTAACCGATTCCAGATCCTTGGTTCGGTTTCCTCACCCAGCCAACGCCAGCCTTCCATTCCTCCGGTGTCCGAAACTTATTACCAGAATTGTATGGGAAGGATAAAACAATGCTATGCCTATCGGCTGGCCACCGCAAGTCTTTTTATAGGGTACATACGCATTCGAAGTGCCTCCGCGACATGCCGTAGAAGACGAATGCGTGGAGCATATTCAATAAGTGATTCGTTGACGCAAAAATTCTTCTTCACTGTTCTTATATTCAATAAGTTGATACTAGCAAAACTGGTCGAGACATTTCCACCGCGTTCAGTTCCTTATAATCCTATTATGCTTCAATATAAGCACCAACCAATATCAGCAGCTGAGTAGCCAAATTTGAGGGCGAAACAGCGCCAAACAGTGCATTTTCCAATGATGTTCTTTAATGTTAAATAGCGAGTTATGCTCCCCAACTAGTCCAGAACTTCTGTCCAGACATGCAACATACCGTAGCTCAGCGGTACTTGGCTCACAAATAGTAGTTATAACACAGCTGTCGATCGATTTGTATCGATAGATTGACTCATTGCCCTGGTTGAGGCATATACAGGATATGGTAGGATAATGATGAAGTGCAGCGATAGCGAGGATGAGTCTGGGACTCTTTCCACTGCAGCTAAAGTGGGCGAATATCAAAGAAACGATTTGAATGCATACATACTTGGCTAATACATGACTTTAGAAGGCCAGCCAATGGGAAATTCTGCGGTTTTTTCCTTCTCAAGCGAGAATGGCCGTTCCTGATAGGGGAGAGGTAGCTTGGCTTGAGCGCAACCGGAACCAACAATATCAATTCCGGGTGCACGCGGTCGCCGGAGCTCTCATCCGCTGCGCCATCAAGCACGCTATCATCTAACAAGGTTGGCCATGATTCATTGGGTGATTTGGTTGATCACAACAACCCCAATGAAATGCAAATGCACAAGGATTAGCACCTAAGGCCACATTCCCTCCATGATTTGGGATAGTAGGAATAATATTCGGATCTATCCTAGTTGGGAGGGGGGGGGGGGGGCAACGTTAGTGTGACATTTGTGTCTTGCATCTCATGACACGACACTATATCCTCTTTATTCGTATGAGGGTACCGTACCACCTGCTGTAGCTAAAGTTCTGAGACAAATTCAAGGGATGAAATGAAGGGTTGAAACACTACGTGCCTTCTTAGGCACGTAGTGTTTCAACCTTCATTACTAGGATAGATTCTAAAATTCTAGTCAAAGCACTCATACATGTACTGACAAAGTATCACCAGCTATATACAAAAGAGTCTGTCCGTCGAGTGATCTAACTAAGTGAGGTACGCCGCATCACCCACAGCGAGAGCGGTCGAATGATCTAACCTAAGTGAGGTACGCTGCATCACCCACAGCGAGAGCGGTCGAGTGATCTAATCTAAGTGAGGTACGCTGTATCATCCACAGCGCGGTAAAAATTTCCCATTGAACGTGGGAATTGTTGCAGCATGGGAAGCGCATCCTTTTACTGCTTGACACAACAGCACCTACGCGCGTTCCTGATTCAGCCGTGTCGCCGACTTCATGTCATTAGCATAAGAAGACCACTAAAGGGGTAAGAGTATAAGGGGAGACTTCGAGAGTGGAGAACTGACAACGACCAGGAGGTAGCGACTTGGAGGAAGCATCGGGATGGGGGGGGGGCGACAGGGGGGATCAACGAAGCAGACCAGGAGGTGACACCAAGAAGGGTTTAGACATTAAGGAGAAACCAGTAGGGAGTTAACAATTCAGGGAGGGGAGGGGGGAGCAGTTAAGAGGATCAGTAAGGGGATCCATTACCAGTAAGAGAGTACGGATTTAGAAGATGTGACATCGATGACACGCAATGAGCGTTCGTTCGTCGCTGTCGTGTGTGAGCGTGGGAGAGCTACTTAATTGGGGAGAGTAGTAAGGAGGATTCCGAGGTGGAGAGGTTCTACCTGGAAGAAGGGACCTGGAGTCGGGACCAGGACTAGGAACCAACAAGAAGGGAATTCATACGGGGAACAAGGAATCTGCCATATGCATAGCCTCATCAGGCTCGACATAGCGGCGACTGCGCGCGCTTCTGAGTTTCTTATTTCGGAAGGCGGATCTTCTGAGCTTCCGGATCCAGAATATGGGCCCTCTACGTCGCGCAACAAGCGTACTGATTCTGAATATGTGTCACCGACGTCTGCCATTAGCATGGGAGGCCCACTAAGGATGTGGTGGAGAAGGGCAGCAAGGGAACCTCTAGGGTTTACCAGGAGAGCGAGCTGGAAGGAAAGGAACAACCTGGAGAAGGGGCCAGGACGGGAAAACCAGCAAAAAGAGACCAGTAGGGGTTAAAAGTGGAAATAAAAAAGTGGGCCAGGAGTTGGGACCAGGAGGGTGGGGGATCTAGAGAAAGAAGGGAAGACCAGTAAAGGCGGACCAGCAATTAGATCCAGTAAAAAGAAACGAGTGAGGGGAACCTGGCTTCGGAAGAGATGTCAACGATACCCGGAAACGCCAGATGTTGAGCATGGGAACGGTTGCGGAAGAGCAACCTGAGGGACAGAAGTACTGCGCAGAGCAAACCAATGGACGGTCCGGAGAGAAGGCCGATGATGAAGGTACCGAAGTGGGGAACGGCTTGATGCCGATAAAGCACGCAGCAGGTCCTAGATGTTAGCGAACTTTAAGTTTTACAACAACTACTTCCCATAGGTCAATGATGCTGCAAAGTCGCGCGAAGCGCGCAAATGCGAGACACGCCTTTAGGCGTGTCGGAGCACTTGTTAGTTATAGGTTAAAAAAACCCTTTTTCATGTAATGTACTGAATAGTGTGTAGGTTGAGAATAATAACAAATTCCAACTGTTAATTTAATACTTACAAATATCATGAAGAACACCAAACAAGAAGTGACGACAAGCACCCAGAATATCAATGACGTCCATGTTCTTGACGTGAAAATACGTATCTAAAATAAAGCTAAGATGCACACGCTCTGTTGTAAGTTATAAGCTAGAATTCTTTGCCGTACGTTATAGCAGAAAATATTTTTTTTTGAATGAGTAAGCATTCTCCGTCTGCTCTGCATCCTACATACAGTGAGTTTGATAAAAGGACAATCATTTCACTCCCACTTTTAGCTATTGGAATGTGCGGAAGCTGACATTAAAAGTCATTGACGTGAGTCATTCTATATTTATCACCGACACTATAACACATCTTTTGAAGTACACACCATTCCGTGGAACGTAGTGACGCCAGCGAACTCTCTGCCTTCCTCATTGCAAATGTGAAGGTAGATGTTCTGAATGGGCTCCTCCTCATCCTCGTCGTAACCTGGAATAGATAGAGAAAAAAACAGCTTTGAGAAAGCAAGTTCAGTGACCGAACATTAGACTGTGGCTGTTAAGGCAGATGAGCCTTTCTGGTCATCCAGTTTATATTCCTTCCTTATACATTCCAAGGCTACGATTCTCCAAGCTGAAGGAGGCGCCGACTCTCCTTCGAGTCACGCCCAGGCCTGCCGATACTTCGATTCCTGCAGGGATGTGAATTGTTGCCAGATCTCTATGAAAAGGACTAAACACTGACTTGTCCATCAGCTCTCCACCATAAGTCACTGTTTAGACCGCTCAAATTGGCTCAATGGTATCCCGTAAATGTAGAGTGCGTGGCGTATAACCCAATTAGATTTGTTAACGCAGCCCTTCAGCCTTGTAATTGTTATGATTACTTCTATTTTTGCTATTGCTATAGTAATATTATTTACTATTACCCCAATAATTTTACCTGATATATAGTACTGTTATTTTATTTATTATTATTTACACCTACCGCGCGTGGAGCGCAGTCGGAGTTCGGATTTCCCTCCCAGGCCAACCAAGCCTTCCACCCCTCCGGGGTCGGTGAATTGGTACCAGAATTAGTAGCCATGTTCGACTCTCCTTGAACCTCGGCACTTTGGTCCTTCAGTGGACTGTGGTGAGGTACGACACTCGGATTCTCTCCTTTGTTCAGGCTTCCAAAAATTTGACATTGAAGTTTGTAAGGGTTGAAGAGATGTTTGGTGGAGTAACTCCTAATTGACCTGACCCTTTCAGGCTCTGAAGAAGGCGATCCAGCCGAAACGTTAGCCACCCATAAAGTCGTTTACCAACCTCGTGAAGAGCTCAGCAACTCTACAGACAGATGGTACCAGAATTGTCTGGCAAGGATAAAGCGCTGAATTGTTCATCGGCTGGCCACTGCAAGTCATTGTATGGCCAAATACGCATTCAACTCGCCTCCAAGACATCTCGTAGAAGTAGAATGCGCGGCGCATTCCAAAGAGGATTGAAAAACGCCGTCCTTTATCCTTTGTTTTTTCTACTACCAGATATTATACTATTAGATATGTATTTACTCCTTTTTTCGACCGACTTCTTTAGTTGTCCTGCAAAGATCCTACTATATATAAGCGAGAACGGTCGTTTGTCCGTGGATGAGTAAGTGAGTTTGTTTGTGTGTGTGTGTTGTTTGCACAGAAGTGCTGCTGGAGTGTGTTGGGAGGAAGTGTGGGGAAGGGGATGGGGGGGGGGGGGGCGGGGTTGTAGTTGTCACCAGTTGTTAACTGTTGTATAATAGTTGTCGACAGGCGTCCATGTTCAGACGACATGTCACCAATGTCGCGCAAAGGACGTTCAGGTTGGGAAGAGGGTATCACCGATGTCGCGCAAGGGGTGTTCGGATTCAGTCGACGTGTCACTGATGTCACGCAAAGCAGGTTCGGCTTGAGAAGACATGCCACCGACGTCGTTCAACAGGGGTCCGTGTTCGGAAGAGGTGTCACCGATGTCGCGCGAGGATTCCGGATTCAGACGACGTGTTACCAGTGAAGGTGGGACCAGTAATGGGGGACCGGTGAAGGATGGGGTTCCAGTAAGGGGAACCGATAAAGGGTTGACCAATAAAGGAGGGACCAGTGGAGGTGGGACCAGCAATGGGGACCTGTGAGGGGGGGGGGGATCCAGTGAAGAGGGACCGGTAAAGGAGGGGGAGGGGTCCAGTGAAGATGAGACCGGTAGAATGTTGACCAGTAAAGAGGGGACCAGGTGAAGGGGGACCGGTGAGGAACGGACCAGTAATGGGGACCGGTGAATGGGAGGAAAGGGGTCCAGAGAAAGGGGGACCGGAAAAGGGTTGATGAATAAAAGGAGGACCAGTGAGGGTGGGACCAGTAATGGGGATCGGTGAAGGATAGGATGACCAGCGAAGAGGGGACCAGTAAAGGGAGGTCCAGTGAAGGTGGGAGCAGTAGTAGGGACCGACAAAGGGGGATGGGGGACCAGTGAAGGGTGAACCGGAAAAGGGCAGACAATAAAGGGGAACCAGTGATAAGGGGCCAGTTAAGGGGGTCTACTGAAGGTGATGGACCTGCTTTGCCCTATTCCGCTATACCATTCTATATAGCAAAACCAGTTTTTTAAATGAATGAGAGAAGGTCTAAAGAGGAGAAGAAGACGTTCGGGGTGTTCTATTCTCTGGTTTGGGGCAAAGCCCCAACCAGACGTTTGGCGGCCGGTAGGCCGTTGAACGTCTGGTTATTTTATAACCAATTTGAACACAAATCAACTGTCTAGTCGGCATCTGTTACCGTCTGTCATTACAGCTGGGTTGTGTACTATCAGAGGACAGAGATGTGCAAGACGGGGTACTCCAGATTGGTCCATCTATACTACCCGTTGATCGCTGATTGGCTGGCGCTTTCATCCCTTCCCATGTCGGGCATAAAGTTGACTTGTACGCTAATTTCTCTAGCCATCCTTAAGCAAACCATTTCCCTATACCTTTAAAAGTTATTTCTCTAAAAAGTCTAATTCTAGTAATAAATAATCGTGAACAAAAAAAGGACGGCGTAACTCAGCCCGCCCCTTTATGATGCGCCAGGCATATATTTCTCTGTCGTGGAGGCGATTTGAATGTGCTTCTGGCATATACGATGAGCTGCGGTAGGCAGCCGGTGAATAAGTCAGCGCTTTATCGTTTCCAGACGACTCTGGTAACAAGTCACCGATCCTGGAGGGAAGTAAGGCTTGGTTGGCCTGGGCGAAAAATCCGATCCAGGAACCTAGTATCGGGTGTACGCGATACATAGGTAGCTGGCACCTCCTCCAACTGCGATACACGCTCCCTGAAGGGGTGCATAAAGGAATCAAATCCATACACTTGTAATTCTGAGCGGAATTTTGATTATACTTTACTATTTGCACGTTTTTTAGGCCAATATGAATAATGTTTGCTGACTTAGAAAATCATTATTATTTCCATTCTCGCTTTCAATGAACCTGCACGCACTTTTATTATTTATTAAGATTTTTTCTGTAGTTTTTATGAAGGACTACAGATATGACCTCCTTCGACTGCGCTACACACGCCCGATAAATAAATACATTGTAGTAATTAACGTGAATAATAATAAAAAATGATGTTCCACTGAAAAAATTTTCAACAAACATGGGAAGATGTTTCACAAAAAGATTTGTCTGCAGAAAAGCGGCAAATTTAAAAAGTTGCTTTTTTATATTTTCTGCTCTTGATTTATCGTTTTTTCTTCATTTAATTAGCAAAATTAGATGAAGCACGGTACCTTCGTCGTCGAAAGCGTCAATGCCGCCATCGTCCTTATTTTCAGGAGGTTCCGCGCTGGACATTCAACGTCGGCGTGTGGCAGAGATCCAAGCGGTGCGAATAAAAAGCCGTCGTCGCCGCTGACAGTAACACACCACAGCACACGCACACTTATCGCCTAGGCGCTGCGAAATTTAACGAGCGATAAGCGTTGATAATGTGTTAAGACTACGCGCTACGCTGCACGACACGTTCCAGGACGTCAGCCTGCTCACGTGATCAAAGAAGTAACAACAGTAGTAGACTGAGTGGCCCCGCCCAGGCCATGCAGCGCTACGATTGCTTCGGGTTCGCCTACTTGATAGCAGAGTTATTAACAGTCTATTAGATGGCCAGCGCAGTTCATTGGCCAAATAAGCGTTCAACGTGCATCCACGATATCCCACAAAAATAGAGTGTGTGGCGCATCCCAAATGCAGATGGATTAAATCCGAAGCTTTTCAAACGCAAACCTTGCAATGTCGCACGGTCCAGGTCGGAAAAAGCATTCCAAGAACTACGGATTTTCATGTCTTTTTCAATGTCATTTAAGTTTTTGATAGAGCAAAACTTGCGCTATCAGAAAGTATAGCAAAACTTTCTAGAGGGCCTTAAACTTTCAAAATACAGACAGTTGAAGGAGAAGTATCAAAGACCGACATTATTTTTGGATTGTACTAAAGGGATTGAAGGTCTTGGAATCCATACGTTTTGTTTGATGGCACTTTTTACTACCTAACTGAAGTTTCCGTTAATTGCCAGTTTGGTTTTTCATTTATATTTTGAGGAGCCACTGAGGAGACGTGGGAATTCTCCGCGTTCGCCACGACTAAGCCTCTTTTATGCTTAACGTAGGCCACCCACTTTTCTTCGTCAGTGACCAGGTTCCCCAGCCAAGCAAAATTCCTCCGTGAAGTCAAGAAGCTCATGCACGCATCCTGGCGTACCTGTAGCTGGTGGCCGCTAAGTTCATGCGATATCCATGCACCAAATCTACTTGTCTTGGCCACGGTATTGAGCTATCGTGGTGTGAACAGCTCCAAAAGGAGTTCTTCATTCACTGCAACTGGCCTTCCAGGCCGTGTTTGACCCTTTAAGCAAATGTCTCTGTTTCTGAAGATCCGGAGCTATACTTTCGCTGTGTAGTGGGAGACAGTGGTAGGACTCAACGTTCGACATATGTTATCCGTCGCGGCTTTTCCACTGCTTTGCTTCCTGAAGTCGTAAAATAGAAGAATCCGAACTTGTTTCAGTCGAGACGATTTTCTCTGCCATTCGGAATATGACGACAATAGCGGTAAATGTAGGTCATAGGTAGCCTATATACGCGTTATTGGGAGGTTCCAGAACACCTTTCAAAAATTTGCCGGAACGCCAAAGTGAGAGGCGGAACACTTTTCTTACAACGTAATATTAGATTGGTAAAAAAGTCTTGCACCACATCTTTTTTCGAAACTTTATTGTTTCTTTTTCTCTCTTTTTTCTTTTTCTTTTTTTTTGTTAGCGACTTTAATCTGCAAAGTAGTTGCCATTTACATTCACAACCTTCTGCCATCTGACGGTGAGATCATGAAATCCTTTCTTCCAGAATGAAGTCAGCTGTGACTCGAAGAAGTGCGCCATCTCGGATTCCAGTTCGGTTCGGTCGTTGAAGCACCTATGCCTTAAGTGTTGCTTGAGAGCTCGAAAGAGGTTGTACTCCAATGGCGCAAGATCTGTCGAATACGGTGGGTGGGGCAATACCTCCCACCTAAGATCCTGCAACTTCTGGCGAGACGACCTTGCAATGTGGGGGGGGGGGGGGGGGGGGAGGGGGCGAGCATTATCGTGAAGAAGGTTAACAACCCACCGCCCCGCCGTTTGCGCGACATAGTCTAGCTCAACTTCTGCAGTCGTGTAGCGTAGAGGTTCACTGTTGCTGCGGCGCCATCGTTAGGAAGCTCACGATAGAGCGTCCCTCGAAAATCCCATCAATAACACAGCATTACCTTCTTCCGGTGGATATCCGCCTTGAGGTTGTGGTTCTCCTTGAGGGGACCACTGGTCCATCCCAGTATGGTTAACGAGGAAGACTCAGTTTTCATCTCCCGTGACGACATTCTCGGGAAAGTCCTTATTTCGGGAACGAACAAGGAGAGACAGAGCGATCGTCAGTTGAGAAGCCTTATCCGATTCACGGAGTCAGTCAGCTTTCACTGCAATCGTAGTATTTATATGCCCTCAGAAGCAAGTTGTCACGTATGCGAAATATTCTAGAATATTTGTGCTCCCCACGGATCTCCCTCGATAGAGAGCCTTCGGGCTCTCTTGTTAAGAAGGATCTCGGGCCGCTTGTCGTAGGGCCACGTGGCGCGTCCCCGGGTGGTGGATAGGGGAATTAGACGCGAACCAAATGCGACCGTGTACTGCCCAGAGACGCAGGTGGGATGCAGGGGATGGACTCCTCGCTCCTGCTGTGTCGGGTCGACGCGTTCCTTGGGCGTGGGAGTGGCATGTTCGTGCACTGTATGCGTGGATGTGTCCGTGACTGTGCGGATTGTAACTGTGTCGGCTCGGCCAATAGCTTGCACTCGGTAGACTGGGAGTACATCGTAAGGCGATTCGAGGCCGCCTCAAAAGTCTCGCCCCGTCCCTTCGGGCAGTCTGGCTGGCTGCCCAGAGTTCTTCGCCCGCACGACAGAGCTTGACTAGCTACCCGTGTTGTATGGAAGTCAAACACAGCAGCACTAAAGGGCCTCATTCCCCTGACCCCGAAAGAGCTCCCATTTCTGCAGCGATGGGAAGGACGTCCGGAGAGGCTGCCAAAATCTCAGGGCCTAACCAGGCCGCGCAAATTGAGAAGGACTAGGATGACGATCTGTACTTACAACGCCCGCACACTTGCATCGGAAGCATCCGTCGAGGACTGATGATGCAAGACAGAAAGATCAAGTACGTCATCGGACTGACCGAGACGAGAAGACACCACCCCAACACGCCGCCTACGACTCCGGAGAAGAACTGTTCCTCGGAACATGCGACAGCAGGAGAGTAGGCGGCGTTGGTGTCCTCGTCAACACACACTTGGCCATGAACATCGATTCGTTTGAGTCTCTGACAACCCGAATCGAACGTCTGCGACTGAAGCGATGTGGTTCCGTGCCAGCTTTGACTGTATTCGTCGCGTATACCCCAACATCCGAGTACGACGACGAAAAGGTCGAAGCCTTCTACATGGAGCTGGAGAAGTTCTATAAGGAAGATCACACCTTCTACAAGGTGATCGTCGGCGACTTCAACGCGAAGATCGGACCGCGAAGGTCGCCGGAAGAACTTCACATCGGAACCCACGGTTTGGAGTGGAACGAGCAAGGTGAAAGGCTGTCTGGGTTTATCATGTCGACCAAGACCATCCATGGAAACTCACAGTTCCAGAAGCCTCCCTCTCTACGATGGACCTGGGAATCCCCCGGTGGCCAGTTCCACAACGAGATCGACCACATCATCTTCAACCGCAAGTATTGCCTGACCGACGTTTCCGTTGTCCCCAAGTTCTACACGGGATCGGACCACCGCCTCCTTTGCGCGAGGTTCCCTTGGGCAGGTGCCGTCATGGACAGCGTCGATGAGGAGGAATACGACCGCTTCGTGCACCATCTCCACGATAGTGCTAAGGGAGCCGAGAGCTTGAAGTCCACCAAGAGACGCCTGTCTCCGGAAACTCTCAAGCTTATACGCCAGCGTGGAGCAGCACGAGAGTCAGGCAACTACCAGCTGACGTCCGAGCTTGCGAAGCTATGCAGAGCGGCGGTAAAGGAAGATCTCAAGGAGAGAAGGGCGGAAGTGTTGGCTGAAGCAGCAGAGGCAGGGTTGAGCATCCGCAATGCCCGCCGAAACTTCGCCAACTTCAAAACCAAGATGACCGCTCTCCGACGTCCTGACGGAACCGTCACCTCTTCCAGAAGGACCATGGAGAAGGTCATCCACGACTTCTACTCCGATCTCTTCGATAGCCACGTCCACCTGCCCCTACGCCATCTTCCGCAGGATGGATACGTCGTTCCCTCTGTTCTCCCTTCCGAGATCCGACACGCCATCTCGTCGGTGAAGAAACGTACAGCACCCGGTCCCGACAGGATCAGACCCGAACACCTGAAGAACCTCTCGCCAGCGCTCATCAACACCCTGGCGCGGCTCTTCACCCGATACCTGTCGGAGTGCAAGGTTCCATCTCAGTGGAAGACCAGCAAGATCGTCTTGCTGTACAAGGAGGGAGACGTGCACGACACTGGCAACTATCGCCCGATCTGCCTGCTGTCCGTAGTCTACAAGCTGTTCACTCGAGTGATCCGGAATAGGATCAGCAGAACGCTGGACGAAGGACAGCCACGCGAACAAGCAGGATTTCGGAGAGGATTCAGCACGATCGACCACATACACACCATTACGAAGGTCATCGAAGTGTCGCGAGAGTATAAGCTGCCGCTGTGCCTTACGTTCATCAACCTGAAGAAGGCATTCGACTCCCATTAGACTGAAGCGGTCCTCGAAGCCTTGCTCACTCAGGGCGTTCCTACTCAGTACATCAGAGTCCTTCGAGAGCTGTACAGTGGATTCACGACCAAGATCTCACCATTCTACAACGACGTCCTCATCGACGTAAAAAGAGGGGTTAGGCAGGGGGATACCATATCCCCGAAGCTTTTTAGCGCCATCCTCGAAAAGTCATGCGCGAACTAGAAAGGGAGGACATGGGAGTGAAGGTCGACGGCCAGCAGCTGCACCATCTTCGTTTCACTGAAGACATCGTGCTCATAACACCGAGCATCAGCCAGGCGGAGCGAATGCTGGCCAACTTCGATTGTGTATGTGGGAATGTTGGACTGCAGCTGAATCGTACGAAAACGATGTTCATGAGGAACGGACAAGTTTCTGATGCCCCATTCTCGCTCAACGGAACGAACATCTCCGAATGCTCCAGCTATGTGTATCTGGGTCGCGAAGTCAACATGGCCAACGACCTAGCACCAGAGCTGAGCAGGAGGAAATGAGCGGCTTGGGGAGCTTTCAAGATCGTCGAAGAAGTCGCGAAGAAGACGAAGAACGTCCGACTCCGTGCCCACCTATTCGACTCTACCGTTCTTCCTGCCCAAACATACGCCTCATAGACCTGGGCTATACGAAAGCAGGATGAACACGCGATCAGCGTCGCGCAGCGTGGAATCGAGAGAACGATGCTCGGAGTGACACGACTCACGCAAGTGAGAGAAGGCCTCCGGAGTTCCGAGCTTCGCCGACGTTCGAAGATCAGAGACGCTGTCGCGTGGGCCAAGTTGTCGAAGTTGTCGAAAATTAGGTGGACCGGCCACGTAATGCGCTTCGCAGACACCCGCTGGACGAGAGCTGTTACCGACTGGATTCCGAGGATGTCAAGAGAACACCGGGACGCCCGCCAATGTGAAAGCCCTGAGCGACCGATATGACGCTCTTCGTGTCCCTCGAGCGAGGAGGATCCATTGGACCACTCTGGCACGCGACAGGGACGAATGGAGGCGCTGCTGGCGCCCGCTCGAGCAAGTCGGTGATCAACGGGACGACAGGTGACACAGGTTTGTGCTCCAAGTACTTGGTACGAAACGCTCTTTGGAAGTTCCTGTTAAATCATGAAAATTTTTCAAAATTTTTGGTGCAAGGCTTCTTCACCAACCTAATAGTTCACAGGTTATTTTAGAGAGCCGATCAACCCTTTTTCTTGTTATTCTTTATTGACCTAGTCAGAGTGGCCGAATTTACTCAGATTGTCCTTGTGCGCTATTTTAATTTACATATTTCGGCCTTCACATTGCTTACTTTGACTAAAGATAACCTAATAAATATTAGTGTCTGTAAAAAAAAACATATTGCATTGTATCTAAAAGCCTGTTTAGTTTGACGTGTAAAAAGTTTATTGTCTAGAAGTGCACCTTGACAAATGTAAAAGCAAGCAGCGCCATAATGAAGAACACTCCTTCAAATGTGGCCATAATTCTGTCGAATTCTTTTGGCGACCGTGGAAATGATAACGGTCGTGACGACCGAGAGGGCTGTGTCCGCGAACAAGACCCAGTACCAATAGCCCTGCTGAAACGTCAAATTTTACACTAGAAAGTCGTAGATGCATAGCTGCTCACCGTTATGCTTTCCTCTTTAAGCACGTACGTATGACGACCTAAAACAAGCGCAGTTCCTCGGGAATATGTTATTGGGAAAATAAGGTTATTTAGCAATAAACATTAGAAGATACAAAATAAAAAACATAAAAAGGACACGCAATACGTAGAAATAGGTTTGGGAAGTTTGAAGGTATGTCATAGGAAAATCAGAAATCTTAGAAAATTAGAGTAAAACACATCTGTGTGCAGTTAGGAGTCTGTCTGGGAGGTCAGTGGATGTAGACCTGCACGTGGGGATAGCCGCGCGATTTTTTCAGTCACAGTTAGATAAATTGATAGCAACAATACGGCGGAGTTAGGCTGATAGGGTATCAGGAAAGTTTTAAATATTTTCAGTTCATTAAAAACGGCATAGTTAAAAGTTGCGACTCCACCGAGCTGCGACTTCGGTCGAAAGAAAATTTTTCGCTGAAACTTCGTCTAGGGGATTATTTGAGGTGCTGACCACGAATCTGACATCCATTTTCACGATTCGGCTAGATAATATAAATGCAGAAAGGCACAGGACTACATTCTTAAAGTTTCTGCCGGTGGCGCCAGGTAGAGGTTGGTGTGGGTAAGTGTCGGTTCATTGAGCGGAAGTACGGTATCAACAACCGTAGATATAGACTTTTTGAGCGAGTTCCTCCGGAAGAGGCAATTTGGGGATCGAAAAGCGGCAGTGTTCAATTTTTGGGATCAGGTTGCGTCATTGTATCTCTGCTAACCTCGTTTTTTGGTAGATTATGCCTTGAGGCATACTCTCCTTGCCTTTTTATTCCTCCGCATTTTAGGCAGTTTGGGTCATTTTAGACACAATATTTATCAATAAAAACTCGTCATTGCTTCGTTTTCGTTACATCGCTCTCACCACCGTACCTCTTTCAACTTTTCTTTCAAGGTGAGAAATCCTATATAAAATATTGACGCTTATCAAACGGATGTCAGATTCGTGATCAGCACCCCAAATAACTCCTCCCCCTAGAAGAAGTTTCAGCGAAAAAAAATTTTTTTGATCGAAGTCGTGTCGGTGGAGTTGGAGCTTTTAACTAGTGCTTTCAAAACATTAGTAAATACACAAAACCAAATGTCAGGTCAGTAATCAAGATACCAGCCTTTCTTCTTTACAAGGAAACTGTCTGAACGGTACGCCGGAACGGCGAGAACGAATACTATAGGGAGAATCCCCGTTCTCCAAATGGTAACAGAACATGTTTTGTTTTCGCGGAATCCTTGGGTCAAACGAGTACGAGGGTCCGCAGTGCGAGCTCATAAGGGAGCGCAAGATCCCTGTCCCGTGGACTGGGTGGCGCAGTGGTAGAGGGCACCAATTATGTTCGCGAGGTCTAGGGTTCGGTTCCCATGCTGCGTCGCGTTTTTGCGCTTTTACCATAGTATCGGATTTCCATAGAGATTTCCATATCTGAACTTGTTTTTGGAGTTTGTTACGGTAAGATGTTTTTATTACTTATTATTTGTCGACATCTCGTAATTCACCAGCAATGTCCGAAATATGCCAAATGCGATTTTGTATAAAATTTTTACTCCAATAAAATGTTCTCATTGTCAATGTAAGAAATTTTGGCACAGGAGCAACACGAAACAGCGGCAGAATGCCAGGGAAATGCTTCAAATGCAATTTATTAGTGTCGGTGAGGTGAGTGCCATTAGTGTACTTACAGTGTAAGAGGGGACCACATGATCTTCAACTTGACCTACCACCTCGATCAATGTTATCGCCTCTGTTATGCTTACAAAGTCGCGAGGTTATAACAAGCTGCTGTCGCCAACACTGACTCTACAATGTCTGCTAACCCTCGAGTGGTCATTCACCTACTGACACTGAAGTGCGGATCTCCATTGGATGCTGTCCCTTCGAGAGACGAAATGAAGCTGGCGGAAAGGATAGCAAGTATCCTGCAGGATTTCGAACTGCGACAGCTGGAAATCGACGAAGTGGAGAAGTTGGAGGTACTGGAAGAAGAGGACCAAGAGTTTCAACCAGAAGAGGACTGTGCCACAGTCACGACACCACTAACCAGTGAAGGCACTACCACGTTTTCGGGAGTACAAATTGTATCGGAGGAAAAGATTTGGCTATACTAGAATTGTTATACTACACAAGTTTGAGAACTGCGGAAAGTGGACTGTATCGCGATTCCAGGCTTTTGCTGCAGCGGAGTACCACTGGGCAGGAACTGTGATGCCAAACACAAGCTCAGATATGGAAATCTCTAGGGAAATTTTATATTATGGTAAAAGTGCAAAAACACGATGCTGCATGGGAACCGAACCTAGACCTCACGGACATGAGCCGTGCCCTCAACCACTGCGCCACCCAGTCCACGCCAGTCCACGGCGTCTTGCGCTGTCGTGAAGAGCTCGCTCTGCGGACGCTTAACTATTACACCCTCGTACTCGTTTGCCTCAAGGATTCGGCAAAAACGAAACATGTTCTATGACTGTTTGGAGGACGGGGATTCTCCCTATTGTACTCGTTCTTGCCGTTCCGGCGTACCGTTCAGACAGTTCCCTTGTTAGCCACTTGTCTCTCATTCGATTACGCAGAACATCTAGATTGTCTTCCAGAAAGAGAAGAGATGCGAAAAAACCGTTCATCAGCTGCAGACCTGATTTTCTGGATTTGCTTGGCTCTTATATAGATCTCAGGACCTCAAAACGCATGATAAGAACCGAATTCAAGTGAAAAGATTGGGACAGCCAGGTGATGCCGAGTTTCACCACGTTGTCCCTCGTCGTCTTCGTTGCCATCAAGCATTGCCATTAACCATTAGAAACTTGCCGTAGTACTCGAGCGAAATGAGAACTCGGGAGGCCATTAGTAGCAGAGGTTCCGTAGACACCACAATGCTGCTGTCAGCGAAAATATCGTAGTAGGCGATCTCGTTTAAAAATACCCCTCCCCGTGCAATGGATTCGGTCAGGTGTTGGCGATTAAGCGCGGAAGCTGCGCACTGGCTCTCGTACGCTCTTGTACGCTCGCCATGGCATGTAAGCCAAGCGGCTCGGGGCGCAGTGGGTAGTGGCGTCACTTCACGCGAGTGGGGTCGACGGTTCGGTTCTTCTGCGTCGTGGCATTGTTGCCTTTCATCTTTCGACCATTTGAGATGTGAGGGGTTTTGAAGTTTACTCAATTTGCTGGCGTTTCCTGCGCATTTTTCCAGCTGTATGCCCTCTTCGAACGCAGAACCCAGCTGCGTGCTCCTCCTGAGCGACAGAAGCAGTTTTCACACGAGCAGCTTGGATAGCATCCATCCTGGAGTCCCTTCCTTATCCCCAGGAAGGTTGGACGACATCGACTGCGCGTCTTCTGAATCCCAACGTTCAGAAACGTTTAGAAACGCTGCCCAGCAGCGGACGATCTAAACGCGCCGGACGATTTGTCTCGCGTCGATTCCACTGTGCGGAGCGCAAGCGCACCACACCTGGAACACCTGACCGAATCCATTGCACGGGGGGAGGGGGGTGTTTAAACGCGATTGCACCCGGAATCCTCATCCTCCAGGAACCCTCGGCGTGTTCCATGCTCCACCCCTTTGTAATGTGGGGAACAGCTCTCCGCCGGCGCAATCACTTCCGATCATAATAGGCCCCGTTTACACACCAATCGCCGCGACGCTTCATTCTGATAAATGTCACTATCGATTAGGCCGCGCGGCCTGATCAATAATGGTAGCTCTCATTATTACCTGTAGTAGGTACTGTTATGCTACACAAGTGAACAAATATGTTGCAATCTAAGGTGCTGCACGAGGACTCGAGTAAACACGGCGTCCAAGTCGTGGCAGGAGGAACAGAAGAGGAACGACATCTCCACTTCTTGGCGTGTTCACCTTGCTTTGGAACTGGCTGTGCCTTCTAATCCAGTGGTAACCACTGGAATTGTTTTTCTTTGAGTATTCATATGGGATCCACTTTATCTCCTGAGAGATGATGAACTTGTCGTCCGCTCACGGTTTAGAAGTATCTGACCCAATTCTTTTCTCAGTCGACACCTCTGCTAGTTAGAACCCTTGGAACAACTTCATGGCGCACTGCCAGAAAGCCGCATCTGAGGAGAATTTGACGGACAGCGCAGCCGCGCATAGATGTTGTCCTCTCCATATACCATACGCTTTACAACCCATAACTTTTAGTGCGTTAGGCTAGATCTGGGCTCCGTTGAAAGGACGAGGATGTCAGGATCAAAGGGCTTTATCGGCGTCTATGTCTCTGGACGGAGGTACGCTTCATCGAGGTTAAAATGCCGTTTGGAAAAGCGGACGTTCCATCAAAAACAGGTGGGGGAGGGGTGGAGCTTTCTATTGGGTACAGTAACTTATTCTCAACTAGAGCTGAGGAGCAACGAAAACGGTAAAGGTCGAGGAGAAGGCATCCAGAGTTGGTCGGTGAATACTATCAAATACTTCTGGATGTACCTTTTTCCGTTTTTCCCCATTTTAAGTATGCCTGCATTTTCTCGCACAATATAACGGACACCAGACACCCTAACCTCCAGACACCTTAATAATAATGCATTGCTTAAAAAGAAAAAGCGAAAGCCTGACGAATGTTTAGAAAACAACTATGAAACCAATAGAAAAAACAAACAAAGGAAAAGTAGGAATAGTTTGGTTTTCCTATTTTCCTTACTCTGTATACTGGGTCAAATTCGGTGGTTGTTCGTGCATAAAGCCTCCTCTAAAATTTTGTAATGTCTTTGAAATAAGCGCGGTGAGGCGAACACTAGACAGGTAACGTTTTATTCTGTGGCAAATCTCCACAAATGTTGATCCCAAGTAATTGTATATCATTGATCATTTTGCAACTGTAGTTTTAATTTTTTCAGCATACTGCATCTTTTAGTATAGAAAACAAATTGGGAGCCATTCTTGGAGAGCTTCACATAATTTGCGGCTTCAATTTCAGAAAGCATTTGGTCAGTGAATATTTCAGCCTTTAAAGTTGGTATAAGCAAGTCCAATCAGCGGAACGAGTCACCTGCTTTAACGCCGTGTTCTTTCGAATTTCTGGAGTATTCTATTCCATGTATGATAAAGACAAACACAAGGATGACACTGACGAGTATCTGAGCAGCGGAGAATAGATAAACGCTAACGCGTCGGCATTTTGTGAGCAACCTGGAAGGAAATTTTTCTTTTCTTATCTACATATTTCTCTATTTTTCTTGGAAACACTTTGAACTGCTGAATTTTGAGAATTCTCAGCAAGAAGTCTTGGGAGAAAATAATTGCATGTCGTTGATGCGCATATCTTTGAACAAGTACTCCTTCACGCCTACCGGTGTGCCTCGCACTTGCGCGCTTCTCGCGATGTTGCAGTATCACTAAGCTGAGGACAATCACATTTAGCAAGCTGCTCTGTTTATGCAGCTTATTACGTTCCAACCCTGCTTTACCTTCCTTAAGATCAGGGCCAGGATTATCAGCCGCTTATCGGCCGGTAACGGTGAAAAGTACCGCCAAACCCCAGATACCGAGATTCATTAGCATCAGGTTTGGCGGTACTTTTCACCGTTATCGGCCGGCAAGCGATTGATGAACCTGACTCCAGGAGAGTAGTTTGGCGGTTTGAAGCAGTCCAGGCCCAAACCCCCTCCTCCCCTCCCCCCTACCACTATGCTCAACATCTTCAGACGGTTGAGTGATGTCGATGCTTGTGCTAATCAGTGCCTTCGTCTCCTAAGTTCTTCGACGACAACCCTTCTGATGTCTCGAAGCACGGTCCCCCACTTCACTCTAGCGCCACGTTGACTACAGGCACCTTCACTCCTAGTCCTCAAACGGTCAACCTCAGGCAAAAATCGACATTTTGGATAAGTGCTAAGCGTGTGCTTAATTTTGGAAACACGACGAAAAGCCTTTTTGTCAGACGGAAAATTCCCACCGCTCCTAATACTATGCTGGAAGGAAATTTCTTTCCACCCCTTTCAGGCCTGGTCCCATATTACTAATACTGGCCCCCCTACTGGATACTGCCCCCTTCCTCCCTTACCGGAACTGTTCCCCACTACTGGTCCCTCTTTAGTGGAACTCGTGCCGCATTACTAGTACTGGTCCGTATAACTGGCCCCCTTTCTGAAACTGGTCCCCCACTACTGCCCTCCCCCTTAGCGGACGACATGTTACTGAATCCCCAAGCACGTTGTTCGACGTGTTCTACACGTCTTCTGAATCCCAGGCAAGTTGAGCGACGTATTCTACACGTCTTCTGAATCCCCAGTCACGTAGAATACGTCTGGATATTTTCCGCTATTTTTGCGTCCCGCAGTTTCCTCTATTTTCGCCAATCGACCAATCGAAACGAGTCAATATCGATTGATGGCGACCGATACAACAAAAAAGAACTCCAGATTCGTGTTCAGCGACCTCGAATACCCTAAAGCTGATGTTTCGGGCCGCCTGAACGTCATCCACAAAAATCGATAATTTAATCAATATCGATTGACGGCGGTCGACACAGCAAAAACAAATGTCATATTCGTGTTCAGCGACTTCGATTTCCTCCCTAGGCTGAAGTTTCGGGCCGCCTGAACGACGTCCACAAAAAATCGATAATTTAATCAATATTGATTGACGGGGATCGACGCAACAAAAACAAATGTCAGATTCGTGTTCTAAAGTTTTCAGGCAGGTAGAAGACGTCTGGGTATTTTCGCTATTTTTGCGACCCATAATTTACCCCCCCCCCCTATTTTCCCCCTATTTTTCCATCGAATTTCCCTCTATTTTATGACCAATTTCTGCAACGGTGCCGATTGATAGCATGACTCATTGCTTAACGCGTTATTATAGAGTATGGTGAGAATTCTGCTAGACCGACGCTTATCCGCAGTTGCAAACGATAAAGTTCCCTTCCAGAAACTGTGTGCATTAGTTTAAGAAAAAAAGCCTTGCCCAGGTCACCTATAAATAACCCATTTTTTTCAGAGACCTTTTTTGGAAAATTTGGAATATCTCCACATGCATGAGTACAATTAGTTGATAAATAAAGGTGAGCTGCGGGCCACCGACAAGTACAGCAAGTATTTCTATTATCTTTCAAGGAAAAGAACGAACTGAATCAATTTTTAAGTTTTAAAATGATCAAACGAAAGGATGTGTTGGTTTTTAAAATCTTGCAGTACTCGAGCGGCCGAATAAAGCGATTTTTTGATTTTCGAACATTCAAACGCACGAAAAAATTCTTCGAAGGTGTATAGAATTGCATATTTCCATAATTATTTTTCTTCCTTTTTCCTTCCTTACTTTTTTCTGCTTCTTTTGTTTTATTATTTTTTGTAATTAATAAGCATGTGATATAAAAATCCGCTAAACGATGAGTCATAGAATCACCTGTATCACCTGTATCACCTGTCGTCCCGTTGATCATCGACTTGCTCGAGCGGGCGCCAGCAGCGTCTCCATTCGTCCCTGTCGCGTGCCAGAGTGGTCCAATGAATCCTCCTCGCTCGAGGGACACGAAGAGCGTCATATCGGTCGTTCAGGGCTTTCACGAAGAAGTCCGACCAACGCGTTGGTGGGCGTCCCGGTGTTCTCTTGACATCCCGCGGAATCCAGACGGTAACGGCTCTCGTCCACCGGGTGTCTGCGAAGCGCATTACGTGGCCAGCCCATCTAATTTTCGACAACTTGGCCCACGCGACAGCGTCTCTGATTTCGAACGTCGGCGAAGCTCGGAACTCCGGAGGCCTTCTCTCACTTGCGTGAGTCGTGTCACTCCGAGCATCGTCCTCTCGATTCCACGCTGCGCGACGCTGATCGCGTGTTCATCCTGCTTTCGTATAGCCCAGGTCTATGAGGCGTATGTTAGGGCAGGAAGAACGGTAGAGTGAATAGGTGGGCACGGAGTCGGACTTCTTCGTCTTCTTCGCGACTTCTTCGACGCTCTTGAAAGCTCCCCGAGCCGCTCCTTTCCTCCTGCTCAGCTCCGGCGCTAGGTCGTTGGCCATATTGACTTCACGACCCAGATACACGTAGCTGGAGCACTCGGAGATGTTCGTTCCGTTGAGCGAGAATGGGGCATCAGAGACTTGTCCGTTCCTCATGAGTCATAAAATAGGGGGAAAAAGGGGAGGAGGAAATTACGAGGCGCGAAATTAGCGAAAAGTACCCAGATATCTATTACGTGCCTGGGAACTTTAGCCCTGGGGGTAATCGAGGGCTTTGAACACGAATCTGAAGTTTTTTTCGGAGTGTCGATCAATATTGACCGAATTATTGATTTTTGTGGCTGTCAGTCGTCGTGGCTGTCGTTCAGGCGATCCGAAACTTTAGCCCTGGAGGTAATCGAGGTCGCTGAACACGAAAGTAAAGTCAGACTCAACCACATTGTATAGTCTCACAGAGAGGTACTGCAACCAGAGTGGACATTTTATTTTAATTTAAATTAATCAAAGAAGACTCTCACGGGTCTTTTGGGGAAAAATTTCCGAAATTCTTTGCATTCAATATTTGAATCTGTAACTAATCCAAGCTTGCAAGAAACCGTTAATTCGGAAAACTTTCGAAAGGCTTTGAGACAATTGTCAACGGCATCTGCCGCTGGACGAATAATTTCGTTATCTACTCAGACATTTGCAGTTGTTGTCTTGGGGGTGCTACTGGATTCTTTAGACGAAATTCGTTCTCAGAAGTGCTTACTTTGTCGCAGAGCAGGCATACACAGCATTAACTCATGCTTAGGTTATGAAAAAGAACAGCAAGGAGTTATCGTCAATATGGTTCCCTTAGTTTCAATAATTTTGTATACATTTGGCTCCAAAGAACACATTGTACCTTTCTGAACGCATCACCCTGGAGGATGAAGCTTGAAGCACTTGGATCTTCTTATTCAATAGACAGTCAAATTTAGAAGTAGCAATAATTCTTTCGCTCATTTGAAACGTGCGGCGCGAAACATACAAAAAATCGTTTGCCCCTCGGTGTCTTCTCGTGATTAAGTCGCCACTCAATTTCTCTTTTCGTCGACCAGCCTATCTACATCTACTTTTGGATCTTTCTGATCAATCAACCTTCGCCGATTTACATCTGCCCTGTTCGGCATTCAACTGTCTTCTCACTTTTGCGTCGGCAAAAACAGTGCAGTTGAGGTTGTCGGCATGCTTTTGTGCTCCAGTTCGCCTCGCGCGTTCGCGTGATAATCATCCTCTTCGCCACCGCGGCAGCCGACCCCGCCCGGGAAGACGCACGCGCGCGCCACCGCACGCGTCATTTTGAGTATCGCTGCCGCCTCCCGTGGAGGAGGAGGTCTGAATGGCTCCATACCGCAGAACTACTCTCCTGATCATAAGAAAGGTAGAGCAAGGTTGGAACATAATAATGTTCTCAAATATTGCATTTTGTAGTGCTAGGAAGGGAAGAAACCTGCACAAGTGGAGCAGCTAGCTTGATGTGATTACCCTTAGCTGATACCTCAACATCGCACGACGCGCGCAAGTGCGACGCACACCGGTAGGCGTGACGGAGCACTTGTAAAGTGTTAAGGGTCCCCATTCCCTGTTTTCCAAAGCTGAAGCGCAATATGCAATATTTGCCCAGGGTCTCAGTTCCGTTTTCCCAGACTGGGAAATATTTTGCTGTTTTTCTCGTGAAGGCGAGGATCACACCAGAAGAATTGCTAGCTTCCCGTTGACGTGGGAAGTGGCGTGAAGCAAAGCATTTGACTAACATAGCTGTGATGCCAAGAATAATTCCGATGAACTGAATGGCCAATGCCAGCAGCATCAGGACGTAGCATGCAGTTAACCATTCACTCTCCATCTGGAATGGAGTCCAATCCTGTCTTCATTGTTCAAAGCATTTGTCCACGGAAGCTAGCTTTTCAACTCACTTTCCAAAATTTCAATTTACACGAGCCGTCAAATACACATCTCCACTGAATTGACTCTCGTGATCCGTTTATTCTGACAGGCACTTTTGATGCTGGTGCATAGGTCCACTCTGAAACTCTAGCTATATACACGTCGCAGCCTAAAGGCCCCCGCACACTTCTGCGGTGTTGCCGCTGCCCTATCCTTAATCATAGGCCTATCTCATACCACCGCTCACCCAGAGCGAGGCCTAACGATAAGCTCCCATATCGATCGCTCGAAGCGATGAGTCGATATGGGAGCCTATCATTAGGCTTCGCTCGAGGTGAGCGATGGTATGACATAGGCCATAGGGCAGGGGCGCAGAGCTAACCGCCGGCGGCGTCCCTCCCCTATCCTTAACCATAGCGGCGTTGACGCAGAAGTGTGTGGGGGCCTTAAGTGGTAGAGAAAGAAATTAAAACAGGATTTTTAACGCATGGTGAAATAAAACTGTTTATCCTGGAATATTTTCTGCACAGCATTATATACTGACCTTGAGTGGAAATGCACATACTCAGCAAGATGAGCGTCAACATTGCGCAGACAGTGGACGCAATAAGCAGTCTCATCATTGAATGCATGCTTAAATTACGAAAAAGAACAAGCTGAAAGAGGGAAGGATGCACTGACGAACCAGCGACACTTTGCCCACGAACTGCGCTTATAACCAGCTTTGAATTCTGTTCAGTCGACTGCTGTGTCACCATTTTCTAAGACACTGAGAGCGTTCGAACATTATGAGTCATTTTTGCCGTTTTTGTTTCAAAGTTCATGACGCTTCAGCGCAGAAAAGCATGCCAGAAGTAACAGAGCAAAAGACAAAAAATGGAACTGTGCTATCAGAAAGTGTAGCAAAACTTTCTAGAGGGCCTTAAACTTTCAAAATACAGACAGACAGTTGAAGGAGGAGTATCAAAGACCGACATTATTTTTGGATTGTACTAAAGGGATTGAAGGTCTTGGAATCCATCCGCTCTGTTTGATGGCACTTTTTACTACCTAACTGAAGTTTCCGTTAGTTGCCAGTTTGGTTTTTCATTTATATTTTGAGGAGCCACTGAGGAGACGTGGGAATTCCCCGCGTTCGCTGCGACTGAGCCTCTGACGCTTTCGCGTGTGCTTAACGTAGACCTTCCACTTTTCGTCGTCAGTGACCAGGTTCTCCAGCCAAGCAAAATTCCGCCGTGAAGTCAAGAAGCTCATGCACGCATCCTGCCGTACTTGTAGCTGGTGGCCGCTAAGTTCATGCGGTATCCATGCACCAAATCTACTTGTCTTGGCCACGGTGTTGAGCTATCGTGGTGTGAATAGCTCCAGAAGGAGTTCCTCATTCACTGCAACTGGCCTTCCACGCCGTGTTTGACCCTCCAAGCAAAAGTCTCCGTTCCTGAACCGGAGCCATACTTTCGCTGTGTTCTAGGAGACAGTGGGAGGACCCAACGTTCGCCATATGTTATCCACCGCAGCTCTTGCACTGCTTTGCTTCTTGAACTCGTAAAACAGAAGCAGTTGAACTTGCTTCCAGTTGGGACGTTTTTCTCTGCCATTAGTAGTAATGGAATATGACGACAATCGCGGTAAATGTGGGTCATAGGTCAGTCTATATACGCGCTATTGGGAGAAGGTTCGAGAACACCTTTCAAAAATTTGGCGGAACGCGGGTAACTTTTCTTACAACCTAATAGTTCACAGCCTATTTTAGAGCGATGGTCAATGCTTTTTCTTGTTATTCTTTACTGACCTAGTCGGAGTGGCCGATTTCACCCAGATTGTCCTTGTGCGCTGTTTTAATTTACATATTTCGGCCTTCACATTGTTTACGTTAGCTAAAGATAACCTAATAAATATTAGTGTCTGTAACAAACGTATTGCGTTGTATCTACTAGGTTGTAACGAAATAAATGGCACTGAACCACTGTAAATTTAAACAGTTAATATCTCGGTTTGTAGGCAAGTTTATTAATCGAAATAAAAACCTGATTCTACACATCTTTGCCAACGTGACACAAGCTTTTTTATCCCAGTAGCATAAAAATCAGAAGTTCTGGAATTGACGAAATCTTCGAAGGCACTTTCGGCATCCTGTTGGTATTTGAATATTTTCCCTACCAAGAAGTCGCCAAGATGCTTGAAGAAATGGTAGTCTGTTGGGGAGAGGTCGGGAGAAAACGGAGGATGTGGTAGAGTTTCAATGCTCAGCTCATTCACTTTCTGCAACGTCATTCGTGCTACATGGGGGCGGGCATTGTCGTGCAGAAGGAGAACTCGCCTTCGGTTTACCAAGGGCGGCCGGATATCCTTCAACTTTTTCATCATTTCTTCAATTTCAATGCAGTACTTCTCTGCCGTGATGGATTCACCGGGAGGGAGGAAGCTGTGGTGAATAATTCCCAGCGAACACCACCATACTGTCACCATTACTTTCTTTTGGTGCAATTCCGGCTTCGCAAAAACCTTGGGGCTCTCATCGCTGTCCACCCACTGTGCCGATCGTCGCCTGTTGTCGTACATTATCCATTTCTCGTCACAGGGTGCGATGGGATCAAGGAATGGGTCCGTCTCGTTCCGTAGAAGCAGTGCGGACGAGATCTCATACCGTCGGTTTCTTTGCTCCTCAGACAGCTCGTGAGGCACCCATCTTTCCAGCTTCTTGGTCCTTCCAATTTCCTTCAGATGCCGGGCAGCTGTGTTGTGACTGACGCCAAGAACCTTCGCTATCTCCCTGGCACCTTTGTGTGGATCCTCCGCTACCACATCTCTCAGCTTGTCCTCATCAACATCACTATGCCTCCCACGACCTTCATGTTCTTCCAAGCTCTCATCTCCATTCCGGAACTTCTGATACCAACGATACGCCGTCCGAATTGTGGAACATCCTTGACCGAATGTGGCGTTGATCTTCTCGTCCGCCTCCTTAGCTGTAGTGCCCAGCTTGAATTCATACAAGTAAATGCCTTTTGTCCATCTGCAAAAAAGTCAATAAAACTCTAAAGTTTTCCCGCTTCTACATAGAAATTTCGGTACTCTCCGGTAGAGCAAAGTTTGCGCTTCTAAATGATATGCCACGTGTTACGGTTTGTTCTTGATCAAACGCGTAAAGACGCGCCAAAAAATGGCGCGAGCCAGTGCCATTTAATTCGTTACAACCTAATAAAACATAAGAAAATGTAAAATTCAAAGAAGTAAAGAAAGGTGTGAAATAATAGAATTTTTAAAAATTATAATTATTTAAAGAATGATATGTCACAAAATATAAACATAAAAAGGTTGTTTCGCCACTGCCTTCAGACGAACCTTTGTGTAATGCTCCTCCCGTGGCTCTTCAGTTAAAAAGAGGAGCATATTTTAAGATATCTTTGAAATCTGTTTGTGTGAGGAGAGATATGAAAAGGAGGATAGATCAGATGTAGAATAGAAGAGAAAGAATGACTATGAAAAGATAAAGAATTAGACTCTTTATGAGAAAATTGTTTTCAAAAGAGAAAGCAAAGGAGGAGTAGAAAAATTTTAAGAGTTAAATGAAAGGATATAACTTAAAGAAGTAGCAAAAAATGTTCTTATAAGTTGAAAGGGATTAATTAGAAGGTTTATTTATATATAACTAATATTTTTTAAATATAATTATATAATTATAACTATAGTTATTATAATATGTACAAGTGCTACGACACGCCTAACGGCGTGTCTCGCACTTGCCCGCTTCGCGGGGATATAGGTTTAAGCTTTACTCTCAGAAAATACTCTCACACAAAAAGTACGTGTGATCTTCAAAACAATCTTGTTAAAAGAACAACAAAAAGACAACATTTACTGAAGCATCTCGGTGAATACTACGTTTGGTATCGACTTGAGTCCTGGTGTTAACCAAATTTTCAGATGGGGCTTCTGTCGAACTCGCGAGCACGCCACGTACATTTGACCATGAGAAAATACTGGACTGGGGAGATATACGCAGAGGCGTACCTGGCGCGTGTAATGTTTTCCGTTAAACATGGGATAATGCTGAGTTCTGCATGCGGCCGGTCGTCGTACGACCACGGTGTGACCTCTGCTTCCTTTCTTTTCGATTATCGGACTCCAGAAGGTTGTGGAGCGACGAAGGAAACCCGTCTTCTGGATTCAGGCACTCAGAAACGCGCGCAGACGCCGTTGTGTCAAGCAGGAGGAGGCTGCGCTTCCTGTGCTGCAGCAGCATCTCATGCTCAATTCTGAATGCGATCCCTCGTCGTAGGACGCGGCGTCTCCTCTTCTGACTCCAGACGGTTGTGGTGCGACGAAGGAACCCGTCTTCTGGATTCAGGCACTCAGAAACGCGCGCAGACGCCGTTGTGTCAAGCAGGAGGAGGCTGCGCTTCCTGTGCTGCACCAGCATCTCATGCTCAATTCTGTATGCGATCCATCGTCGTAGGACGCGGCGTCTCCTCTTCTGACTCCAGAAGGTTGTGGTGCGACGAAGAAACCCGTCTTCTGGATTCAGGCACTCAGAAACGCGCGCAGACGCCGTTGTGTCAAGCAGGAGGAGGATGCGCTTCCTCTGATGCAACAATATCCCATGTTGAACGGCAAACGTTGCCCGCGCGAGGTACGCAGAGGCGTACCTGTCGCGGGTAAACTTTTCCGTTCAACATGGGATAATGATGAGTTCTGCATGCGGCCGGTCGTCGTACGACCATGGTGTGACCTCTGCTTCCTTTCTTTTCGATCGTCTGACTCCAGACGGTTGTGGTGCGACGAAGGGAGCCCGTCTTCTGGATTCAGGCACTCAGAAACGCGCGCAGACGCCGTTGTGTCAAGCAGGAGGAGGCTGCGCTTCCTCTGCTGCAGCAGCATCTCATGCTCAATTCTGAATGCGATCCCTCGTCGTAGGACGCGGCGTCTCCTCTTCTGACTCCAGACGGGTGTGGTGCGACGAAGGGAGCCCGCCTTCTGGATTCAGGCCCTCAGAAACGCGCGCAGATGCCGTTGTGTCAAGTAGGAGGAGGGTACGCGACCCGACCACAACACCCCATGTTGAACGGCAGACGTTGGCCGCGCGAGGTACGCGGAGGCGCAAGGGATTACGCGTGGTTCAACGAGGCGTATCTCAGCCAGGCTTCCAACCTGAGAGAGATACGCCTCATCATCTGCAGGGCAGGGAGCTAACTCAATTATGTAGTGGTAGATAATTTTAATTTATTATACATGATTAATTATCTAGTATATAATTATTATAACTATTATAATTGTTATAGTTATCATCATTATTAACACGTTTATTATTATCACTGTTTAAAATTGAACAACTCACCATTTTTGCCAATCACCGCACTTCGTAGTGGCACATTTACAAATAAGGAAGTGTATATCAATAGACTGTTATATATAGTGATATCCAAATCAATTCTCATTTATAATTCAAATATGGCAAGACTGGTTGTATCATTGAGGAGGGTTACACAACCATACTTAGTATCGAAAACAGAGTGCAACAAAACTAACAGCAAAACAAGCGGTATCGTTTTCACTGTTAAGAATTTTTTATTAGTGGTAAAATTATTTTATACTACATATTGATTAAATATAATACGCAGTTATAGCAAATGAAAGATTTGATAGATTTTTATTTTATGTAATCTTCATTCAACAAAAGCTTTCTGTAGAAATATAGATAGATTGTCTCTGACTTGATGAAATTTGAACCTATAATATATGGATCTGTGTTTATGTAAACATTTAATTATGTTTGAAATAATGAACTCTTTTGTGTATTCGTTATGCTTCAAAATATTTTTCAATTCAATAATTTTTTCTGGAAAATACTCTAGGTCAGAACAATTGTTTGCTATTCTTAATGTTTCCGATAAAATTATAGGTTTTTTTGATATTTATGGAGACCGCTGATGTAGAATGTGAAAACCTTAGAACTTTAAAGTTGAAATCAAATCTGTTTTGTTGTACATTCTTTTTTCTATTCTATTATTGGTAACCAGACGTTCAACGGCCTAGCGGCCGCCAAACGTCTGGTTGGGGGCTTCGCCCCCAAACCCTGAAACCCTGAAAAACTTCTTTACACAGACGCATACCATGCTGATTCGGTTTGCTCATGTCCGAAACCTTCTGCGATTGTGATACAGCTGTTTCATATAACTGCTCTCTTGAAATGAAGTTCCCAATAAAGTCATCACTGTTAGAAGATGGAAAGAATCACACAGATATCATCCATTGAGGAGATAACCTCTCTCCTATGTTTTAGAAAAATGTTTTCCTCAAAACTGTCAATAATAAGAGATACTAAACGGATAAGCGAACGCGCCTGCCTCTGTACGTCGGTGACACGTCTTGCAATCCCAAGCGGCCTTTGACCGACATCGGAGACACGTCTTCTAAACGCGGAAGCCCGTTGCTCCACAACACTGACACATCTTTTGAATCCGGACGCCACCCCCCCCCCCCCTCCCCACCCCACCTTACTGGTTCTCTCGAACAGGTCATCCTTTAGTGGTCCTTTCTTGCCCGCTTCAGCTGCTGGACCCCATCTTTTTGATTGCCCTTATTGGTAACCATCCTTAATTAACTCCTCCTTTCTTGTTCCCTTATTGGTAACCGTCTACTGAACACCATTATTGGTTTCCCCATTCCCTTGGTCCCGTCTACTGACCCCATTTTAGAGATCCCGTATTACTGGTTCCCCGTCTCCGTGTCACCTCCAGCCCCCCTCCCCCTTCCAGGTCACTTTCACGAATTTCAAGAATTTCACTTTTCAAGATATTCCCCACCCCCCAAACTTGTCCTCCCACGCTCACGGCGTGACATCGGTGACATGCCTGAACCCGGACATCGTTTAATCGACATCGTTGACTCGTCTTCTAAAGCCGGACGTATTTTGAAGGACATCGCTGACATGTCTTCTGTACCTGCCCCCCCCCCCCTTCCCCCTTTGCGCGACTTCGGCGACAGCTCTTCCGAACCCGTTCGCCTGTTGCACGACGTCGGTGGCACCTCTTATGAACCCGGACGTCTGTTGAACGACGTCGGTGACACTGTTTCTGAATTCGGACGCCTGTAGAACGACGTCGGTGACATGTCTTCTGATGGTGAGTACGAAAGCCCTTTGCGCGACATCGGTGACACGCCTTCTGACCCTCTCGACCTGACATGGGTGACACATGGTCTGAACCCGGACGCCTGTTACTCGACGTCTAGGATAGGAAAGGCCAGATGGATAGGCAGACGGACGGACAGACGGACGGACGGACAGACGGACGGACAACCGCTTACTCTTTTATATATAGTAGGATTCTTAATGTGATGTCCAAATAATTGCAATGATGTTCATTAGTATGCGTCTTTTCAATTTCAGAGTGTCTTTATAGACTAACTTTAAAATATCATCAACATGCTTTTCGTTTAAGTTATGAACTACTAGTAGATCGTCCATATATCTGTATGGTATAAATATGGTATTTCTGCTAGCGACAAACGATTTAGCGAATTCGTATTCCAATATAGACATTGTGATATCAGCAAGTAGTGGACTAAAGTTACCTCCTTGGGGAACACCTTTATTTTGCCTAAAAATTGTTGAGCTGAACACTGCATAGCTATTTTTAAGTAAGAAATTAACATAGTGCATAATGTCTTGCATATTGAATGTTTTGTACCGAGATTTCAAATTTGTTTCATTAGTGTTAAATGTTCTGTATCCATTACAGGCTAAGAAATTTTTATTGGCATTTTTGAAACAGATTTTGAGTAGAGCCGCTATTTTGTCTAAGATAGTCTTATGAGGTAGGTTAGTAAACATATCCCTAAAGTCCGCCGAATAGAGTTTTAAATGGTCGTCTTGTAGTACATTTAGTTCGTAGGCAATATTTGTATTATTATTTGCCTAATATATCTTCGTAGATCTGCTTCGGTTAGCTACTATGTTACAGTAGTAAACGAAATGTTTCTTAACAAATGTGAATATACGTTGTAATTGTAAGACAAGGTTTTTAATACTACTCTTGGAAGCGCCTGTAATAAAACTGAAACTTATTGGGTCCTTGTGCATTTTAGGTAAGCAGTAGATTACAAGAATTTCGGTGTCACTGTTAATTTTTAAATCGTTATTCGTATTAAAAAGGTTGTGTTTACGTAAGATGTCAGATGCGTTAAGGATGGGTATGTAATTATATATTTTGTCTCTTTCATCTTTTGTTGTGAAGAGTACATTATGTCTATCAATGACTATTTCCAGTTCTTTCATAGTTATTTTTAGGTAGTATTTTTTACATATTATACCGTAGTTGTTAGAGGCTTTGTCAAGCGGGCAAAAGACAAAGTGATCTTGGTAGTATTTTATTTGATTATTTGGGATAACTTCAGATTTTTCTTGGTCATTATTCAATACAGGCTTAACTTTGTTTCTGTATTGTAAAATAAAATATTTTCTTATTTGATTCATTTTGTCAACATTCAATTTATATTTATTTATGATTTTTTTGATGATAGCGTCAATATCGTTGTTATATATGACCTTCATTTTTTCTCTATCTAGTTTTTTATATTTATTTATATTTAGTGCCTTTACTAAATAATCTTCTTAGAGCTGTATCTTCAACAATTTCTGAATTACCTGTTATAATATGATTATAATGTTTGTCGACAAATTTATTATCTTTTACATAAATTTTTTCACATAGACAAGGATTAGATAAAATTTGAAAAATGTTATTATTATTCAGTGACTTAAGAAACTTATTGTAATTAAAAAATTTTGTTGATGTTGAAGGATCGTATTTGTAAGGTACTCTAAAAGATAATGACTTTAAAGTCTTCATAAATTCAAAAGAATAGATGCTATTAAATATTTTATTATAGTTGGTTTTATTTTATTCAGTGTGTATGTAAGGTACTACTACATTAAAATAATCATTTTTT
>OX375870.1:9765507-10079007 GCA_947359475.1 Heligmosomoides polygyrus bakeri
TGCACTCCATGACGGGTTCCTCTATTTTAGACATGAAAGGCAGAGCATATTAAGCTCACAAGGGAAAAACCCACTGATAACTGGTTGCCGTTCCTCAACGTCCAAGTCAGTTGCACGCGGAGCAGATTCCATACTAAATGGTATCGTAAGCCCAGTAGTAAGAACATCATCGTGCACTTCAGGTCTGCTCATCCATCTCAAACGAAGAGGGCCACGATTAAGAACATGTTCCGAACGGCTGCGGCGTATCCTCAGACAGCGATCTCAAGTTAGTGTCACTGCAAAAGGCATCTCGAATCGCGGTGTCCAACGGGTATCCCGAGCAGAGCCTGGCTAAAGGTCATCGAACACCGGCAATGGCAGAGAGACATCAGAGCGACAATAAAATTCCTTTTAAGGTGCCTTTTGTCTCGGATGATTTCAGTACCGAAGTGCGAAACTGCATTCGCAAAGCTGGTCTTGATAGCATGGTCCGCATCATCGAGGTTCCGCCGGCCAATCTCAAGGCACGTCTCGTTAGGAATCGACTATACGATTCCTGTTGTAAAACTCGCCAGTGTATTATCTGCCCATTCGGTAAGGAGGGAGACTGCATGGTCTCTGGTGTGGTATACCTTATAAAATGCACGGGTTGCAAAGGCGAGTACATTGGCGAGACGGGTAGACCCTTGGGGAGCGCGTTAAAGAGCATTTGGGCATGCTTCGTAGGTGCGATATCGCCGGTCCGTTGGGTGAGCACAGGCTACGATGTCACAATGGCGCGGGCATTGACGTGGTGGTGACGATATTGGCACGCGAGTTCGAGATCTCGGCGCGCAAACACTAGAAGCGCTGTGGATTGCCGCTAGGAACCCCACGATCAACAGGAAGGAGGAACGCGTAGCGGTGATACAGGAGCTGGCTCCGTACGTTGACCTTTGCGGTCTCGAACCGGAAGACAGTCTGCCAGAGGCTCGCTAGGAGGGTGAACCGAAGGTGACCTCATCTCCTCATGTGTCGCCTTAAAAGGGGTACCGTTCGCCCATCTGCACTGGACTGTTTGTGTTACCTCCTCGTGTGTCGTCTCCCTCTCCTACCAACCTCTGATTCTCTGCTGTGGTCTGAAATGGCTCTTGGACGGATGGTTTTCAAACTCAACTTGACTCTTCCAGGCTCTGAAGAAGGCGGTTACGCCGAAACGTTAGCCGGAATAAAGGATCTGTACTAATCTTGGCTCGTCAGCTACATCACTTGGGTATTCATACTGGTCTTTATTGAGCAATATAATTTTGTCTTTATTGTTGTCTAATGAATCTAAAATACAAACATCAAATTCCGACTTACAGTTATGGAAGTGAGTATATAAAACATTGAATCTCTTTTTATTATTTATGTAATACATATGTTTTATTATTCTCTCTTTTAGACATCTTGACGTGATGCCAACGTATTGGATGTTACATTTTTTACATGTGATGCAATAAACTACGTTTTTGGTGCAACAAGAAGAACTTGCCGTTTTAAAAGTGTTGACCTTGAAATTGTTACACTAGAAATCACATTATCATTAAACGAAGTATTATTACATACGGTACAGTTGACATTACAACGGAATCCATTATGTTGGTTACCAAAGTCTTTAATCAATACATGATTCTCATGTATTGATTAAAGACTTCTCATGCGTTCTCATGTGGCCAGTGGCCAAGGGTCTAGTTGACGCTCATTTCTCTCAAATCTTTAAACTCTGTCTTTTCTCTCCCAAGTAGATGACTTTCTCATATCTGTTTCACCTAAATTTCTGTTATAATCCGTAACATGCTTCCCGTACTTCTCTACAAAATTTTATGGATGTTAGGTAAATATTAAAGGATAAAGGATAAAGGACGGCCGTTACTCAATCCCTTTTGGATGCGCCAGCGCATTCTACTTCTACGGGATGTCGTGGAGGCGACATGAATGCGTATTTGGCCATACAATGACTTGCGGTGGCCAGCCGATGAACAAGTCAGCGCTTTATCCTTCCCAGACAAGTCTGGTACCAATTCACCGACCCCGGAGGGATGGAAGGCTTGGTTGGCCTAGGCGGGAAATCCGAACCAGGAACCTGGTATCGGGTGCACACGACAGTCGCGTCTCCTCCGACTGCGCTCCCCGCGCCAGGTAAATATTACGGTGTAGTAATTTAAGGTGATAAAAAAATCAATTCATAAAAAAGGAAACAGCAAACAAGGTTTATTAAAAAATGTAGCGACACAATCACCACCTATATATAAAGAGTTTGTCCGTCGAGTGATCTAATCTAAGTGAGATACGCCGCATTTCCACAACATTTCCACAACGAGAGCGGTCGAATGATCTAATCTAAGTGTGGTACGCTGTATCATCCACAGCGCATTCGAAATTTCCTATTGAACGTGGGAATTGCTGCAGCATGGAAAGCGCATCCTTTTACTGCTTGACATTTACGTGCGTTCCTGAGCGTCCAGATTCAGAAGCCGTGCCGCCATCAGCATTAGAAGGCCACTAAAGGGAAAAGAGTATAAGATGGGACTTCGAGGATGGAGAATCGACAGCGACCAGGAGGTAGCGACTTGGAGGAAGCATCAGGATGGGGGGGGGTCGATAGGGGGATCAGTGAAGCAGGCAGGAGGTGACACCAAGAAGGGTTTAGGCATTAAGGAGGGACCAGTAGGGAATTAGCAATCAGGTGGGGGGGGGGGGGAGCAGTTAAGAGGATCAGTAAGGGGATCCATTGCCAGTAAGAGAGTAATTTAGAAGATGTGACACCGATGTCACACAATGGGCGTTCGCTCGCCGTCGTCGTGTCGTGAGCGTCGGAGGCCTACTTAATTGGGGAAGAGTAGTAGGGAAGATCCCGAGGGGGGGGGGGGGGGAGGAGAGATCGACCAGGAACAAGGGACCTGGAGGCGCGACCACGGCGGGGAACCAGCAAAAAGGGAGCCGTAGGGGAATTCATAGAAATTTCGGAGAACAAAGAATCTGCCATATGCATAGCCTCTTCATGTTCAACACAGCGGCGACTGCGCGCGCTTCTGAGCTTCTTGATCCAGAAAACGGGCCCACTAGCGTCGCGCAGCAAGCATCCTGATTTTGAATACGTGTCACCGACCGTGCCGTGAGCATGGGAGGACCACTTAGGGGGTGGTGGAGAAGGGCGGTAAGGGGGACCTCTATGGTGGACCAGGAAAGCGACCAGGAAGGAAGGGAAGAACCTGGAGGAGGGCCAGGATGGAGAAACCAGCAAGAAGAGACCAGTAGGTGTCAATAGGGGAAACAAAGAAGTGGGCCAGTAGTTGGGACCAGAAAGGTGGGGACTAAAGAGGGGAAGGGAAGACCAGTAAAGGCGGACCAGCAATTAGATCCAGTTAAAAGAAACGAGAGGGGGAACCTGGCTTCGGAAGACATGTCAACGACAACTTCAAACGCTAGCTGTTGAGCATGAGAACAATTGCGGTGGAACAACCTGAGGGACAGAAGTACTGCGCAGCACAAACCAATGACATTACTGGCCGGTGAGGAAAGCATGTTTACGATGAAGGTACCGAAGTGGTGAAGGGCTTGATGCCGATAAAGTACGTAGCAAGTCCTCGATGCTAGTGAATTTTATGTTTTACAAAAACTACTTTCCATAGGTCACAGTGATGCTACAAAGTCGCGCGAAGCGCGCAAGTGCGAGACACGCCGTTAGGCGTGTCGGAGCACTTGTCAATAATAATAGATAAACTAGAACGTGATTAACTTGAAGTATCTAGATAAATAAAATGGGTAAGAAATCCTTTATAAAATATTGACGCTTAGGAAACGGGTGTCAGATTCGTGATCAGCACCCCAAATAACCCCCCCCCCCCTAGACGAAGTTTCAGCGAAATCGATGACCCTGCCTGGACCAGCACCCCAAATAACCTCCTAGACGAAGTTCAGCGAAAAATTTTTTTGATCGAATTCGTGTCGGTGGAGTCGGAACTTTTAACTAGTGTCTTCAAAACATTAGTAAATACACCAAACCAAATCTCAGCATTGCCAGTGACCAGTCAAGACACCAGCCTTTCTTCCTCAGCCACCTCTCTCTCAATCGATTATGCAGAACATCTAGACCGTCATACAGAAGAGAAGAGATGCGAAAAGATTCGCTCATCAGCTGCAGACCTGATTTTCTGGATTTGCTTGGCTCTTATGTAGGTCTGTGTATCTCAAAGGGCATGATAAGGACTGAGATCAAGTGAAAAGGTTGGGACAGCCAGGTGATGCCAAGTTTCACCACGTTGTCCCTAGTCGTCTTCGCTTCCGTCAAGCATTGCCAATGACCATTAGAAGCTTGCCGTAGTACTGGAGCGAAATGAGAACTCGGGAGGCCATTAGTAGCAGAGGTTCCATAGACACCATCGTGCTGCTGTCAGCGACAATCTCATAATAGGCTATCTCGTTTAAAAATACCCCATCCCCGTGCAATGGATTTGGTCAGGTGTTGTCGGTGGAGTGCGGAAGCTGCGCACTGGCTCTCGTACGCTCTTGTACGCCCGCGATGGCATGGAAGCCAAGCGGCTCGGTGGGTAGTGGCACCGCTTCATGCGAGTGAGGTCGGCGGTTCGGTTCTCCTACGCTGTGGCATTTTTTCAACTTTCGACTATTTGAAATCTGAGGTGTTTTGACGTCTACCCAATTTGCTGGCGTTTTCCGCGCATTTTTCCAGCTGTATGCGATATGCGAGCGCAGAACACAGCCGCGGGCTTCTCCTGAGCGACAGAAGCAGTTTCCACACGAGCAGCTTGGATGGCACCCACCCAGAAGTTCTCCAGGAAAGTCAGACGACATGGACTGCGCGTCTTCTGAATCCCGACGTTCAGAAACTTTAGAAACGCTGCCCAGCAGCGGACGATCCAACCGCGCCGAACGCCTTGTCCCGCGTCGACTCCACTGGGTGGTACGCAAGCGCGCCCTACTGCTAACATCTGAGGGTGTTTTTAAAGGCAATCGTAATATGCTCCGTTTATACTCCAATCGCCGCGGCGCGTCATCATGATAAAAGTCACCATCGATTAGGCCGCGCGGCTTAATCAATAATGGTAGTTTTTAATATTCGTTGTAGCAGGTACTGTTGTGCTACACAAGTAAACAAAATTGGATTATAACATGCTGCGCGACGACTGGAGTAGAGACGAGGCCAAAGACGTGTCGTCCGCCCACCGTTAGGAAGTCTCTGACACACCTCGTTTCGCACTCGACACCCCTACTTGTTGCCTTGGAACAACTTCATGGCGCACTGTCAGAATACCGCATCTGAGGAGAGTTTGACGGACAGTGCAGCCGCGCATAGATGTTGACCTCCATGTACATTAAGCTTAAGACCCCATAACTTTCATGCGATAGGCTAGAACTGGGCACCGTTTAAAGAACGAGGATGTCTGAATCGAAGGGCTTTATCGGCGAGTATGCCTCTGGACGGAGGAACGCTTCATCGAGGCTTCGTTTAGAAAAGCGCACCTGCGATCAAAAACAGGTGGGGAGGGGGGGAGCTCTCTATTGGCTACAGTAACTTATTCTGAGCTAGAGTTGAAGAGTGACGAAAACGGTAAAGGTCGAGGAGAACGCATCCAGAGTTGGTCGGTCGTGTGAATACTATCAACTACTTCTGTATGTACTTTTTCCCTTTTTCCCCTTTTAAGTATGCCTGCCTTTTCTCGCACACTATAACGGACACCAAACACCCTAATCTCCAGACACCCTAATATTAATGTATTCTACTATATATAAAGGAGTTGTCCGTCCGTCCGTCTGCTCATCCGTCTGGCCTTTCCTAGAAATCGAGTGGCAGGCGTCCGTGTTCAGATGAGGTGCCACTCACGCCGTGTTGACACCGTTAGAAGAAATGGCACCGATGTCGCGCAAAGGGCGGTCCGGGTTCAGAAGACGTGTCTCCGATGTTGCGTAATGGGGGTCTGTGTTCAGAAGACATGTCACCGATGTCATGCAAGGGGTGTCTGGGCTAAGAAGAGGTATTACGGATTTCATAAAAGTGGTGTCTCGGTTCAGCAGAGGTGTTACCGATGTCATGCAAGCGGCGTCTGGGTTCAGAAGAGGTGGCACCTACGTCGCGCAACGGGTGTCCGGATTCCGAACACGTGTAATGGGAGACCACTAAAAGGGAGACCAGTAAGGCCTTTGTCATACCATCGCTCATCCCGAGCGACGCCTAATGATATGCTCCCATATCGATCGGGCGGCGCGATGGAATCGATATGGGTGCATATCATTAGGTGTCGCTCGGGGTGAGCGATGGTATGACAAAGGCCTATGCGGAGGACCAGTGAAAGGGGGGGGGGGGGTTACCAGTAAGGGTAGGACCTTTAATGGGAGCCAATGAAGGTGGACCAATAAAGAATACCACTAAGGTGTGGGTTGGGGGGGGGGGGTAGTAAGGTGGGTGGGGAAGTGAACGGGAACCAATAAAGAGGGAGGGCCCTATGAAGGGGGAACCGGTAAAGGAGGAACCATTAAAGGAGGACCAGTGAAGAGTGAACCAGTGGAGGTAGGACCAGTAATGGCGGCCGGTGAAGGGGAAGGGAACCAGTGAAGGGGATCAGCGAAGGTTAGACCAGTAATGGGGAGCTGTGAAGGGGGTGGGGCAGTAAAGGAAGGACCGTTAAAGGGGACCGTTAATGGGGCCAGTGAAGTAGACCAATAAAGGGTACCACTTAGGTGAGGGGAAGGGCAAAAAGAGGGACAGTGAACGGGAACCAGTTAAGTGGGAGAGTCCTGTAAAGGGGGGGGGGGGTAAAGGGGAACCAGGGAATGTGTGACCAGTAATGAGGGCCAGTGAAGGGCTGCCAAGGGGGGGGGGACCAGTGAAGAGGGGAGCAGTGAAAGTGGGACCAGTAATAGGAAGGGGATTAGTGGAAGGAACCTGTAAGGGCGGACCAGTACTTTTTCTCACTATCGTCCAACAGAAACGTCGTACAACGTGCGTCTAGATCAAGAAGATGTGCCACAGATCAAACATTGCATACGTTGGATTTTCTGCTGACCTTTCAAAGGCAGCGGGCGTGTGCGTGTACATGCTTCTCACTATCACTACTGATGCTCACTACATTTTTCTGTCAGTGTCTGCCTGCACATGGGCGAGGGGGTATTGTGTATTTCGGGGGGGGGGGGGGTAGGGAGATTGACTTCGGGAATCGGAGGATTATTATGGCCGTCGGATATTTAGCGGTATAGATCTCTCACAAGATTATCACAATCTGTTTCTCGCCACGTAGAGAATGTGTACTTTGGAGAATAAATCGGCGTAAGTGCGATAGAGGGTGAATAGGCTTCATAGGAGCAGATTTGAAAATTGTGCCCTACTATCCCGCTTTCCCGTAAAACCAGTTTTTCACTGTAACGCGAGTAAGAAGGCTTAGACTTGGGTGTTGTATTCTCGAAGTTTGGGGACGAAGCCCTCAACCAGACGTTTGGCGGCCCCTTGGCCGCTGAGCGTCTGGTTGCTTAAAAAGAGAAAGCGAAAGTCTGACGAATGTTTGGAAAACAACTATGAAACCTAAGAGAAAAAAAAGCAAACAAAGGGAAAGTAAGAATAGCTTGGTGTTTCCTAAACCTTACTTTGTAGACTGGGTCAACTTCGGTGGTTGTTCGTGCATAAAGCCTTCTCTAAAATTTTGTAATGTTTTTGAAATAAGCGCGGTGAGGCGAACTCTAGACAGGTAACGTTTTATTCTGTGGAAAATCTCTACAAATGTTGGTCTCAAGTAATTGTAAGTCACTGAACGTTTTACAATTGTAGTTTCGTGTTTTTCAGAATGTCGCATATTTTAGTACAGAAAACAAATTGAGAGCCATTTTTGGAGAGCTTCACATATTTTGCGGTTTCAATTTCAGAGAGCATTTGGCCAGTGAATATTCCAGCCTTTAATGTTAGTATAAGTAAGTCTTATCAGAGAAACGAGTCACCTGCTTTTATGGTGTGTTCTTTTGAATTTCTGAAGTACTCTATTCCATGTATGATAAAAGCAACCACAAGGAAGACACTGACAAATATCTGAGCAGCAGAGAGCAGGTGGACGGTGACGTGTCGGTATTTTGTGAGCAACCTGAAAGGCAAGTTTTCTTTTCTTATCTACATATTTCTTTAATTTTCTTGGGAACACTTTAAACTGCTGAGAATTCTCAGCAAGAAGTCTTGGTAGTAAATAATTGCATGTCGTTGATGTGCATATCTTTGAATGAGAATTCTGCTAGACCGACGCTTATCCGCAGTTGTAAACGACAAAGTTCCCTTTTGGGAACTGCACGCATTAGTTCAAGAAAAAACCCTGCTCAAGTCACCTATAAACAAACCAATTTTTTCAGAGAATTTTTCTTTTAAATTTGGAATATTGCCACATGCATGAGCACAATTAGTTGATAAATAAAGGTGACCTACGTGCCAGCGACAAGTACAGTATGTAGGTATTTCTATTACTATTCAAATAAAGGAACGAACTTGATCATTCTTACGTTTTAAAGTAATCGAACGAAATAATGTGTGGGTTTTTAAAATCTTGCAGTAATCAAGCTGCCGAATAAAGCGATTTTTTATTTTTTGAACATTCAAACGCACGAAAAAGATCTTCGAGAGTATATACAGGGTGGCCGATAAGTATTGTCGCGATGTTCGCACGCATCTGCTTCTCTTATATTTGCTTGAAATCCTATGTCTTTGCGTTCATCGTTTACCATATTAAATCCAATTTCTGTGATATACGAGAATTTTCGTTTATGGCCTCTACGAGATCGTATCCTCATCGAGAAGCAATAGCCCGCCTCGCTGAAGACGGAGAGTCAACCACCGCCATTGCGAGGAGGCTCAGTATTCCATTAAGAACAGTTCAACGGATCATCAAGTAGTGGGAGGAGAAAGGAAACGTCAGCATAAAGATAAAATCAGGTCGTCCTCGTTCTGCGAATACCGTGCGATCATTAAGAAGAGAATCAACAGAAGCGACTGCATATCTCTTAACATGATCGCAAGGAGCCTCGGAATCGCTTGCTCTACTGTCCAGCTAATTGTTTATAATGAACTGGGATTTTGCAGCTATCGCCTGCTCTACGGATAGCGGTTGACAGAGGCAGCTAAGGCAAACCGAGAGAGAAAGTCCAAGGAGCTGCTTCGGCTTTTCTCAGTGCGCCGCGTCGATGATGTGCTGTGGACAGATGAGAAATTTTCCACGATCGAAGTCGCACACAATGCTTAGGATGATCACAAGCTCCCAGACCCAATCAAAGACACACTCGTAAAAGGAAGATCGTCACAAAATCGTTGTTCCCTAAAGGCTTGAAGATGTTGGCTGGTATCACTGCAAACCTGAATACACCGCTAGTTTTCGTGGAACGAAACGTGAAAATCAACGCTGAAACCTACCAAGAGAAGGTTCTCAAGAAAGTTGTCCTCCCCTTCTACGAAAAAAATTCCACATGATCTTTAAACAAGACTGGGCCTTTGAACCTGGAGCGAGGACGACGATTGCGTATTTGACACCAATTTCCCTGGATACCTAACGAAGGATCAATAGCCATCTAACGCCCCGGATTCAAATTTCCTGGACTTTGAGTTATAGGGATATCTAGAGCAGAAGTTGAGAAAAAGCACCATCACCAATTTAGCCCAGCTTTGCCGCGAACTAAACCAAGCCTAGGCAGACATCAATGCCAGCTGCCTGCGGCGCACCGTGTAGTCAGTGAAACCAATATTTGAGGCCTACGTAAAAGCTAATGGAAGTCACTTTGAAGCATTCTTGTGAAATCCAATCTACATGTTGTTGGTTATATTGAAGAATGATAAGTATTTAAAAATCTCCCACATAATTGAAAATATGACGTTTTGCGCGACGACAGTACTTATCCGCCACCCTGTATAGAATTGCTTATTGCCATAATTATTTTTCTTCCTTTCTTTTTTCTGCTTTTTTGTTCTATTTTTTTATTTTTATAATCAATAAGCATACTATATAAAAATCCGCTAAACGATGAGTCATAAAATATGGGGGAAAACAGGGGAGGGGAAATTACGGGGCATGAAAATAGCGAAAAATACCCGGATGTCTTCTATACGGGAGCTTTAGCCGTGAGTGTAATCGAAGTCGTCGAACACGAATGTGAAGTTCTTTTTTAAGAGTCGATCACCATCAATCGATATTGACCAAATTATTGATTTCTGTGGATGTCGTTCAAGCGGCCCGCAGCTTCAGCCCTAGGAGTAACCAATGTGGGTGAATATAAATAACATCAATCTCAAGTTCTTTTTCGAAGTATCGATTGCCATCAATCGGTATTGATCAAATTATCGATTTTTTATGAATGTTGTTCAAGCGGCCCGAAACTTCAGTTCTGGGAGTAATCGTCCTCACTGAACACCAATCTGAAGTTTGTTTTTGAAATATCGATCGCCATCAACCGATATTGACTGAATTATGATTTTTGTGGCTGTCGTTCAGGCGGTCCGAAACTTCAGCCCTGTAGGTAATCTAGGTCGCTGAACTCGAATCTGAAGTAGAGTCAGAACAAATCAATATCGATTGATATTCGATTTCGATTTTCTCCCAGATTCACCCGATCATGGTGGGTGAACTGTACCGTCTGGAGATGATGCTGATGTTGAGCCGTAGTGGTGGGGGGAGAAGGTCTGAATGGCTCCATACCGCAGAACTACTCACCTGATCATAAGAAAGGTAGAGCAAGGTTGGAACATAATAGGGCTCTCAAATATTGCATTTTGTACTGCAAGGAAGGGAAGAAACCTGCACAAGTGGAGCAGCTAGCTTGATGTGATTATCCTTAGCTGATACTGCAACATCGCACTACGCGCGCAAGTGCGACGCACACCGGTAGGCTGACGGAGCACTTGTAAAGTGCTATGGGTCCCCATTCCCGGTTTTCCAAAACTGAAGCGCAACTATGTAGTATTTGCCCAGGGTCTCAGTTCCGTTTTCCCGGACTGGGGAATATTTTGCGGTTTTTCTCGTGAAGGCGAGGATCACACCAGAAGAATTGCTAGCTTCCAGTTGACGTGAGCAAGTGGCGTGAAGCAAGGCATTTGACTCACATAGCCGTGATGCCAAGAATAATTCCGATGAACTGGATGGCCCATGCCAACAGCATCAGGACGAAGCATGCAATTACCCATTCACTCTCCATCTGGAACGGACTCCAATTCTATTCCGATTCTCCGGAGAATTTGTCTACTGAAGCTGGCTTTTCAACTCACTTTCCAAAATTTCAATTTACACGAGCCGTCAAATATACAACTCCACGGAAGGATTTCTCGTGATCCGTTTCTTCTGGCAGGCATCTTTGATGTTGGTGCATAGGTCCACTCTGAAACTCTAGTTATATACACGTCGCAGCCTAAGTGGTAGAGAAAGAAATTAAAATGGAATTTTTTACGCATTGCGCAAAAACTGTTTATCCAGAAATATTTTCTGCACAGCATTATATACTGACCTTGAGTGAAAATGCACATACTCAGGAAAAAGAACGTCAGCAGTGCGCAGACAGTGGACACAATAAGCAGTCTGGACATTGAATGCAGACCTAGATTACGAAAAAGAACTAACTGAAAGAGGAAAGGATGCACTGACGAACCAGCGTCGCTTGCCCATAAACCGTGCCTATAACGAGCTTTGAATTCTGCTGACTGCTGTGTCACCATTTTCTAAGACACTGAGAGCGTTCGAACATTATGAGTCATTTTTGCCGTCGACTATCATTTTCATTATTTCTCGTTTCAAAGTTCATGACGCTTCAGCGCAGAGAAGCTTGCTCTTATATTTTGGTTCGTAGGAGAATGAAAGAGTGCAAAGTATCGTGTGAACACAAAGAGGCAGTGAAGGATGACTTTATCCAAAATTCCACAGTCATTTTAATTCTTTGGTATTAGAACAAAAATCTAACGTAAGGATCCCTGTGTTGTCCTCTTATGATGAACCGCTGTTGGTTAAGGCCTATGGTATACTCCCGCGTCGCTCCAGCGACAGGCGCGGGGCAACTGTCAACGGCGCGCCTTCGCTGCAGTGGCGGACGGCGCAGTGGCGCGCGGTCGTCAGTTGACGCGCCATCGCTCCCGCGATGCGTCGCAGAGGGGTGTTATACCTCCGGTCGCGGGAGTGAAAACTCCCGTGCGACGGCCGTTGCAGCCCATCGCTAGTCGCAGTGCAGTGCACTGCGACGAGCGACGGGCAGCGATGGTCGCGGAGGGGGGAGCGCTTGTCGTGCCCTATCCTATGCACTTTCGATCACTTATTTCGACACTTCCTTGGTTCGTGATGATACCATAGCAATTTCAACACTCGTCTGGTGATGTTGGGTGGTCATGTGATTCCTCTGTTCTTCTCCTCGTAGGGTTTTCGTCGTGGCTAGACTCGTTTTTTAACCACATTTGTGCCGATCCTAGCATTTTTTCGCCTCTGAACTTCCTCGCCAGCACCGGAATCTACATTTCTGTGCCGCACAAATCACAGGGAGGTCCCTTTGACATATCCGTCACAGAAGTGTGCCAATTGAACGCCGATTTTTTCGAAGTCATGTTTTTCTAGCGGGGTTTTTTTCCGCGTCTTCGCTGACTGAAGTATTTCTTTTGATTCTCAGGTTCCACATAGGCACGAAGACGCACAGTTTTGCGCTTGTCAGGTCATTAGATGGTTATCGTGACGCGTTGATCACAAAATCTGCCATTTCAGCTCCATGTTTTTAAGAATAATGTTTTTGAACTCGGTTTTTCGCGTCCGCGCTGTGTTCGGCATTTCCAAGAGTACTGCGTTTCATTTCGCTCCAAACAAGAGTACTACGTTTAATTTAGCTCCAACAATTAAGACTTATGAAAAGTGCGCGTCCACACTTCTATATGAAAAGGGACCACAAGTCGTAGGCATGCTGATTCAGCTGATTCGCTAAAATTCTGCAAAAGTCTCCGTCTGCAGAACTGCGCGAACTATGTCAGCCTCAGCGATGGCGACGGCTCGCGACGCGCATCGCGAGTCGTCGCATCGCTGTGCACTCCCGCGTCGCTGCAGCGGACGGGAGTATACCATAGGCCTATGACTTTGCATCAGAAGTCGATCGCATGGGTCAATATTTACAAAGTGAACGATTATATTTATTTGTTATGAGAGCTGTCCATCGGCCAATATATTTTTCCCGACTTCAACAAATGGGTAGACTCTGACAATGCTGGTAAAGATCTACAGCCAGCATTGTTCCGTCTGAACATGTAAAATCTTTCCTGCACTGGTTATAAACAATAGTGCAGAAGGTTTAATGTCCTAAATCATGTGCGTCCTGAACCACCAGAGCTTCACAACATTTAAGGGAAAGTGCACAAGAACTGCAGTGGCGTTTCTGCAGGCTGTCTATAAATGTACGTTGTCTTGCTAACTGCCTTCCTCCCGACTACTCTGACCCTACTCGTAGGGAGAACGCCGTAGCAGATGCCTTTCGGGGCTAATTCAAAATGCTAAATGCTAAATGTATGGGGATATTGATTGTGCTGATGAGGAGGAAACACTCCAGGTAGCTTTTTTATTTCATGTTTATTGCATTGACGTTCTCTCATTCGTAATGTTAGCTTGACTTGAACAAAGTGTAGGATTTAGACTGCTCGCCGGACGACGACGATGATGTGGGTGGTATCACGTCTATTTGCAATAGTGAGAAGGTTGCTGTATGTGACGGCCGTGGGTCACCAGCAACATGGACGGTTGAGCATGAAGAAGACACATTGATACTGTTACACTTCCTCTCCAGAGGTCGAAGAGCATTCGAAAAAAATCAAACATAAATATATTAATTAATTAAATAATTAAAATATAAATACAAATATTAAAGAAATAATAAAAATAATAAAACGAAATAAAATAAAAATATTTTTTCTCAATCTTTAGAGTTGTGAAGTTATCTATTTTGTAGGCAAAGAAAAGTCGCGTGCTCTCCTCCATGACCAGTCGAACTACGTATTATGAACGCTATTGCTTTGGGCGTTTATTTTTGTGTTTATATCGTATCGTCCAGGGCCCGGATTCATGAACGCGGCCGGAAGTAAATTCTACCCCCACTTACCTCGATGACCATTTACCCGCCACTTTCCCTGAACTTACCTCTCTTTTCTGATTCATGACGGCCAAGGCGAAGGTTTTGCTCCCCGACCAATTTTATCAGCTAGCAGCGAAACCAAGCAGTCACATTTGCTGCTGGGAAGTCGCTGCCACCGACACTGGCAGCATCGTAGTTAGGGGAAATGAAATGTGAAATGTGAGATAAGGGGAAGATGGGCGGGGGGAGAGGGGTGGAAAGTAGTAGCATATTAGGCAGTAGGGATGTTATTGTAAATATGGGCCTACATGGCTAATAATGGCTGCCATCCACCAAGTAGCCTCCATAGACAACATATGCCAAGGGAGGCTAAGGTGGAGGATGGCCATAATCCACCCACGCACATCGTAAATTACGATTTGCGTGATGGATCGGGCTCATGTTGGCCCAAGCCGACCCACAATGCCACTAAAGGGAGCAAATCACATAACAATAAGTGGCATTGTGGGCCGCCATGGTCCACAGAGCCCAAAAAACCATAGAATTCAAGACGAATAGAGAAAAATGAAAGGTCAAACAACTCACTATAGGTCCCGCGAAAGACGGCGCAGGCGATGGCAACTAGGCGTCCTCTATTGAGCATTGACTATGCGGCTGGCGGCCAGCTCAGAGCTGGCAACGGGCCAGCGAAGGGTTGCACTGGGTCAGAAATTGGTCGCGGAGCAAAACCCTCGCCTTGAAGGTAAATGTTCCCCGACGCGCCGACGGGGTAGCATTCACCTCGACACTTACCCCCGATTTTTCCCGCCGCGCGTTCATGAATCGCGCGTAAGTGGGGGTGAGGGTAAATCTTGCACTTACCTGCCGGTAAATCGTTCATGAATCCGGCCCCAGGTTAAAATAAAGTTCTAATGTCAGCATGGTACACCATCGTGGTCAAGATACACTTCACATCGACAAAAACGGATCGAGCAAGGTCAGCAATGCACCAGCGCAACCTCCGCATCCGAACCCCCGACAGCCACTCGGCCATCCAGTAGCTGCAGCATTGGTGGTGAGCGGCGCACCTCAATGTTCCACCTCGGTTACTGTATCGCTAACCAGCAAATTGTAAAATCGCTGTAATTGCGCAACTGTTCCAGCCCCAAACCTTTTGCAGGCTAGATTTTAACCACGACATGGCGGTTCCAGGCGTCAGTTTTGCTTTATCGGCCCGCACTGAAGTGAAACAGTTTTTTGCATTTTTTGACCTATCCAGATGTCCGCAGGAAATTCGAAAACCACGACGGTGCTTCTCATATGCCCTATAAACCTCAGTAGGTCACTTTTAAAACTGCCACGGGACGTTTATTGACCTCCCTTGTAAGGTGCTCTGGCAGCCGAGTGCCCGGATTTGAGTCTCCTGGAGTATCACGCCTACAGCGTAGTTGAAAGGGTCGCTAGCAAGAGGAAGCACCTTAATACCACATCTCTTCGCACCGCTATTGATCAGCATTCACAAACTAGGACAGCGCTCTTTTAAACACAGCGTGCGATCGCTTCAGTCCATGAATGCAGGCGGTCAATGCAGGCGGCGGCTGGCGGGAGATATATTGAGTTATTTTACTCTCGAGATATTCGCTAAAAAAATTCTGTTTCATCGTTATTTAATTTATTTAACAAGAGAAAGTTTAGTTTGTCCGGATTTAAACGCCACACCTTGTTTACGAGCTATTATATGTACATACATATAGCGTTGGAAATCCAAGAGACTGTGGAAAAGGAGTAGGCAGTCCAACAAGGGCGCTGTTCAAAAAATTCTGATTAAAACTCCAACCCTCTACAGTGAGAAATTTTTGGGATTGAGTAACTCCAAGTTCTTTCATCTGAAACCTCGGCATTCTCATGATGTAAATTTCAGTGTGTTCTTCTGCCAACGAAGTTTTGTAGGTGGAAACTTTATTATTGGCCTGACGTTTCGACGTTGTCGTTGTCCTGAGAGGAGCTGGAGGTGTTAGACTGGTGTTCTATCCGGCCAAGCGCTCTACCCGCGCTAACATTTTTTGACGTACAGTTGAAAACACACTCCAAAAACCCCGAATTATGAATCAACTTATGCAGTGTTCCACAGTTGGTGTGCAGCGGTTGCGCTACCACCCTAGGTCAGCAATAATGAGTAGCGAATGGACACACTACACAGTCCTCAAATTGCTATAATACTGAGGACAGTGTGCCCCCTACTGGTCATTTTCATAGCTCGCAGAGCGGTGGAAACGGGAGGAGATCGTTTGTCATGGCTAAAACTTCGTTGCGGTTGTTCATTGCTGGATTTTTGCTAGAAATCCAGAATTCTTCGAGCACTAGACGAAATCTCTGTCTCGAACGTCAACACCCTGCACTCGACATCACAGTCGTTGCCCCCATGCACCTCTACTATATGCTTTCCAAGTGGTGTTAAGACGTTGCAGCGTCGTTTACCAGTTAGGTGTTCTTTGATACGGACTCCTAGCCGTCTCCCGGTCTCCCTAATATAAATGCTACTACATGCCTTACAGTTATTCTCGTAGATTGCCTAACTTTTTACACGCTCTCCAGTTCTAAATAGTATTGGGGCAAACTATACAGTTCTCTGATGTGCACTGTCTGTCATACAGTTGATTTCTTACAAGCTGCTTTTTGAGGTTGGCGTAGGAATGTTGACCAACATGACATCCTCTTGCAGCTGAGCTTGGCGAATGCACCTTCGTATGGCAGCAGTGAACTCATCTGAGATAAGGGGAAGGCATAGGGAAATCTTATTGGAGTGCACAACGTTCCGACCCCTCGGACTTCTTTGGTGGCGTTGAAATGGTATCGTGCATCCGTTTTCTGCAGCTATTTGTGAAGCTAATAGCAGCGATTCACGCCTTCCAACATCTTCTTTGCACACAGTAGCTGCCGTCCTAAACACTGCACTGCAGATGGATGTGCAGAAGCAGGATATCTTGGAACTCCCTTTATGATACCACTTCACGCTCACCATGCCATTGGATACTTTAACTTAAGTGTTGAGATAGGGAAGCCAACCGTTTCGTGGGACTTCTCGTGTGAGTTTGATGTACTGCGACTGCTCGTTCATTATGCGGAAACACTCATCCATCTCGGACTGTATTGATGTTATGATAAAGCAGTCATCTATATGTCTGCAGTACATTAAAGACAGCCGTTCCAGTACAGGTTCTTCAATTCTGCTCACAAAGTAGACAGCAAGTACTGGAGCTAAACGTTGACCCATGAGTAGCTCTCTAATTTGCGAGAAATATTGTCCTGACCATTTGAAATTATTACAGCACAAACATTCCTTGGTAAGAGACAAAAGTTGCACTCTATTAAATCTAAATGCTTGCAAGTTGTTGCCATGTCTATCAAGCATTTCCGATAATGCTTGAAGAGCTTGATCGTTTTGGACGTTGGTATAAATGAAGTAACATCAAATGGCTCGACTACACAATTTTCTTCCAGACGTGATCTGTGCAGAACTTCAAGAAAATGTTTCGTGTTGGTCAGGAGGGACGGTACCATGCTCAACAATTGGTACACAATGCTGTTAAGAAACCACGAAATTTGATCAGTTGAACCTCCTACACAACTGATAATTGAACTTATTTTGTAAGTATCCCCTGACATGGACTGCAGATCGTTAGTGAAGAGCTCGTCACAATGCAAACGACCTAACCGCGTTTGGATGAGTATAGGAAGATCTGCTCGAACTGACCAGAAATTCCTACGTAGACTCAAACTCGACAATCTTATATGTCCTGTTTTCTACAGTCTGGTGAAAACCCAACGCTCTCAGCAGCTAGTATACATGATGATAAACTTCGCATCTTAACTCATCTTAACTTCGGCCAGAGCAGTGGGTTGTTTGTATTGACTGCGCGAAAAAGGTACGTGTGGAACGGGTGTGTGATATGCGATATTGGGTAACGGGCTGTTTTCAAGACCATGTTTGTAGCAAAGTAGATTCCTAAGTTAATGCAGGCTTCCCACAACTTTACGGTAGGTTAGGCACCTGTATTCTGAGTAGGTGAGAAAGACGGTCCGAGGCAGAAAAATTGAAGCGCATTTGTTGAAAGCTGAGTGTTGCCGACAACAGCGACCCTCAATGCTGTTTGACAATCGTCCCTTTGAGCATGAGTGTTAGTGGGGCGGTAGTTCACGTGCGAGTTGCTAGCAGCTACACGAGTGCTATCGGAATGTGCGTCCAACACTCTGCCATATTTTGCACAAAGCGCGGACTTTGTCCTAGACCGAATAGAATAGAATAGTTTCAACTGCAGGTCAAAAAATGCTAGCGCGGGTGGAACGCTTGGCCGGGTAGAACACCAGACTAACGCCTCGAGCTACTTTTAGGCCTCTGAGGACGAAGACAACGTCGAAACGTCAGGCCAATAATAAAGTGTCTACCTAAAAAACCTCCTTGGCAGAAGAACCCACTGAAATACATTTGAAATTCATTTAAGGAAGAAAACCGTTTAAAATAAAATAAATTACAAAAAGCATAAAGGACGGCGTTACTCAATCCGTTCTGGGGTGCGCCACGCATTGTACGTACTATCGTGGAGGCGATTTGAATGCGAATTTGGCCATGGAATGACCTGCGATGGCCAGCCGATGAACACGTCAACGCATTATCCTCCCTAGACAAGTCTGGTACCATTTCACCGACTCCGGAGAAATAGAAGGCTTGGTTGGCCTGATTCGGAAGTCCGAATCAAGAACCTGGTAGCGGGTGCACGCTTCAGCCGTCACCTCCTCCGACTGCGTTACACGCCATGAATTAAAATATGGTAGCAAATTCCAGAGAAATTCCAAATTGTGGCCAGGAAGGTTATTACTTGGTACTTAGTTCCTCCCGTGCTGTTGAGCGCATAGGGCGACGAGGTCTTTCCACCGCTGCCTGTCTTGGGCTATTTCTTCGCACTCCTGCCTAGAAATATTCATAACCGATAGGTCATTCATGAGCGGGCGACGCCACGTGTTTCTTGGGCGTCCTCTAGTTCGTTTTCCTGGCGGAGTCCATTGCATGGCTGATTTCGGCAGCCGGTGCTCCGGCATACGCAAGATGTGCCCGGCCAGGCGGAGTCGACGTTGCGTAACGGTTTCGTAGAGGCACCTTGAGTGACAGCGCCGCAATACTTCTTCGTTCATCACGTGGTCCGTGTAACGTATCCTCATAATTTGCCGCAGACATTTGCAATGGAACGCGTTGACCCGTCTGATGATGCTAGTTGACGTCTTCCATGTTTCGCTAGCGTACATAGCAGTTGGGACGACTATCGACGAATACAAACGCAGCTTTACGCTATTTGAAATAGAGGACGACGTCCATAGTGGCCTGAGCCTTCGGAATATTGCTGTCGCCTTTACGATCCTACAGCGAACGTCGGTCTCAGCATCTCCATTATTGGCGATCATACTTCCCATGTAGGTGAAGCTGTTCACTGCTTCCAAATGGTCCGATCCTATGTAGATGCCGTCCCTTGGGCTCATAATTCCTACGCACATAACCTTTGACTTTTCGGGACTAATTCGGAGTCCGATGTTGCCTGCTTCTTGACTAAGACGTTCTGTAATTCTTTGTAACTTATCGTTGTCCTCAGCGGATACGGCGATGTCATCGGCAAAGTCCAGGTCCATAAGTCGTCCTCTAAACCAAGGAATGCCTTCCTGTACTTCGGCTGTCGTTCTTCTCATTACGAAGTCGAGGACGACGTTGAATAGCAACGGTGAGAGAACACATCCCTGCCTGACTCTTCAACCAGGAAGGTTATGCATGATGTTTAATCGAGAATCCAGAACAGCTCAAGAAATTATGCGATGCGCCTGCTCATCTGTTTGCCGAAGGCTAATCACTCATTTTACAATCTATCTCGAAAAGGCCGAATTCACCGAACACGGAATCAAGCCAAAAAAAGGAGCGTTGGTCTCAAAAGGTTGCGGTGGCGGCAATAACGGCGAAAGTTGAAAGATCCATGCGAGCAGCATCACTGTGAGGAACATAATCGACCAGCCGTCAGCAACTTAGAACGATGTCCTTTTTGGTGGCGTTTCTTACACGAAAAATGAGTTACCACCACTTACACTCCGTTCTCTGATATATTCTTGTTTGCAGGAATAAATGAAACTAAATTGAATGAAAATGAAATGTTCAAGCAGATCTCTGGCTTTGTTCCTCCTGTTTTTGTCTTCCTTCTAGTTGTATAGTTCATTTTAGAGCGATGTTCATTGTTTTTCCTTCTTGTTACTCTTTATTGAACTAGTTAGAATGGTAAATTTTACCCAGATTTGTTGTTTTGCGTTGTTTCTTTCTCGTTGGTCTTCAAGTGGAGCTTTAGCTCTGGATAACCTAATGAGTACTGGTTTGTGTATCAAGCATATTGTACTGTGTCGTAAAAGGCTTGCTTAGTTTTTCGAGTAAATAGTTTATTATCTAAAAGAACACATTGACAAATGCAAAAGCTCATAGCACCATATTAATGAACACTCCTCCGGTCGTTATCGAGTCGGATGTTTTTGTCGACTACGCAAACGACAACGGCCGTGAAGAACGAAAGAGCTGTTGCCGCGAACAAGAACCAGTACGAAAGACCAGGCTGAAACATCAAATCTCACACTATAAAATCGCTGTGTTAGCTGCTCACCGATATGCTGACCTCTTTGAGCACGTACATATCACGTCCTGAAACAAGCGCAGTTCCTCCGAAGTACGTTACTGGGGAAACAATGTTATTAAGCAATAAACACTGCTAGTAAACATGTAGTAAATTTCGTAAGAAGGGCACGTAATGCGTTAGACTTACAACGGTAAGTGCGGACGTGCATGTGTATGTAGCAAGTCAATCGGTGATTTTAGAAGATTGGACTAAGCAGGAGACTATCTCAACAGTAAGTCGGAACGGGCCAAGCGCTGTATATGGGCAGAGTCGCCTCCCCCTCGTAAATAACAAACTGCAAGTATCTTGACCCCAATACAACTTTGCGCAGAATTAGGGACGACAGAAGTTGGACCGTTGGCGGCGAAAGCCCTCTGCATTCGCGCGGAGGACGGGCTCAGATTGGCTGGAAACCGCGGTGACGGGCGAACAGTGGTGGTGCAACGAGTAGGGGAGCGGCGTGACGAGACGTAGAGGTTTGTGGTTCGATTCCCTTGTGAGTTCCCCTTTTTGCACTTCCTAAAATAACTTCACCACCATCAACCAAATCAACCTCCGTCGTTCCTAACTCTGCGCAGAGATGTATTGGATTCGAGATATCTTCATTTTGTTGTTTCCCAAAGAGAGGCAATTCTGCCCATATACAACATTTAGGCGGTTCCGACACACCGTTTAGATACTGTACCTAATAAATTTTTAAAGCATTTTTCAAACAGCTGATAATGGATATCTACCATTTAGATAGTTTCCTGGTAAAACACAATTTTGTGCAGCCTGCCTAGGAAATCATTGATGTGTAGACGTGCACGCGAGGGTAGTCGCATTATTTTTTTTTGCCATAATTAGTTGAACTGATGTCAGCAGAGTAAACTAATAGGTGTCAGGGAAGTTTTGAGAATTTTCAATGATTCAAGACATGACTAAAAACATTAAAAATGTCAGATGGGTAATCGAGATGCCAGCCTTCCTTCCCTATTACCTGTTTCTCCATCGATTGTGCAGGACATCTAGGCCATTTTCCAAAAGGAGCGACGGAAAAAATCCGCACATCAATTGCAGACCTGACCTTCTGAAGATTTTCTGGATTTGCTCGGCCCTAGGTTTCAAGATCTCGAAACGAATGGTGAGGACTAACAGTAAGATCATGTAAAAAAGGTTGGGAAAGCCAGGTGATTGTGATGAAGTTTCACCATATCGTCACTCGCCGTCTCCGTGTGATAGGATCAGGCATTGTTAGTGACCATTAAAGATTTGTCGTACCACTGGAGCAAAACGAGAACTCGGGAAGCCATTAGTAGCAGTTGCTCTCAGAAAACCACAGTGCCGCACTCAACCTCGTGGTGGGCTCCGTTTTTACTCCAATCGCCGCGGCGCGTCATATATAATGAGAAATGTCAATATCGATTAGGTCGCGCGGCCTAATCAATAATGGTAGTTGTCATTATTGATTGTTGCAAGTGCTAGCCCGCTACACAGTTGAACAAAATTGCATCATGTGAAATTGCGGAGCACAGCGACTGGAGTATTAACGGGGAGGGGGGGGGGGGGGGGGGAACAGGTCAACTGCGGTAGTTGTTAGTACACAAATCCTTCTCTAAAATCTTGTAATGTTTCTGAAATAAGCATAGTGAAGCGAACACTAGACGCGTAACCTTTTATCCTGTGGCAAATCTCTAGAAATGTTTGTCTTGCATAATTATTATATGTCACCGAATGCTTTGCAACTGTGAGTTCGCGCTGTTCAAATTGTTGTAATTTTTAATGCAGAAAACAAATTGAGAGCCATTCCTGGAGTGCTTCTCGAATTTTGCGGTTTCAATTTTGCGGTTTTTTTTTTTCGGAATGCTTTTTGTCAGTGAATATACCTGTTTTTAATGTTGGTCCAAGCAATTCTTATGATCGGAGCGAGTCACCTGCGTTTCTGGTGTATTCTCCAGGGCTTCTGATGTATATTATTACATCTATGGCAAAAATAACTGCAAGGAAGACACTGACGAAGGTCTGTGCAGCAGAGAATAGATGTGTGGAAAAGCGTCGGTATTTTGTGAGCAACCTGAAATGTAAGTTTTTTCTTCTTATCTGCTTCTTTTTTGTAAGTTTTTTAAATTGCTGAATTTAGGGAATTCTCAACAAAAAATCTTGGCTTCAAATACCTATATGCCTTTGAATGGAAATTCTACTGTGTCTTATATGTCTTTGAATGGAAATTCTGCTAGGCCAGTGTTTCTTCGAAGTTGTAAACGACATGGTTCCTTTCTGGGGACCAGGAGTGTGCGTAAATGAAGGTCGAATTTTCGTAAACCGTAAATCGTAGGAGTCACCTGAACTGTAGTGCAGCACAACTAAATTTCCTGAAACTTTTCCCGCTAATGCTAATCAGATGTGATTCAATATTTATTTAACTGTTGAGTTATTTTCAGCTTAAGGTGAACAGTTTTCTTACCAAACTATCTCTTTTTTCACGGCCGTTTGCTAGTAAAACATCTTTCAAACAAAGAAACACGTTTCAGGAAAGTCGAAAAGCTGTAAATTCAAAAACTATACTTAAGCATATGCCTGGCACCCTAACAGAAAGCTTGCATCGTTTGAATATTCATTGAATTCCTAACTTACTACCAATTTTTAGCTTGCCTATTAGTCTTGAAATTAGCAGAAACAACTGCGAAGAATTCGCTGTCAAAACTACAAATTAAAAAATCGTTTCACCGCTGACCAATGCGCCGGTTTCCTGCTCAAGCCTGCACTTGAAAGATTCCGAAAACTTTATAATATTGCTCTACTATTTAATAACTCCCTGCGTTCGCTCGGGATACCCTTCGCCAGCTCCGTTTCCTCTCCGAGAACCTGCAGCATCGTAAGCGGATTAGATAGGGCGAATACGATAAACTCAGTCACGCCGCCGGAAATGGAGATCAAAACTGTCAAGACCAGTTCGACCTTTTCTTGAAAAGCTACGGGCTGGATTTTATCGCACTTTTATACCAATTTGCTCAGCCCTATAAAGTACAATGAAAGGCGATAGAAACATTGGTACATGTCGCGAATGTGAGCTGCATTGGTAGATGGGAGCGCGCCAGCCAATAATAACCAGAGCACAGACCAAGCATACGCCAGCCGATCAGGGTACCCACTGTACAGGGTGCGTAAAAAGTATTGACGCAGTAAATGACGGCTGTGGAAATAGTATTGCGCGTTAAGTTTTAAAATATTCATTTGGGAAATATGGAAAATGATCTTGCAAACACGATAGAATAACTTGTAATCGACATTGGCTCCTTTACTGAGAATACAGGAACGAAAACGACGGAAAAATTCATGAGCTCGCGCCGCAAGTACTCGCTTGGATTTCGTTCCGTGCTTTGAACAGGGTAGCCTTCTGCGACTGGTCACTTCTGTTGAAAGTAACCTAGACCTCATTCTCCAAAATCGCCTAAAAAGAGCAATCCAGCGGATTCATGTTTAAGCGATGCTCGTCTGAGAAGCTGTCCACACCTGCGCGCCTTATCCGTTTGCCGTTATCGGACAAAGATTGATCAATTTGGATTTGAACGTTATCGTGCTTGGACATATTGTAATCATCTGTTATGACAGAGCCGTGGCTGACGTTTGGGTTGCTGGCCTCTTTCCTCACCAACCGTTTCGAACAGCGCCTAATTCTCTTGTTAAGGAAGTATTCAGCTCTTTGGGTAACAGACAAAAAAGGGCTACCGTAGCGACGACGATCATGTTTCTTCAGTTTTTTCGTGAGTGTTTTTTGAGCACTATACAGACAACAAGAATAGCACACAAAAACCTAGAGGGGTAGAAAGAGAAAGCTGGAGCTGAAACAAAATGTAGGTGCGTCAATACTTTTTACGCACCCTGTACACGCCCTTTCTGAATGACATGCCCATTCATTGCGGTCCGATTGGATGAGGCGTTCCCATCTCACAATGCTTCGTCTTCACGACATATACCGAGACATTAGTGGCTTATCCTTCCCACATGAGTGTAGCAACTTTCTAGACCCCGTTTCCAATCACGAATGATGTTTGATCGTGGATTTGCGTCAATTCTATTCGGTAGGGTTAGCCTGTACCTGTTACAAACAGAGTGACTCGACGTTTTTACCAAACAGGACGTGGAGCTAGAATACTCGTCTCTCTTTCTCTAAGAAACTGCTTCCAGAGTCCTTTTATTTTTTATTATTTTTTATTCAATGATTTTTGGGTTGTAAAACTATCAAGCGAATGAAGCCAATTTCTAAAAACTTGTAGAACCGAGTTCCCCAGAATACACTGCATACAAAAAAAACTTCCTTTTTTATAAACAGTGTGTCTCAAAGAAAATGCATACACTGTTTGAAAGGTAATAACTTTGCTCAAGTAGAGGTACTAAAAAGTTAAGAGGTCTTATGGAAGCTTAAGAAAATGGAAATTTTCTGACTTATGAGAGATATAGAATGCACCATGCACTCGTCTGATATTTTAGACTCGCTTTATTGTGTGTCGTTTGAATACCTGTTATAATTTTTTAATAAAGTGGTCATTTTGATTGACTTGTGCTTTTTTTAAATTTAAAACCTAAAAAAATGAAACGTAGCATTTCATACTCGATTGATTGTGCATTGGTTGAATGCTTGTCACAATCTAGCCATTAATTGACCACATTAACCCGCACTGTGCTTTTTTAACTTTTAGAACTTGACAATCACGTGAAAGACACGTGACATGTGATTTATTGATTCCACAAATTATTGCTCTTGCTATGCTATGCTATCTATTAACGCCCTCTACATATCTGAACCCATAACAGGAGTCACGCCCGGCTCCAGGCTTCGAGGAAGAGAAGTTTATCTCGAAGTGCTGCTGGAAGTTCGAAAGCATCGTCGAAGTGCAGACTAGATTTGCCGCAAAACTGATTCATGCGTGCGGTTCCTCAACAATCAGTCGAGTCTGAAATGCAAGGTTTTGGCGGGGACATGGCGCAATCTTGACTAATTGAACGCCGTAGAAGTCTCACTTATCCTGAGTCTCAAAAATCTTTGAAAGCTTCACTACCAGCAACGTTAGAGCCTTTCAACCCTTACCTGCCTTTTTGGGATACCCTGTATTTTTCGCAAGTCATAATGTTTTTTATAAGTTTGAAACGTAAAAAGAAGCACAAAACAATCAATATGACCGCTTTGTGGAGAATGTTTGACAAGTATTCAAGCGAAAGACAATCAATCGAGTTTAAAATTCGATGTTTCATACGACTGCATGGCGCAACCCATACCCCTCAATCATTCAAAAAATTTCTAAATTCTTAGGCTTTTATACGACTTTGTAAATTTTTCAGTACCATGACTAATAGCAAAGTTATCACCTTCCAAACAGTGTATAAATTTTTTGAGACACCCTATACATATAGTAGGATTTGTCATTGTCTCAATCCCGCTTTTCCCGGATTGGGGAATATGTTGCTGTTTTTCTCGCGAAGGCAGGGACCACACCAGAAGAATTGCTAGCTTCCAGTTGACCTGGACACAAGTGATGTGAAGCAAAACAATTGACTCACATAGCTGTGATGCCAAAAATAATTCCGAAAAACTGGATAACCCATGCCAACAGCACCAGAACGAAGCATACAATGGTCCATTCATTCTCTATCTGGAACGGACTCCAATTCAATTCCGATTCTCCAGAGAATTAGTCTACTGAAGCTGGCTTTTCAACTCACTTTCCAAAATTTCACATTGCACGAGCCGTCAGATATACAGTTCCACGGAAAGATCCCCCGTGATGCGCTTCTTCTGCCGGACATGCTTGATGCTGGTGCATAGGTCCATTCTGAAACTCCAATCATGTGCACACTGAAACTTAAGTGGTAGAGAAAAAAACCTAGACGTGTAGCTCCCTCCCTTGAAACCTGGGATATTTTTTATTAGTTTGTATCGTGTGTGCCCAGGTTTCCAAAAGACAATTAACGTTTCAAAAAATCACTTTAGGCAGGGTGAACCAAAATAACGTGGACAAGATTTTTTCGTCATAATTATAAAACAACCAACAATTCGAGAAAACGTCAACTAAATTACAACATAACAGACAGTAGGGGATGTCACGTTCAAGTGGTTTCGTAGTTGCCTCCCTTGGAGCGGATGCAGAGGGCTAAACGTTTCGCGAATTTTTCGACGATGGGCCGCAGGTCCTACCTGGGAACAGATTCTGTTCACGGATGAGAAGCAGTTCACCGTGGAGCAGGAGCACAATCGCCCAAACGGTAGAATGTGGTCTACAGAGGCTCCAAGCACCTCTTCTATCGTCCAGAACCCACCATCTGTCATGGTTTTAGGCGGAATCTGCGCCAGCGGCAAGATCCCTGGTTTTCGTGGATAAAGGAGTGAAAATCGACGAAGATGTGTACCAGCGAGACATTTCTCTCTCTCGTAGTTCTTCCTTGGGCCCATCAGCACTTCGGTGATGCCCATTGAACGTTCCAACAGGACTCTGCACCCGCACATAGTGCGAAGAGTGCGCAGGCGTGGTGCAGAGTCAATTTCTCCGACTTCATCACGCCTTCGGAATGGCCGCCGTATTCTCCAGATTTGAATCCGTGGACTACGGTGTGCGGGGCATTTTAAAGGCTAAGGTCGGAGTCAAACGCCATTGCAGTCTCGAGTCCCTGAAGGAATCCTTGCGCCAGGAGTGGGAACGGTTGTCTCCTGACGACCTGCGGCCCATCGCCGAAAAATTCGCGAAACGTTTGGCCCTCTGCATCCGCTCCAAGGGCGGCCACTTCGAAACCACTTGCACATGATGTGCCCTAATGTTTGTATTGTTGTAATTTAATTGGGGCGCGTGTAGCGCAGTCGGAGGAGGCGCGACTGCCGCGTGCACCCGATACCAGGTTCCTGGTTCGGATTTCCCGCCCAGACCAACTAAGCCTTCCATCCCTCTAGGGTCTGTGAATTGGTACCAGACTTGTCTGGGAAGGATAAAGCGCTGACTTCTTCATCGGCTGGCCACCGCAAGTCATTGTATGGCCAAATACGCATTCATGCCGCCTCCACGACATCCCGTAGAAGTAGAATGCGCTGGCGCATCCCAGAAGGGATTGAGTAACGCCGTCCTTTATCCTTTTTTATCCTTTAATTTAATTGACGTTTTCTCGAATTGTTGGTTGTTTTATAATTACGACGAAAAAATCTTGTCCACGTTATTTTGGTTCACCCTGTAATAAACCTGGTAAACACAGAAAAATAGAAATTGACATTTTTATCTAAATAAAAGGAGTTATACATATTAGGTCGTTGCATATGGAATGACCAATTTTGACTTGAAACTTTGACAGATCATAACTTTGCGAGAAAGCAATTTTATTGATCAAAATAAACACCGTTACAATTAGTACACTTTCCCCAATGCGAGAATAGCTTAGACATTCAATCTTTCACCTCCATCTAAAAAGGAGATCTAAATGCTTGAAAAAATGATCATCGGTAGGGGACAGATCCGTTGAAAGTACTGGATGTAGATAGCAGAGTTTCCCACCCCACTTCGCCCAGTTTCTATACAACAATTTTTGAAAAGTGCAGGAGTAGGATTGGGCCTCTTCGACTGACCAAAGCCGGCTGTTTTTCAATCAACTTCTGATGCACCACTTCAAATTCGGCCCAGTACTTCTCCGCTGTGATAGTCTCTCCAATCTTCAAGAACTTGCAATGGGCTATACTAGCCGTTAGGGGTCGTTTAGTGTCACGCGACGCGCGACGCGATGTTATGATAGCCTTATATATCGATTGATCGCGTCGCGCGATCAGGCGATATGGGAGCCTATCATATCATCGCATCGCGTGTCGCGTGCACACTAAACGACCCCTTATCCACCGCTCGGTCACAATGGCCTTTTTTGGATGGAGACTTGGTTTCGACATCTCCTTGGAACCCTCATTCTTGTCCAGCCATTGTGCAGAGCGACGACAATTGTCAAAAAGGATCTGCTTATTCTCACGATCGTGTCTAGAAAAAGCTCCTTAGATGGCGTAGCATCAACGAAATACAAGAGTGTCGTGGTGCTTCACCATCTGCCCGGCGGCCAGTTCGTGCGAGATTCATTTATCCAATTTCTTTACTTTTCCGATCGCATTTCAGTGGCGACTGATGGTGCTGCCGTCGAAGCTGAAATGCTGTGCTGGCTCTCTCACAGTTTGACGCGGATCCGCTTCCACCATGGCTTTGAGTTGGTCCTCGTTCAAGAGTGATGGGCCCACCTCGGTCTTCATCTTCGAGATTTTCATCTCCAGATCGAAACTTTCAAACCAGTGGCGAATTGTGCGTCCCTTAGCGATATCCTTCCAAGTGCAGCGTTGATGTTATGAGCTGCGGCCATGCTGTGTTCACTTTTCCATGCATATGTGTAGAGCAACCGAATATCACGTTGATTCGTAGTCTTAAAAACGACGTCAAAAACTCGGCAAGAGGCAATTATGTATTAAACGCTAGAGACTGTATGAAAGCGGAGATTCTGTGCTTTTAGAAACTATATGCAATGCCTGAAATGGGAACATTGATAGCCATGAAAAGTCGACCAGAACTTGAGGTATGGCAAAATCGGCCATTTCATATGCAACTATCTAATATTAGCAACTGCAGCAGCGCTATTTGTAGCCACCTTGTCGTCATCCTATTGAAAAAAACAGCCGGAACAAGACCGGGATACGAACAAAGGAAACCGCTTCCGAAGCGTTCCCAGCTGAAACTTTTCTGGTTGGCAAGCGTTTCAGAAGGCTATTCTTCTATACATTGGTTCAACTCTTAACGTATATCCAAGTTCGACTTTCAATAAACCTTGGCATATTGACTTCAGATCGATGTTGTCTTATTGAGCTGGTAGCCAAAGTTGTTGTTACATTTATTTGACTCGGCTTACGTTTCGTCGACCTCGCCTTCGTAAGAGCCTGAAAAGTCGAAAAACTCTTATGAAACTGCCCTTACAAACACCATTTCATCCTACAGAGTACTAATCTTAAGGAGAGATAGCGGCAAGATCCAACATGACAGTTATGAAGGAACGACTGACCTTATAGGTGGATGCCGAGAAGGACCACCAGTCCCCCGAAGCTGGACTTGAACGTGGGTCTACCCCGCGGGACAACCCGACTTAAATACCCTGGGGATCAGACCAGATAGATCAGAACCCGCAGAGCTCGACGAAGGGTGCCAGTTCTTTTTAGTTCTTTTCACTATTTCAGGCTCTGACGAAGGCGAGGTCGCCGAAACGTAAGCCGAGTCAAATAAATGTGATAACAACTTTGGCTACCAGCTCAATAAGACAACGAAGTATGACTTCCTTACACTTTCTGGCAATGGATATTTTAATTTCCTGAGAAACTTAAACTTTTTAATTTTTATAATTTCGAAGAAATGTGATTTAAAACATTAACCACCCACTGCTGAAAAACTTGCTCTGGTGTGGCAAACCACCCTCAAGAAAGCCGAAAAGAGAACAGCGCGTAAGGAATGGGGTGGTTTTCATGGGACACGTGTAGAAGGAGGAACGCTGTACAAGGAATTGACCGCTCAGGCCTTCTTTTCCACTTCATTAACTGGCATGGGTATGACGCAATTCGTCTGAAGAAAAATTGAAAAACTGACTACGTTGCTTTAGTTCACGACTTTGTGTGACTTTTTTGTACAACTGCAGTCTTTGGTCGGTAACTTCTGCAACAACTTATTCTCACACATTGTCTTCATCGAACTTCCACTTCTCTCGAGCACGGAAGCGGCATATTCGAGGAAAAAAAATTGGACCGAACCGAAGAGTGGGATTTCCAGCTTCTTTGACACGCAGCCTCCAGAGTCCCTCTAGAATTGATGGTATAGCGGGATGTTGGACATACATTGGTTGTGGCGCGGTTTATTTTGTTGATCGATGTCTTCACAGCAAAGTGGACATTGTTTGAAAGAAGAATAAAAACTGGTGCAACAGCCTCACACAACCTTAAACTTGAGAGTGGAGAAACTCGGCAGGAAGGGCAGACTGCAAGATGTGGATATTAGTTTTTCTGCAAGGCGTGCAGTAAATAAATTTGTACTGAAAAGGGAGGCTTTTTGAATTTTTTTGTTCCTAACAAGGAAAGGTTTCAAACTTAAGGTGAGCTTTTGCGACGCAGTTTTGATAGGATGTAGGGCCGTGTGAGCGGAGACCAGAATTACATTTAGTTTTTGCTGAGCGCCTTTGTAAAGACCTGAAAAAGAGGTGTGAAGGCTTTGCGCAACACACATCAATCTCTAAAACACCCCCCGAGATATGCCTAGGTGGCGCAGTCGGTAGTAGTGTTGCCTTATAGAAGCACACCGCCGGGTTATTGAATCGAAGTCCGCGTATTGCGAGTATTTTTACACATAAAATAGTTTGATGTTATTACAATTTCCCTTGGTCACACGAGTCAATTTTAGATCATCAATGCTTACAACAAACGAAGATCGTCTATTTCCGCCATCATATGCGCAAGTTTTCTCACGATGCGTATCTGCACCATGTTATTTCGCTGGAAATAGAAAGTCCTGTCTTGCTCTTCCCTTTTAGCCAACAGCTATGGTACAAAACTATGAAACAGGTAAAACACAAGCGTTTGTCACACCAGCAGCATCTTACAAAAGCAGTGGGGAACAATCTTCTCCCTGGCAAGGAATGACCACTTCTTCTTCGTGATTGCATAATCCTTGGGTGTAGAGAAGGGTACTGGGTGAACCTCGACGTAGCCAACTGCCAAACACGAAAAAAGAACTAGCACATATAGAGGCGCAAGTGGAAAGTCTTGCTTTGTCTGAAACCAGTTATTTCTCATCTCTCCTCTCTTGATACGTGAAGTCATCTCCTTTTTTCTCAGTAGCATCATGCAATTTACTGTGTACTGAATGGTAAGCTGGATGGGAAAGAAGACAATACATTGACCAAAAACATTCCGAAAACTTTTACCAGTCTATCAATAGTTGCGGTTTTTATGGTCAACCCGTCTGAAGTTATAGAAGCGATAAAGGCTGTCACTGAGAGAAGCACGACCTCGCCTAAGTTCGAAAGGCTATATCCTTACGCTTAGGTGTGCCTTGCCAAGCTCGAGAGTGGTACGTAATTTACGAATTTCATACATACCACGCTTTAACTTGACTGGTTTTTGCAAAACCGCTCTTTTTCGCGTTCCAACAGTACGTTCGCACACAGTCTAATTGTAGTCAACCTAAGTATGAGGAAGAAAGATAATACATCATCTCATAATTTTCCATGGAAATGACTTCTACGGAATCAATGACTAAACATTGATGAGCAATGAATTTAAATCTTGGGCTTTTCTCAGCTAACAGATTTGTTTTGGATATAACATATGCCTTCATGGTGGCGATGTCCGTTCCTCCACGTGGTGCCACTGGAAACTGCTTGCTTTTGCAAGCCGAGTCAAACACGGACATTCGAATGCAGGCGACAGGCCCTAGTGACAGGCCGGCCTACGAACATTTTGTGTCACATCATATGGTTGATGGCGTTTCAGATTTCTCGAGATAATGCTACGGCGTCCGCGGGAGCCGACGCGCACTCGCAAAGCCCGGCGAGTGTGAAAAGTGTGCGAGGGTCCCTGATGCGAGGACGGCATCGGGGGGCAACTGAGCTAGTCCGAAAGTCCCGTAACGTAGGCAAGACCCGCGTAGCAACGTTGAATGTGGGTACGTTGACGGGCCGCTCGTGCGAGTTGGTAGAAGCACTGGAGCGAAGAAAGATAGATTTCTGTGCGGTGCAGGAGACGAGGTGGTCCTGCAGCAAGTCAAGGGACATAGGACGTGGCTTCAAGGCCGTTCTATGTGGAAGTCCCAGGACCACCAGTGGTGTCGGTGTAATCGTCTCCGAGCGTTTCCGCGACGCGATTGCAAGCGTAGAACGTTTCGATGACCGCTTGATGAAGATTGTTGTCGCCGTAGAAGAGCGACGATGCCATTTCTTTTCTGCGTATGCTCCGCAGACAGGCTGTTCCGAGCAAACCAAGGATGAGTTCTGGTCCCTGCTTGATGAGAAGACAGCGGAAGTACCGTCACAAGATATGGTTGTTGTGGCAGGTGACCTTAATGGTCACGTCGGAGCAACGAAAGACGGCTACAGCTGTCATGGTGGTTTTGGCTATGGCTCACGCAACGCCGATGGTGAACGTATACTTGAGTATGCAGACTCACATGACCTCACCATCGTGAATACCAAATTTCGAAAGCGTGACTCCCACCTTATCTCGTTTTATAGCGGGAACGCTAAAACGCAGATTGACTATGTCCTTGTTAGGCGTCGCGACCAAGGCTTTGTCACAGACGCGAAGACCGTGCCGTATGAGACGGTTGCCGCTCAACACCGTCCACTGATCTGCTCGCTGAAGATCACACCTTCGAGGTGTAAACATGTCGAGCGATGTGGGTCGGCTAGAATCAAATGGTGGCGACTGAAAGAGAAAGAAGCAGCTGTTATTTCTCGCATTCGGTTGCCGACGGTGACAACTGTCGACGAAACCTGGAAGAATGCTACCGATGCGATAACTCGGGCTGCACGCCTTGAACTCGGCACAACGAAGCCTGGACGACGCTGGGTCGACAAGCAGGCATGGCTGTGGACTGATGATGTCAGAGAGAAAGTCCGAGAAAAGAAACGGCTCTATCACGTGTTTATCGGTGATAAAACAGTCCATAATTGGCGGAACTATCGAGAAGCAAAGAAAGCGGCAAAGAAGGCAGTGGCCGCTGCTAAAGCCGCATACTACGCTGATGTCAGCAAAAAATTGGAAACGCGCGATGGTGAGCGTTATATTTACCGACTCGCCAAAGCTCGCTGTCGCCAAGCAGAAGACATTGAGAAGTTCTTTGGCATTAACGACGAGAGCGGTCATCTTCTGATGGATCGTAAGAGGGCTGTGAAGCGATGGCACGACTACTTCGAGGAAATCTCGAATGTAGAATTTGAACATCCTGCTGTTCCTTTTGCATCACCTGTATACGGTCCCGTTCAGAAGATCACAGTGAGAGAAACTGAAGCAGCCCTGAGGAAGATGAAGTCAGGCAAAGCCACTGGTCCCGATGACCTGCCAGCTGACCTGTGGAAGTCGAAGGGCTGGTGCCCTGCTGACTGGCTGACTGCGTTTTTCAATCAGGTTGTTGCTGAGAAGAAAGTGCCTGAGGGTTGGCAGCAAAGCACGATCATCCCGATTTGGAAGAAGAAGGGCAGTCCTGCAGACTGCGCCAGTTACCGTCCAATTCGTCTTCTTTCGCACACCATGAAAATCTTTGAGCGAATTGTCGACGGACGTATCCGGGATGTCGTACAGCTTTCCACGAATCAGTGTGGTTTCGTATCTGGCTGTGGCACCGTTGATGCCATTCACGCTGTTCGTCTTCTGCTAGAGAAGCACCGCGAGAAACAGAAACCGGTGCATTTTGCCTTCCTGGACTTGGAGAAGGCCTTCGACCGCGTTCCGCGAGATGTTATATGGTACGCGTTGCGACAACATGGTATCCCTGAAGAGCTTATTGAGTGGGTGCGCATTCTATACTCTTGCCCAAGGAGTCGAGTGCGAGCGCCAGCGGGCACCTCGATGGAGTTTCCCATCTCTGTGGGGGTGCATCAGGGATCTGCGCTATCCCCACTGCTCTTCGTGGTCGTGATGGATGCAATCTCACGCGATCTCCAAAGGGCAGCTCCTTGGACGCTGCTGTATGCCGATGACGTCATGCTTGCATGCGAAGACAAAGCAGAGCTCGAGCGACAGGCACAGGCGTGGTGCGATCGTTTGGCATTTTTCGGTCTCAAGCTAAACGTCAAAAAGACGGAATACTTGACGACGGATGTGAATGAGCACGGATCTATTAAGATCGATGGTACTGAGCTCTCACGAGTGACATCTTTCAAGTATCTTGGGTCAACAGTCACGTCCGATGGCAGCTTAAAGATGGAGGTGAATGCGCGTGTGAGTGCAGCCTGGTCCAAATGGCGCTCGCTGACTGGGGTGCTTTGCGACAGGACAATACCTGAGCACCTCAAATCGAAGGTTTATAGAACAGTAGTCCGCCCAGTAGCGACGTACGGTGCCGAGTGCTGGCCCGTGACGAAGGAAGTTGAAAGCCGCCTCAGTGTAATGGAGACGAAGATGCTACGGTGGACGGCTGGAGTTACGCGTTTGGACCGCGTTCGTAACGACACCATACGACAGAGGTTCGGTGTCGCCCCGATATCCGAGAAGCTGCGCGAAGCTCGTCTTCGATGGTACGGCCACGTCCTTCGCGCTAACGACGACACCGTGTGTAAGATTGGCCTGAATCTTGTGGTCCCTGGAAAGCGGCCCAGAGGACGCCCGAAGCAACGTTGGCTAGATACGTTGCGCTTGGACTTAGAGATGGCTGGTGTGCACCCTGATCAAGTATTTGATCGGGAGAATTGGCGTCACCACACCAGAAGAGCGGACCCCGCCACCAATCGGGACAGACGCTAATGAAAATGATGATAACATATGCCTTCATATACCCTATACCCTATACATGTACATACCCTTCATTTCTTGTTGTATAGCCAACCAAACACGATAGTGTATGTGGGAACGTTGGACTGCAGCTGAATCTTACAAAGACGATGTTCATGAGGAACAGACAAATTTCTGATGCCCCATTCTCACTCAACGAAATGAACATCTCCGAATGCTCCAGCTACGTCTATCTGGGTCGCGAAGTTAATATGGCCAACGACCTAGCGCAAGAGCTGAGCAGGAGGAAACGAGCGGCTTGGGGAGCTTCCAAGAGCGTCGAAGAAGTCGCGAAGAAGACGAAGAACGTCCGACTGCGTGCCCACCTATTCGACTCCACTGTTCTTCCTGCCCTAACATGCGCCTCAGAGACCTGGGCCATACGAAAGCAGGATGAACACGCGATCAGCGTCACGCAGCGTGGAATCGAGAGGACGATGCTAGGAGTGACACGACTCACGCAAGTGAGAGAAGGCCTCCGGAGTTCCGAGCTTCGCCGACGTGCGAAGATCAGAGACGGGCCAAGTTGCAGAAAATTAGGTGGGCCGGCCACGTAATACGCTTCGCAGACACCTGCTGGACGAGAGCCGTTACCGACTGGATTCCGCGGGATGACAAGAGAATACCAGGACGCTCACCAATGCGTTGGTCGGACTTCTTCGTGAAAGCCCTGAACGACCGATATGACCCTCTTCGTGTCCCCCAAGCGAGGAGAATCCATTTGAGCACTCTGGCACGCGAGAGGGACGAATGGAGACGCTGCTGGCGCCCGCTCGAACAAGTTGATGGTCAAAGGGACGACAGGTGATACAGGTGATAGCCAGCCATTGTTTCGCTACGTGTTTCGCTTGCCAACTTTGTCGTTTGTTGTTGGCTTAAATAAGCATAAAGATAAACATAAACAAGACGCAAATAGACAGCTTGCTTTTTTTTGTGAGCATTGATGGTCTAAAATTGACTCCTATGATCATACAACCTATGAGAGAGCGCAATAACAGCAGACTAATATGTGCAAAAAATTAGCAGTGTGCGGATTCGAACTCAAAAACCCATTGGTTTGCTCCGATGAGGTGGCACTCTTACCTACGCGCCACCGAGGCACATTTTGTGGGGTGTCATAGGGGTTGACGAGTGATGCGAAGACGTTTCACACCTCTTTTTCAGATCTTTAAGGAAGCGTTCAGCAAAAAACTAACTGTACTTCTGGACTCCGCTCACCTTGAGTTGGGAACCTTTCCTTGTAAGGTTTGGTGACGAGCTTTCAGTAGCGGAGGAAGGCATCCTACTGTATTTTGTTTGGCGCAGCTGTACCGATGAAGGATTTCATGAAACGCTTTTGGGTTCGGTTTTTGGCTTGGCTACCCTAACCTTGTACTTTTGAAAAGACAACGAAGAGCCAAAAACGTAGAATTCTTGATGTCTCTTCAACCCATTATAAAGGCAGCACATTCCGTTGTTTCGTCACGGAAATAGAATTTCTAACGCGTTGAGATGGAACAGTTTAACCTGAAATATAGTCTGCACAGTATTCGATATTGACCTTGAGTGAACATGCATATGCTCACGAAGACGAACGTCAACGTTGCACAGACAGTGCAAGTAAATATCAGTCTCAACATTGAAGGTCGACCTCGACTACGAAGAAGAACAAGCTGAAATAGGGAAGGGTAGGTGCCGACGGACGTGCAACGCTTTGTCCGTAAACTGTGCTTATATCGAGCTTTGAATTCTGCCGACACCTACGTCACCATTCACTAAGACACTGACAGCGTGATGGACATTATGAGTCATTTTTCGCCGCCAATAATCATTCTCATTATTTGTCGTTTCAAAGTTCATGATGCTGCTTCGGAAACGATTGCTAGAAGAAATTCGAATTCTCCACGAAGCTGCTGAAGTTCGCGAGCAAGGGAGCTAATCGTTGGTTCTGATAAACAATACGAGTATGCGTTCTGCCCTCTCTTTCTGCGAGGCATCATAGAGCTGCTTTGAAGGTCAAATTATGCATAAGGTCTACGAAATGCCGCGAAACTACTGAAAACAATAAACAACAATAAGCATATCATATTAGCATATCATCATTCGACTGTCTGCCAGCGCTCCGTGTAACTGCCTTCCACATCCGCTCTGTGCCTTTTGCTCTTATTTTCATTGTATTCTCTCGTGTTGCCAGCCTTGGCCCCTCACTTTCGTCCTACTCTGTCTGTCCTATTCAGCTCATAAAACTTGCCTCATTCGATCGTTCTCCGATAGCCTCAAGTCGGTGCTGTTTTCATCTCTTTCTCACCGTCCATTCAATATCGTTGATTGATTATTTGAAGATTCTCAGATCAAATGCCGCGATCAACTCGTAACTCAAACGTTTCGCTTAGGGATACCTCGCGACAAAGCACTTCTGTCGGATCGCAGGTCACATCTACACCTCTAGATCCTAATCTTGCAAACTTACGCCAGATGTCTCTTTCGGACGTCCCTAAAACCATCATTGAGCATAACAAAGATCCCGTTATAGGTGAGATGCTGGTGGTGGCTTGTGAAAAGGTCTTAACAGGATTCGCGGATGCTGTTGAAGCCGAGAAACGTTCGCGCAGTATAGTTGTATCAGGTTTAGAGGAATCACAGGGTAATCTATCTGCCAAAGAGCGCCAAATCGACTTAGATGTCAAAGTTTGCAATCTGTTGAATGCAATTAAGGTTGACTGTAAGCCCATGGAGGTGTTCCGAATGGGTAAGCCCACCCATCATGCCCGCGATTGCTTAAGATAGTGCTTCCAACGACTTCCCATTGGCGCGATGCGCTCGCAAATGCACGTCTACTACGAAAAGTATCTGACTTTAGGGACGTCTACATTAGGCGCAGCATGACAGCCGATGAACGTAAGCGTGATTTCGAACTGAGACAGATGGCAAAGGATAAGAACACGAGTTTAGGACGCCGTGAGTGGGTTGTCTACCGAAATGATTTAAAACACATATCTGAGCTCCCTCAGAGAAGCTCGGGAAACCAGTAAGTTGGCCTGGTAAGAACGATTTTCTGTCCTGTTATTTGCTAAATGCTCGAAGTCTTTGTAATAAGTTGCACCATCTCCATAACTTATTGTCGAACAGTAAACATAGTGTCGTTTTTATCACCGAGACTGTTGGAGCCGTGACCGTGTGCTCACCAGTTAACTCACGTGGCACCGGCCCAATGCCAACTCATCAACTTCACAGTATATAAACCGGTTCATTTCGTTCATAAGTGCTTCGTCTGTTATCCCGTGTTCCCGAATAAAGACTTCTACTCCGACTGCCTCTCCACAGTCTACAACAGAGACCTGGCTCTCTTCTAAAATCAAGGACTCTGAAATAGTTTCTGACTTTCCCTATAGTGTTCTTCGCTTTGATCGACCTGGACGAAAAGGAGGAGGAGTCTGCTGCATATTTAGGAGTGACCTTTACATGCAAAAAATTGAACACTGCTTTTCTATTAAAGCTGATGTCCTATGTACAGATATGTTCTACCCTTCCTCTGTATTCAGGCTTATACTTGTGTATCGACCACCCAACTCCCTAAGCTCAGATGATGATGACCTCATTGAAACACTTAGCGTCCTTTCCTCGTCGGAGAGCGATATCGTTTTGCTTGGTGATTTTAATCTATCCATAAACTGGCTTAAGAAAAAGCCAGCTGACGCTGTTTCCTCACGTTTTCTTAATTTCTTCGAGGACTGCGGATTGAAGCAGCTTGTTAATCTGCCAACACATTTAGACAAAACACTTGATATCATCCTTACTACTTCATCCAAACTCTGCAATGTAGTGACTTCTCCTCCTTTGTCTAGCTCTGATCATAGCGCGGTTCGTTTTAGCATCAACGTTCCCTGGAGCGTTTCACACTCTTTGCCATTGCCTGATTTCCTTAAAGCTGACTATGGCTCTCTTAACAAATTTTTCGATAGGGTTGATTGGTTCAGCCTCTTTGATGGATACGTCTCCGTCAGTGACCTCTATCAAAGATTTTGTTCTGTTGTTTACGACTTGCTTGCAAGCTTCGTACCCTTCAGAGCAAGAAGACCGCCTACCCTTAATCTTCCTAGGCATGTACTAAATTTGATGGCACAGAAACAACGTATATTTTCAAGTGCTAGTTTCTCTCTCCGTAGCTCACTTTATAAGAAAGTTTGTTCAGATATCGACTTCCACCTCAAGAGATTTTTGGAGTATAAAGAACGCTACCTTGCATTTCGTGCCCCCAGGAAAAAACTTTATGCCTATATACGAAATATAATGAAATTCAATAAGCAGGCTCTTGCTCTTTTTGACTATGACGGCACCAGGCTTATGACAGATTCTTCAAAGACTGAGGCTTTTGGTGACTTTTTCGCTAGCGTTTTCTCTAGTGATGCCAGTGGAGTTCTAGTTCATCAATCCAACCCTATTATTAGCACACTAAATGTTCTGGAAGCATTTGTCACCCCTGCAGAAGTTTGCAGTATTCTCAAGCGAATTAAGCCTTCTACCACTGAACCTTTCGATGGAATTCCGCCTATTTTGTTCAAGAAATGTGCTCGTACTCTTTCTAGGCCATTGGCACATATCTTCAATGTGTCTCTATTGTTTGGTGAAGTGCCAGAGATCTGGAAGGAAGCTTTGGTTACAGCCATACCTAAAGTTGACAACCCTAGTTTAATATGTGATTACCGACCTATTAGTATTACTCCTACTGCCATAAAGGTCATGGAAAGAATAATAAGGGATAAGCTCATTTCTTGGATCCGTAAATTCCACCCCGTTCCTTTTGAGCAGCATGGGTTTCTAGCTGGGGCTTCAACTCTTACAAATCTGGTAGATAGTATATTTGATTGGAGGCTCGCACTTAGCCATGGTAAATCAGTTGATGTCATTTTTATTGATCTCTCTAAAGCGTTCGATAGAGTTAACCATGTCAAATTGATTTCCAAGCTAATTCCTTAGGTTTGCCTAGCAACCTATTAAACTGGATAAGAGCTTATCTAAGTGGTAGGTTCATGACTGTTAAGGTTGGAGGAAGCTATTCCAAAAGGCACTCCTGTGCCAGTGGTGTACCTCAAGGCGGCGATCTCTCTCCTTTACTCTTCTTAATTTACATAATTGATCTGCCTACGATTCTTTCAGCTTCACAAGATATTAGAGTCCAATTATACGCTGATGACATTAAAATTTATGGAGTCTACGACAGCTGGAATTCAGTTAAGGTGTGTGATACCCTTGAACAGTGCTTGGAGAAATTGAATGAATACTTGTCTCTTCTGGACCTTGTGGTCAATTTCGTCAAATGTTGCGTTTTTCGAATTGGTAGAAGTAGTTCTAAACGCTACGCTGTAGGTGGGGTGACTTTGAAAGAATGTGAGCTTACTAAAGACCTTGGCATCCTGGTTGATCCTAAGCTTAAATTTTCTGGTCATATTGCATTTGCTGTGAAAAAGGCTTATTCTGCTCTTTTTTCTATTCTTCAAAACGTGCACACTTCTGATCCTTTCATACTTGTCCGTTTATACAAGACATATATCCTTCCGCACTTGGAATATTGCTCACCTGCATGGAATCTCTGCTCCAAGAAGGATATTCGCCAACATGAAAAGGTGCAGCAAACGTTTACAAAAATAATTTTCTGGAAGATGTCTAGATGTTCAGATTTCTCGGAAATGCCCGATTACCCTACCCGTTTGAGGAAGCTCAATCTAAAAAGCCTTCAGTGTAGGAGAGCCATAGCAGATCTCGTGTTCTGTTTCAAAGTCCTTCGAAGAGAAACCAGACTTAACCCGAATAAATACTGGGTTTTCCGGCCTTGTAGTGAGAGAATTGGAAGTTTCACTTTGCACCACATAAACGTTGGTAGTAGGAATCACAGCCAAATGTTCAACTCATTGTTCTATAGAGTCTCTAGGTGGTTTCAGTGCTTTCCAGCGGATATTTTTACGGCTGAAAGTAGCCAGACTTTCAAAGAGAGGTTGGAGAAATTGGATCTTATGCATATTCTTGGTTTTGACTAGAGTTATGGACTTTTTTCAGATATCGCACCGTCCCCTTTCTTTTCTGGTTGATTGCTGCTAAGGCTTCTACTTCAGATCTATAGCGGTTTATGAAACGAAGCTTTACGAATGAGGCTGTCGACACCTCTGACCCGTGCCGCTAACTACCTTGGTGTGCCACTGTTTTGTTGTATTTTTTTTCTTGCGTTGATTATGGGGATAGCTATGCCTGCGGATCTCACGCTGCATTGTTGGCGGTTCTTCAGAGCTTCAGTGCAGAGGACTTATGGACTATACCTATATTCTAATTTTATTTTATCTACCTCGTTTTTTGTTCTTGTCTATTCTTTGATTTAAGTTCTATCTCCATAGCTAGATATTCTATGTATGCTAGTGCGGGTAGGGATAATTCAGTTCCTATGGAAGCATCAGGAGAGGAGGCTTAAAGTTGCTACTGGCCGTCTGGGTATGACCGGTTATACGTCCGGACTCCTAGGTGCTTTTCTCTCCTCAGGGTGCTCGAAAGTGATTTCCACACCCACTTGGAATCACGCCATAGGTATACTGAATGCTAACGCCTGCACCCTTTGATGGTGATATCAAATTTGCTTATTTAACTATACCTAACTTAAAGCAGCTCTTTTAGAATTATACTCATTTATATTTCACCCTTTGAGTACGCTATTTCTCAGTCCTCTGCGCTGAGTCTGCTGGATAGCTGCACACTAAGTTCTTTTACCTAGCTGCAGCTCATAGTGTTCTCCTACTACTCACACTTTCCGTTGGGTTATTTTTCATAGCTGAATTTGATTGTTTGACTAACACTGTGTTCTCTTTCTCCGTTATGTTTTAAAGGCGCACTTCTGGTGCAGTAAATAAATAAATAAATAAATAAATAAATATCTGAAAGATAATATTTATTGACTTAATCGGCCAGTTTATGTTATAGAACCTAGAAATATGAACAACACGGTAGAGGGACAAATTAGACGTTTTTCATAAATCTTGAAGAAATCCCAGGGCAGTTAGTGGCCTCGTTCAGAGGGAGTCGGAGAAACACATCACGTGGCGTCGGCCCACCATTCACTACCAAGATCTCTCCATTCTACAACGACATCGTCATCGATGTAAGAAGAGGGGTTCGGCAAGGGCATACCATATCCCCGAAGCTCTTCAGCGCCACCCTCGAAAACGTCATGCGCGAACTAGAATGGGAAGACATGGGAGTGAAGGTCGACGGCCAGCAGCTACACCATCTTCGTTTCGCTGACGACATCGTGCTCATAACACCGAGCATCAGCCAGGCGGAGTGAATGCTGGCCGACTTCGATCGTGTATGTGGGAATGTTGGACTGCAGCTGAATCTTACGAAGACGATGTTCATAAGGAACGGACAAGTTTCTGATGCCCCATTCTCGCTCAATGGAATGAACATCTCCGGATGCTCCAGCTACGTGTATCTGGGTCGCGAAGTCAATATGGCCAACGACCTAGCGCCGGAGCTGAGCAGGAGGAAACGAAGCTTTCAAGAGCGTCGTAGAAGTCGCGAAGAAGGCGAAGAACGTCCGACTCCGTGCCCACCTATTCGACTCTACCGTTCTTCCTTCCCTAACATACGCCTCAGAGACCTGGGCTATACGAAAGCAGGATGAACACGCGATAGCGTCGCGCAGCGTGGAATCGAGAGGACGATGCTCGGAGTGACACGACCCACGCAAGTGAAAGAAGGCCTCCGGAGTTCCGACCTTCGCCGACGTTCGAAGATCAGAGACGCTGTGGCGTGGGCCAAGTTGTCGAAAATTAGGTGGGCCGGCCACGTAATGCGCTTCGCAGACACCCGCTGGACGAGAGCCGTTACCGACTGGATTCCGCGGGATGTCAAGAGAACACCGGGACCCCCACCAACGCGTTTGTCGGACTTCTTCGTGAAAGCCCTGAACGACGGATATGACGCTCTTCGTGTCCCTCGAGCGAGGAGGATCCATTAGACCACTCTGGCACGCGACAGGGACGAATGGAGACGCTGCTGGCGCCCGCTAGCAAGTCGATGATCAATGGGACGACAGGTGATACAGTTGATATCCTGATATGGTTGCGCGATGCTGGTACGTAGAATAAACCGGTTAGGTACGAAGGAAGGTGGTGAGTCCCTTAGTAGTACATTGTCTGTATTAGTGTATATTGCTGTTAGTCTGTCATATTGGGTATTGTTGTGTTATCATGGTGGGGTACCTTGTTGTTGTCGGATAATATTTCGGGGTTGTGTTCATTCATGTGTTCAGCCGGGGCACACTACAGTACGCCCGCAGGCACCCACAGCCGGCGTGTGATGCGGGCGTGCGTCAATCCAGGTGCTGTCCAGCGCGAGGAGCTAAAGGTTACCACGCGGGACCCCGGTCTTGGGAGAGCGAGGCGTGGCTTATTCACATCACGGGGTTTCCCCGCTATCCCTCTGGGTCTTGGTCCCTGGTTACCTCGTAGCGCCACGGGCCGAATGGGGGACCCGGCTCTCAGGGGCATGTACCCTCGCGAGCGGGCCACCGATTCGCAACGCAACACTTTTCTCAGTTGTTTGAATCGTGTCGCTACGAACATCGTCCTCTCGATGGAGATACTTCTTCAATGCTCCTGAAAACTTCCAAAACCATGCGTTATTTCCATGCGTCTTTCTCATATAGTATTCTCCAAACACAGTTTTTACATAATGTTTGATATGAAAACCCTGGAAGAATGATGTGAGGCTCCTCGTGTCCGAGGATTTACTGTAACACTTTGGCACGCTACAAAGGCGAAGGTAGACGGTGTTGGCGCTCGCTCGGGCAACTCGATGATCTACGGGACGACAAGTGATACAGGTGAGTACTTTCCAAAAATCCAAACTACGGCTGCGGAACAACTTCGCTGCTTGGCGTCGGGGATGAAGTCCTAAGCCTTTAAGGTTATACTTCGGCGACGCTGTTGTCGGCGACGTCGGCGACAGTGTTGAGCGGGTACTATAGCATAGGCCTAAGATGCAATCAGACTTCAGTTTTCGGCAAAAAATCTGGGAATTCGGTCGGGCATCCCTCCTTCGGTATAAAAGAATAGCTATTCCTTGCATTCAATCTTTTCAATTTGATCAAGACAAAATTACAATAATTTATTTTATAGGAATATACACAGGGGAATTTCGCCAAATTTGGAAAGCCCTCTCTCAGTAGTTGCAGTCGTGGTGCCGTATTTTTTTCGAGGCGGTGCCGATTAGAGCCACCGTAACGAGCGAGAAGACACACGCTACAAATAGGAGCCAGTACGAGGCTCCGAGCTGGAATACATAAATATACGGTTCAAGAAGAGGAATATATGTACTTCTTGAGATATTCCTACTCACCGACGAAGTGAATCCAGCAATGTTCAACAGCTCTGTGTCTGAAATACGCAGAGTCTCTCTTATATTTGGGTTCGGAAGAGAATAAAAGGGTGTAATGTATAGCGTGAATGTAAGCAGGCTGCGTAAAATTGTTAGGATGGCGGAGAGGCGTTCCCTACACAGCCCTAAGAAAGGGGCGGAGCAGGGGGCGCGCACAGCGTTCGTCGTGGACGAGGTTTCAGGGTTTCCGCTGTCAAATGGAGTGTATTTATGCTCTAATGACCTACTCGAATAGGTCATCCGAATGACTTTCATTCGAGTTCGAATATTCGAACTCGAATGTCCAAAAAATTCCATTCTTCGAATGCATTCGAATTCGAGTATTCAGAGAAGCCATCTTTTTCGAATATAATCGAATTCGAATATTCGCAAATTATGAGCATTCGAAACCGTTCGAATAATCGAAGAAATTTCGAGGGCACAACTATAACATGGAGCTGTCGCGTTGCTAATCACTTCCCTTGACCTGGCAGCTGTATCGTGAGCAGATTTCATTTTTGAGACAACAATCAGAATGTTGTCCACTATATCTGGTGGGGAAGACTTTTCAGCAGCAGCGCCAAGGCTGAAATCCCGCCCCACTGGTCAGTACTAAGGCGTCGTCCGCGTTTTCTGACAAGTACAGCAGCCTTTTTACAAGATATATCACGACAACGACGCGATCATCCGCTAGAAAGTTCTTCAAACTAAGAGGAATTGTTTGATTCCTAAAAAAGAGAGGTGAGCCGGTTGTACGCATAATTTCAGATAGGCCCTTCAATGTAGAGACCACCGTCTCCTGACTGGAATCACCCATAGTCTCTAGTTGTGGCGAAAATTTGAGGAATCTAGAGAGAACAGCGAGTTCTCCTTCCCTCAACTGTCTCCACAACCGAACCGATTCAAAATGACTTCGGTCTTGCTCATGAGATTACATACGCTTCCCAATAATCTCCTATCAGCGGTTAGGTTTTTGGACGACGTCACGCCAATTAACAAATCCGTGATCTGCACCGTGGTTTTCGGGGGACGGTCAGGAGGTACACCCGTCCTGCTAAGGGGCGTGGCGTCAGGAGGTACAGCCGCCATTAGACTTTCGGTGAAGTCTAGGGGATTGGGGGTGGGCGAGCAAGGGGATGAGAGGAGGATCGCACGCACCCCAGCAGGGGGCGGGTGTACCTCCTGAGCGCCCCTCGCATAACAGCAGTGTACCTCCTGACGTCACGCCCCCCAGCAGGGGGCAGATGTACCTCCTGTCGCGCTGCCGTGGTTTTCGCGCGGCTCAAACTCATCCAAATAGAACGGCGCGGGCAGGGCGGGAAGAGGGCGGCGGACAGGATCGTGTAGGGAACGCACGCCCTCCCAGGACGACTTTAATCAAAATTCCACAGTCATTATAATTCTTTGGTACTAGAACAGAAATCTAACGTAGGTATCCTTTTGTTGTCATCTTTTGCTTAACCAATCTTGGTTGAGACTTTGCAGCAGAAGTCGATCTCATGGATCAATAGTTATAAAACGATCGATTATATTTACTTATTATGGTAGTCTCCATCGGCCAACGTTTTGCCCGAATTCCATAAATGGGCAGACGCCGACAATGCTGGCAAAGATGTAGAGCCTTTCCGTCGACAAAGTCCAGACAGTCAGGGGGAGAACTGGGTTTAGTTTCGCTCTATTACGTCTTGTACGATGTCCTTGAAGTGATAATGTGACTAAGCAATTGCCCACATTGAGACGAACTATTGCCTAGATCGTTCTCTGGCGAGGCATTGCAATGTTGCTTTAACTGTTGCTAAAAATAGAATTACTAAATACACAACTATTATTGATAGGACCATCGTCTCACTTCTGTAGAAACATTTCACCTTCAAGCGATTATTTCTCCTGTTATTTATTTCCAGTTAATCATTTCCAGTGGGTGGGCGCAATCGCAGTCGGAAGAGGCGCCGCTGTCGCGTCCACCCAACTTCAGGTTCTTCGTTCGAATTTGTCGTCCAGGACAACCAAGCCTCCCATCCCTCTGGCGTCGATGAGTTGATTTCAGGCTTGTCTAAGAAAAATAAAACACTGACTGTTGAATCGGCTTCCCACCGTAAGCCATATTATATAGGCAAAATGAGCATTCAAACGTTCTCCACGACATCTCGTACAGGTGGGATGCACGGCGCATCTCAGGATTGATTGAACGCCATCCTTTATTCACTATCCTAATAATTTTTGAGGGCTTTCGAGGGGTTACTAGTGTCTGCATTTGAAGAATGCGTTTGGAGTTGTGAACAATATAGGATGAAGGACAATACTGAATGTCGTTACATTTACTACTTTTTATGGGAAGTGCCACTTATTTTTCCTCAACGGAATATGGTGAAGGCAATTTAAGCTATACAACGACATTCGGCAACCGATATAGCGATGAAGTCTTCAGCTTATCCGGTTCCATGCTGATATCAACGCCGGCCCATCCCAATATTACGGGTGGGTGCTGGCAGACCTAGATGATGTTACGTGCGGTCAAATAGTGCCGGTGGTGTAAGGCGAACATCGCTACCCGGAAAGCAGGAGATGCGAGTTCGAGTCCCGCATGGTGCAAGAGTTTTGATCGCAACAAAACGTCCTGTAACAACAGATGAGCCTAATGTTTACCCTTCCCCAACATGTAGTCAACCCCGAATGAGCGGAAGGTCTACTGTTTGGGTGGCCTGAGGAACCGAACATTGTCCAGGTGCAGAAGAGTGTTTTCGCCCTAAGCGACTGCTCTGTCCACGGCTATTAATTGGGGAGTTTTAGCTCGTTTATGAGTATAGTCGCGCACCAAGCCTCGAGCACTGGTGAGTTACAGAGAAATTCCTGAGAAAATTTAGAAGCTTCTGTATAGTGAAATGGAGGAGTTTCTAGCTTCTGATTGTGCCCTTACCGGCATTTTCAGATTTGTGATTCCAGGTTGCCGTCAGGACTAAACTTTATGAAGAAGCAGTCTTACCTGTATATCTGTCGTACTCTATTCCATAGGTGACGAGAATAAAAAAGAGGAGAACACTGACAAGCAGCTGTATGCCTGAGAACCCGTATGCACAGTGTCTTCGGTGTCTCGCGAGGAATCTGAACAAGTAAAATCTTTTATGCACTGGATGTACATAGTAGTGCAGAAGGTTCAATGTCCAGAATCCTCTGTGTCCTGAACCACCAGATTTCACAACATTTGAGACAAAGTGCACAAGAACTGCAGTGGCGCTTCTTCGGGCTGTCTTTAAATGTACCGACTCGTTAGTTGAAGTTCACGTCAGTCAGTTGTTGCTAACTTCAGCTGCCAATAGAAGTATTGAATTTGCACATACTGCGCTAGGTTGATAGGAGGAGAATCTGCATCGCTCCCAAGGCTGTTCCACACATGAAAGGCTGTTTAAAGCGCTTAAATCTGGACAAATTTAGATTCAAATTTCCCGCCTTACCGTATGTAATTCCACCGGACCCAGGTATTTACGTCTTTGGAAGTCAGAAGCCCCTAGGAAACAGTCAGAACCTCTAGATGGCCTTGATGTTGCACACAAGTACGAGAGTACAATCGAAGAGCGCGATTATCCGAAGTAACCGTGCTGGGCGTTCGCCGGCTGAAAGAATTCCATTCTTCGGGTACCCGAGATGGACCGATTACGATCTTTTGGCTGGGTACATACAACGCTTCGAGGAGTCTGGGGAATGATTCGTAAACCCAACGAGCAAAACATATTGACAGGAACGCCTGTCAAGGTCTTCGGCAGTCGTGGTAAAGGCTCAAGCGCTGATTCTGGAGACAAACTGTCACCAGATGGCTACGGCTGATGGTGACTGTAGCCTCATGGAGGCCCTATGTCTTCCAGCAGCATGGTGCACCAGCTCACGAGAGCCATTTAGTCCAAAACTAGCTGTCCAAAACTGGCTGTAACTGGGGCATGTCTTGGTCTGAGGAATTCTGACCCCCGAATAGCCCGGATTTGAATCACTTGGACTATAATGTTTGGAGCGCAGTTGAAAGGTTGCTGATAAGACGAGGTACCCTATTGTTACATCTCTTCGCACCGCTTTTGAAGCAGCATCGAGAAATATGGACAGCGCTGTTTTAAGAAGAGCGCGCGAGCACTTCAGTCCAAGAATGGAGGAGGTCGTTGCGGCTGGCGGAGGATATATTGAGAAGTTTTACTCTTGAAATGTAGCTGTATTTGCGGGTAGGAGAATTTTCTATTTCATTTGTATTTTGTGTTAATAAACTTCTTCCAGCTCCGGGCGCCCGGTGGAGGTTACTAGTCCACATGCCAATCGTCAACCATGTTGGTCTATGTTCAACGCTTCTTTGATCTAGTGGTCTCTCGAAACTTGTTTGAAAAGGGAATATTTGACATTGAATTTTGTAAGGTTGAAGAGATATTAGGTGGGGTAACTCCTAATTGACTTGACCCTTTCAGGCTCTGTAGACGGCGATCCTGCCGAAACGATAGCCACCAATAAAGCCGTTTACCAACCTCGTGAAGAGCTTAGCACTACAGACAGAGAGTATTTAGTTTTTCCGAGTTTGCCCGCCGCACACTGAATACGAGCTACGTATACATAGCCCTAGAATTCGAGGCAACTAGGGAAGAGGAAGCTGTTTTGAACGGCTCTCATTCAAAAAATTTTGATGAAAACTCCAACCCTCTACTGTAAGAAATTTTTGTGGTTTATTTAAGGAAAATAACCGTTTGAAATAAAATAGAGGATGAAAAGCATAAAGGACGGCGTAACTTAATCCGTTTTGGGATGCGTCACGCATAATACTTCCACTACCGTAGAAGCGATTTGAGCGGGTATTTCGCCACACGATTAGTTGTGGTGGCCAGCCGATGAACAAATCGGCGCTTTATCCTTCCCAGGCAAGACCGCTAGCAATTCATCGACCCCTGAAGGCTTGGTTGACCTGGGCGGGAAGTCTGAATCAAGAACCTCGGGTGCAAACGACAACCGTCACCTTTTCTGTCTGCGTAACATGTCATGGAGTAAAATATGGCCCCAAATACCAGAGAAATTCCAAATGTACCATCCAGGAAGTTCAAGAGGACCTACATAGTTGATGTTTGCTCTAGAATCCAGAACAGCTCAAGAAATTGTGTGGAGCGCCTGCTCATCTGTTTGCCGAAGGCCAGTGACTCACTTTACGATCTCTCTCGAAAAGGCCGAATTCACCGAACGTGGAACCAAGTCAAATAAGAAAGCGTTGGACTCACAAGGTTGCGGTGGCGGCAATAACGGCGAAAAATTGAAAGATCCAGGCGAGCAGCATCACTATGAAGAACATAATCGACCAGCCGTCAGCTACCTAGAACGATGTCGTTTTGGTGGCATTTTTTACAGGACAAATGAACGACCTCCACTTTCTTCACCTACATCCCAGAACAGTAAACCGCACGAGCCTTCTGAAACACATCCCCATGGATACACGCCGCTCGATGCGATCACACTGCCAAGTAGAGTGACCTCCGTCCATTCTGTAATGTCGAGCTTCACTGGTGCTCGACAAAATAGTTGAAGGAAGAAAATTCTGGCTATTTTTTTAAGAGGAAAGGGAATTCATTCAGAGAACATCAGTCACATTTCTATGGGTGCACTAAGGTCAGAACTAGGTTTCACTTGAGGAAACCGATTTAGGCCAGTGCAATACACAGCTAAAGGCTCAGGAAGGAATTGCTCATGCAATGAAAACGTCAGAATATGTTCCGTTACATTGAGTTGATAGGGAGAGGTACATAGCGCAGTCGGAAGACGCGCCATATTTTCGAAAACACAACGCGCACTAGGCAACGAAACCTTTCATTCGCAAATGTTCATATATAAAAAAACAGTTACTGCTCTGCTACAAACTTCCATGCTTTCCTCAATGTAGAAAAATTGACTGGGAAGAACAGCAACTTGTCCATCTACCGGTGATTGTAAAGGTCAACCACGCATTCAGATCGTCTCCACGGGATCTTATAGAATGCGTGGCGCATCCCCTTAACTACTGCTGACCTTCATTCCTTTCTCATTTCCTGCTACAACATTGATTACGCTTTTATTCTGTGCAGGGAATCAAGGAAGGTTGGAATATTAGGGGGGGGGGGGGCAAAAGTAATGAGACAAATTAAAAAAATCTTTATCTCATTATAACTCATTTACAACATTTACAACTCAACGATGCTGAGGAATGTATTTGCCATTAAGGGCAATGACCTTGCTGCCATCGCTCAGCCAACTTCCTGATCCCATCCTTCCAGAACTGCTTGGGCCTGGTGTTGATCAACTGCTCGATATGATTGTCAGGCGCTGCTTGGGTTCTTGTGTCCCTTCCGACCAGGAAGTCCTGTAGGCTCAAGAAGTAGTTTAGTCACATAGAGAGATGTCCGGCGACATCTCTCTATGTGACTAAAACATAGAGTCACATAGAGAGATGTCCGGTGGGTGAGGCATGTGAACGTAGCCCAGCTGGGCAAGCTTATCCGTGGTCACTTGTTCCCGATGGGGTGCGGCGTTGTCGAAGAGGAGAACCTTCTTGAAGCGCTGCGAATGAATAAGAGCAAGTCGCCGTCCCATCTCTTCTATTTCGTTCACCATGGCCTTGTAGTTCATCGTAGTGCTCTTGTGAAACAGCTTCCGGTAAACCGATCCATAGGCGCAGATCCAAAAGCTCCAAAGGTGCTTCTCGCCGTGAGCATCTCGCCGAACGAAGGTCGTTAACAGGTCACCAAGCCTCACCCAGACTCGCTGCTTGGCAGGGTTAAGGTAGAAGACGTACTTCTTATCTCGCGTGAATCTTGAGCCCAGGCTGTTCGGGGTAGGGAATTGGGCGAGATTTGCGTGACACAGGTCGACTCGTCAGACCGGGGTTTCGGCATGAGACAGACTGGGGTTTTGGCATGCTTCTGGAAAGGGCGGAAGTGGTAACTTCTCAGGTGGCCTTCAGTAGGTAGCATACAAACATACAAATACGATAAGCACGAAACCAGACTCCAGCCACGAGATATATGGATACGGCATGGGGTGTTTCATTACTTTTGCCCCCCCCCCCCCACTAATAGATCAGTAGCTGTTTTCTATATAAGAACTTCAGCAGATGAAAGATTTCGTTGACAGCACGCATACTGAACCAAAACCCATAGATGCCACCGCGAATCACCTTCCGGCAATGTTGAAAAAATAGTGGAAAAATGTAATTGGTGAGTCGATAATTTACTAACTTAGGAGGGATGAAAAGATTGGTTGACCTAGGCGGGATGCGAGCCAAGAACCTCGATTCGAGGCATACGCGATAGCAGGCGCCTCCTCCGACTGTACTACCGCGCGACCTCGATCAGAGAATCGAATGAGAGTAGAATGGGGGCATTTCATAGGAATAATCCCTCATTTCGATTTCTACATTCCAGCTATTCGTTGTTCTTTCCGTGTACTCACGTTCAGTGAAGAGGCAAACGCAAATGAAGACGAACGTGACCACCACGCAGACAGTGGCTCCAATTAACAGCTTCTGCATGTCAGCTTTCGAAGGCGACGAATAAGCCTGAATAGAAGAAATATGAATATGTGACGATGGGTGACACTCGCGGGTCCAGGAACTGCCGTCCTTGTCGAGCCTTAAATGCGCTGAAGAGGTCGGACAAATGGCATCACTTTCTGCGTCATTATTTGCATTTGCATGCTGTGAGTCATTTTTTTCTAGGTGCCGGCCCATCGGGTTCAATTTATTCTGTTGCGAATCTCACGATGCTTCATCACGTTCTGAAGGAGGGATGTTCTTGACAAGGTCTTCGCTCAACTCGCTTCTTCTGGCACTGTTAGAACAACAGGTTGTGATACAATATTCAGGTGTTCGGCTCATGACGGCGCAGGTGTTGAGCAAATATTCGATGAATACGGCGTTAGTCCAAATTTAGACTAAGCAACTAAGAGACCGACAACTGCCACGGCAAACAGGAAGACACGTTCAGAAAACTGTTGAGCCCTACATTTCCTTTTAAAAAAACTTGAGCGATACAAGGTTGATGGTTCGCGTTGGTCAACGGTTTTGGTGTGCGCCACACATCCTACTTACGTGAAATTTGAAGGAGGGTCGGTAGAAATGCCACTACATAGTTGATCGGTGAAAGGTGTGCAGTACCAATGATAGGCCACGGAAGTGAGTGGCTGGATTGATATGGGTGCCAATTTGATCCAAGTGAAATTGATTCACCAGCATTGGGTTATCATACGGGCACTCACTGAAAACCACTTCTATCACACAACTATCGTTAAATCGATCAGCAGGTTGTGCAAACGTACACCAGCGAAGACGTACAACGTACATCATGGTTCCTTCCTGCCGCGTGCCAGAGTAGCCCAACAGATGCTCGTAGAAGGAGTACAGGAAGGAACCCATATTTTCCTTAAAAATCCTCCTTCTTCAGGAATCCTATCTCCTTCAGAAAAGGGAACCTTACTATAATCTGTGGTCACTTTTTTCCGAGTTATGGACAAAGTGAGCTAGAAGCAAACCAAGATGGGCTACGTGCTAGATGAACACGACGTCTCGACTGCACTCATCGCGCTCACATATACTTTACAGGCCTATACATTTTGTTGAACGAAGTTGGCGAAGATGACGGATTCATCCTGGAGCAGCTTGTAGAGTTGAAGCACTGTATCTGTGCTTGAACATGTTCCTGAATTCATTTCAAATTACCTACCATATTACTCATTCTGCTCATTAGATTCAGAAACTCTCACAAAACTTCGACTAACATTCTGGAGGAATAAAACAAACAACCAGTAGTCTGGCGTGAACTATTCTGTGGGAACGAATGTGACGATGAAAGTCGAGTCTAATCTTTTTCACATATGCGGCTGCTGTGAAGGCTTCACACTTTTAGATAGACATCGTCTCTCTCCAAACACTGACAAACATTATTAAAATAGTTGTTTATTTATTTATTTATTTATTTATTTATTTATTTATTTAGTTGTACGTGTGGAACAAACGACGAAACAGTCGTCTATGTACCGCACGTACATGATCGGACGCCGCTCTAGGACGGGTTGTTCTATCCTGCTCATGAAAGCAATGGCCACCGTTGGCGCTAACCTTTGGCCCATAGCGAGTCCTCTAATTGGTTTAAAATAGTTACCCGCCCACCTAAAGATGGAGCAACCTAGGCATTTCTTTAGTAGGTCCATGATGTTTTGTACTGAGAGACCGTAAGTGTTAATATCCGTGCGGTGCTCAGTAAGGAGCTCACATATTGCTTGCACTGCATCGTCATTTGAGACGTTGGTATACAGGGAGGTAACGTCAAACGACTCCATGACGTGATTACGTCTGAATCTAGATTCTCGTAACTTGTCAAGAAACATATTTGTGTTAGTAAGATGGGCGGGGATAAATTGAAGCAATTGTGAGAGAATGAGGTTAAGGAACCAAGAAATCCTATCCGTGGGACCCCCTATGTTCTGATTATGGGCGAACTTTGAAATCGGAAGGATTGTTGGACGAAAGACCATTGGGCGAAAGTTTATGGGTCTTGACAAGTATATAAAGAACCAGACAGACGGGAAGGTCGCACCTAAGACGGGCAGTGACTGCCTTAGGCCTATGTCATACCGCCGCTCACCCCGAGCGAAGCCTAATGGTGAGCTCCCATATCGATCGCGCGAAGCGATGAGTCGATATGGAAGCCTATCATTACGCTTCGCTCGGGGTGAGCGATGGTATGACATAGGCCTTAGGAAGCGATACGGATTGACCCGTTTAAGTCCATACCCTGTTTAACTTCTGGCATTCCTTGCTGTACTCCTCAGCTGTTGCAGGGCGATAAAGAGAACGATCTTGCAAATGTAGCTGCGTTAGCCCTAGTTTATACTTGCGCCGCTGCGCGGCGCGGCACGATGGTTGAGATACATATCGACCGGGCGGCGCGAAAAATCGATATCTATGACGATCGTGGTGCCGCGCCGCGTGGCGGCGCAAGTATAAACTACGGCTTATAGCAGCGTCTAATGCTTGCGACATCACAACAAACTCTCCACCTTTGTCGCTGATAGAGACTTTCGGGGTGCCGCTTTTCGAGAGATCTTGTATCTCTTTCAGCCCTTGCCTTTGTGCCTTAGTGAGGTTACAGTTATTGCGCTTTTTGGTGTGAGCCTTAATAGTGCTAAGCAATGCTGTTGAAAACAGGCGGAACTTGATATCTATTGAAGAGTTGGGGTCTTGGGGTTTGAAAAAGGGTTAAGGACAAGGGATAACGGGGAGTGCAGGTTCTATCGATCGTTGTTGGCCCTCTCCTCTCATCTCACGGTTTGCTCTAACTAGGGAAGGGTTTCGACCTCCCATGGAACTTCAAGATGAGACCAGGATCATTGGAAAGAGCTCGGAATGCTGATTAAGAATATGGGTGTTAAAATTGCAAAATGAAATTCCTGAGCGAGCTATGGCCTGCCGAATGCGACGGGCCTCACCACAGGCAGGCCGTGCGATGCACCTGGCGCGAGGATGGTGATTCATCGGGGATCCGTAAGAGGTGACCGCCAGCTGCGGCGGTGGCGTAGGGGTAGTGCTCCTCCTCGTCAGGTGCGACGTCGTTGGTTCGGTTCCCACTGCTGCCTGTTTTTTTGCACTCCATAATTTATCTTCGAAATGATCTTTTGTTCTGAATTATGACACGTACTTGATTAAATAGCAGGAAAACTACCATACACCCTTGTAAAAATGCTTGAAGGCAAGAAACTGGCATGTTCAAATTTTTATTTACTATTTTGCGCAAGTAGAGTACAAATCATATATTGAACAACTAGAGGTGTTTCTAACAACCTTGGCATTCGTGGAACAAAGCAAAAAAATGCGAAGCAGACATGTTGCTCACACACTGCACATCTTATACATGCAGCCTCTCTACAACCAGCAGCAAAACAGTCAATTGTAACAGTCAAAACAGTCAAGATCAAACAAATATTCACCAGGAGTGACAAACACACCTGGATGATCATCGATGTACCCTGCCTTATGCCACGAGTATTTTAAAAAGTTTGAGAACCTAGGGGCACAAAACATACGGTAGATCTGCGATAGAACCCTCAGTAGGTTGTCTCTCTGGGTCATGTTGAACTCCACGCTATTTGCCATAGCTTCGACCTGACCCTTTTCATAACGATTTTCATCGGAACGAAGAAAAAAACGTCTAGAGGTTGAATTGGAAAATTTCAAATTTTCATCCGTTTCCAAGCTGCCGCACCGTCACGTAGAATAGCTGCGAACCTTCTAGCGATCTTTTCTTCACGAGTTGGTGCATCGTTGTCATCTGGCACCCCAAATTCAGCAAGAAGAATGGACAACATCTTTGCTGGTGAAAAGGACATAGTGAGTGAAGAAAAAGCAGTAGATCAAGGACATTTTGGGCTTCCCGATCAGTCAAAAGTGCAGTGGATTAGCGACATTTTGTTCTTCCTCATCCTGCGCTTACCACTTCCCTTTTTGCTTCACACATTTTTTCGCTTTGTTTCACGAATGCCAAGGTTGTTAGAAACACCTCTGTTGTTCAATATATGATTTGGACTCTACTTGCGCAAAATAGTAAATAAAAATTTGACCATACCAGTTTCTTGCCTTCAAGCATTTTTACAAGGGTGTATGGTAGTTTTCCTGCTATTTAATCAAGTACGTGTCATAATTCAGAACAAAAGATCATTTCGAAGATAAATTATGGTGTGCAAAAAAACAGGCAGCAGTGGGAACCGAACCAACGACGTCGCACCTGACGAGGAGGAGCACTACCCCTACGCCACCGCCGCAGCTGGTAGTCCCTTCTTACGGAGCCCCGATGACTCACCATTCTCGCGCCAGGTGCATCGCACGGCCTGTCTGTGGTGAGGCCCGTCGCATTCGGCAGGCCATAACTCGCTCAGGAATTTCATTTTGCAATTTTAACACCCATATTCGTAATCAGCATTCCGAGCTCTTTCTAATGATCCTGGTCTCATCTTGAAGTTCCATGGGAGGTCGAAACCCTTCCCTAGTAAGACGCAGATTGTTCTGCAGAGCCTGCAGTGATCCGAGAACGTTGCGCATGAGAAAAGGGCGAATTGATTGACTAGGTGAGAAACTTGGACCCAAGTCAAGGACTGCGAGCGCGTTCTAAGAAAGACAAATGCCTCCAAGAACGGTAACGCGCGGATCCACTGGTGCGCCCACGTCACTGCTTCAGTTCTCCGAGCCATCCCCGACCCTAGATGTGGCACTAACCAGCCTACGAGTAGCACAACCCCTCTCGTGGTCCAACAGCACATTGAACTTGTCTCGCAATCTTACTTTGGTCCTAGATCGGACAAGATCACAAACGTTTCTAGACTCACCCACAATCCTCCGCCAATGGTGATCAGGCAGATACCGCTCGCAATACAATTCTTTGGAGACACATTTCTTCAACGGTGAATACATATGATCACGCTTGGTCTTGATGCCCGTCCTTAGAATGTGGAGCTCGATGTTTCGGATCTGCCGGTCGTCCACTTGTAAACCGCATAACCTCCAGAGTCCTCAGGTCAGGGGCCGCGGCACGGCTTCTGGGTCACCTACCAGTCATTTGGTCTGTGGGCGACTCCAACGGGTCCTTCTCTGCACTTCTAGGTGAGCCTTCTAGCCTCGGTTGCATGGCTCTTTTTCTGGTCCACACGGTCCTTGAATTTGTTTTCTCAATTTGAAATGGTGCTTGGTGGGATAATTTTACACGTTTCTGGCTTTCCAGGCTCCGAAGAATGCGATAAGGCCGAAACGTTAGCCGAATAAACCTGTGCTATCTTGGCTAGCTGACGCGTTCGAACTCAGAACGACATATTCACTATGCCGAGATTTATTGAAAGTCGAACATGGAGTATTAAACCATTTTCGTTGCGCTATGAATAAATTTTTTTTTTTTTGAAGCGCACATCTTTCTTTGTACAAGAGTAGTTCCTGAGAAAAAACCTAACTGTATCACCCTGCGAAGCGGGCAAGTGCGAGACACGCCGTTAGGCGTGTCGCAGCACTTGTTATACATATAGCATATTAATGCTGAAAGAACGATGGAGTTGAATAGGAGGGTACGTTTTCGCCTTCTTCGCTACTTTTTCGATGCTCCTGAAAGCTCCTATAGCCGACCTTATTTCCGTGTACTTCTCTTATGCAACATTCTCTAAACACACTTTTCCTACACAATCTTTGTTTTGAAAGCCCTGAATGAATGATGTGAGGCTCGTCGTCGTGTTCCTCTAACGATGAGAATCCACTGGAGCAATTTGGCACGCGACATGAATACGACATGGAGATGCTGCTGACGCTCGTCCAGCAATTCGTGGTCAAAGGGACAAGATGTGATACAGGCGAATGCTGTCCAAAAAATTCAGTCTACATCTGCGGTTGAATTTAGCTGTTTGGCGTCGGACTTCTGTTTTCTGCAGAAACTCTTGGAAGTTGGCCGGGTATTCTTCCTTCGATTTAGAAGAACAAAGTGTTCACTGTTTTGCAGGCAAAATTACAATAAATTATTTTACAGAAATATTTATTTATTTATTGAACATGCTACATAGGATATGATACAGATACATAAGATATGCTACATCAGAGGAAAACACAGTCACTCAATACAGCCTACTAGTAACATAGAAGTCGACCCCCCTTTGCGTCGAAATTAGAAAAACAAGGAGGGATTAAATCTACTGCCCTTTTTAATTATATGAATAAATGACCTGCCCTACAAGTAAATGAGTTAAACCTCAGGCTTGTTTTTGGAGTGGTGTAGGTGATTTTCACGGAGCTACCTCTAGCGCTTGACAGTGACATGTATGGAGTCGCAGTCGTGATGCCTTATTTTCTTCGAGGCAGTGCCGCTCAGAGCCAGCGTAACAAGCGAGCAGAAGCATGCTACAGCCAGGAGCCAGTACGAGATTCCGAGCTGGAACACATGAGCTTACAATCAAAAGAGAGCAACGTTCCTCAACTATGTAGCTACTCACCGTCAACGTGACTCCAACAATTACTCCAACAGTGTTCCAATGTACAGAGTATCTCTTATAATTTGGTTTGGAGGATATTGGAAGAGCTAAAGTATAGTATAAAGAGATAGGAGCTGCGTAAAAATAGCAGGGTTACTTCCACTCAAAGTTCCACAGCTATTAATTTTCAGTGTTAGAACCATAATTTCAGCGTCTCTATGTTGTCAACATATGATCAACCAGTACTCCTGGAACTTTGCCCCAGAAATCGATGACAAGGATCGATATATACTTAACGATCGATACTCTTTATTTGAGGGCTGTCCACCGGTCCCAAAATTTCCACAAGAAATTAGTTATCTGGGCAAATTCTAGCAGTGGTGGTAAAGTGTGAAGTCATTCCGTCGACATTGGCCAGACAGGCAGGAGGAAGAATGGGGCTTAGTTTAGCTCTTCTACATATTATGGGGTGTCGCAGAACTCGTACAGTGTCTGAAGAATTGCCCACATTGAGACGATTTATTTTATTAATCGTTCGCTGGCAAAGCAATGAAATGTTGATTTGAGAGTAGGTAAAGGAGATCTGTCGCGTACACCCGATACCAGGTTCCTGGTTCGGATTTCCCGCCCAGGCCAACCAAGCCTTCCATCCCTCCGGGGTCGGTGAATTGGTACCAGACTTGTCTGGGAAGGATAAAGTGCTGACTTGTTCATCGGCTAGCCACCGCAAGTCATTGTATGGCCAAATACGCATTCATGTCGCCTTCACGACACCCCGTAGAAGTAGAATGCGCTTTCTCAATTCGGTATATCTAATGAAAGCAACGACATTTTCTTGCTTATTCCTGCTGAACGTTCTTCTAGCGCAGGTGACTAGCGAACAGAAAAAGCATCTATATAAAAACGACGGCAGCAAAACAAAAAAATAGCGCGAAAAGTTATGAGCCACCGGCAGTTCATATTGTCGTCAATGTGTTAATGGGTGAGGGACGTTCTGCCTGAAAGCGGCGCGGGCAAAGACGCGGGACAGTGTCTGCGGAGCCAATTAGCGTCGACTCGCGCAGTGACACCCGCCGCTTCGCGCTCAGCCAGACAGCCCTCGCCGCTTTCAGGCAGAACGTCCCCCTCCCTGTGTTAATCATTATAAAAAAAAACGCAATCCCAGGGAGGCGCCGTGTTCTCTCTCATGCACCCGATTCCACGTTCCTGCTTCGGATTTCTCGCACAGCCCACTAAGCCTTCAATTCCTTGGGGGTAGACGAACAGGTACCAGATTTGTCTAGGAAGAACGAAACATTGGACTCTCTATTAGCTGGCCGCCGAAAGTTACTGTATGTATAGGCCAAATAGGCCATTCAAGTTACCTCCAACGACTCCCGTATAGGTAGAATCCATGGTGCATTTCATGAAGGGGTTGATTAACACCATCCTTTATCCACTATCCTAATCATTTTTAACATTTTCTGAGCGATTACTGGTGCCTGAATTTGAAGAATTGTTTAGAGTTGTTAACCACAAAACACACCACACATATTATTAGGTTGTAACGAAATAAATGGCACTGAACCACTGTAAATTTAAACAGTTAATATCTCGGCTTGTAGGCAAGCTTATTAATCGAAATAAAAACCTTCTGATTCTACACATCTTTGCCAACGTGACGCAGGCTTATTTATCCCAGTAGCATAAAAATCAGAAGTGGAATTGACGAAATCTTCGAAGGCACTTTCGGCATCCTGCTGGTATTTGAATATTTTCCCTACCAAGAAGTCGCCAAGATGCTTGAAGAAATGGTAGTCTGTTGGGGAGAGGTCGGGAGAAAACGGAGGATCTGGTAGAGTTTCAATGCTCAGCTCATTCAATTTCTGCAACGTCATTCGTGCTACATGGGGGCGAGCATTGTCGTGCAGAAGGAGAACTTGCCTTCGGTTTCCAAGGCCGGCCGGATATCCTTCAACTTTTTCATCATTTCTTCAATTTCAATGCAGTACTTCTCTGCCGTGATGGATTCACCGGGAGGGAGGAAGCTGTGGTGAATAATTCCCAGCGAACACCACCATACTGTCACCATTACTTTCTTTTGGTGCAATTCCGGCTTCGCAAAAACCTTGGGGCTCTCATCGCTGTCCACCCACTGTGCCGATCGTCGCCTGTTGTCGCACATTATTCATTTCTCGTCACAGGTTACGATGCGATCAAGGAATGGGTCCGTTTCGTTCCGTAGAAGCAGTGCGGACGAGATCTCATATCGTCGGTTTCTTTGCTCCTCAGACAGCTCGTGAGGCACCCATCTTTCCAGCTTTTTGGTCTTTCCAATTTCCTTCAGATGCCGGGCAGCTGTGTTGTGGCTGACGCCAAGAACCTTCGCTATCTCCCTGGTACCTTTGTGTGGATCCTCCTCTACCACATCTCTCAGCTTGTCCTCATCAACATCACTATGCCTCCCACGACCTTCATGTTCTTCCAAGCTCTCATCTCCATTCCGGAACTTCTGATACCAACGATACGCCGTCCGAATTGTGGAACATCCTTGACCGAATGCGGCGTTGATCTTCTCGTCCGCCTCCTTAGCTGTAGTGCCCAGCTTGAATTCATACAAGTAAATGCCTCGGATTACCCTTTTGTCCATCTGCAAAAAAGTCAATAAAACTCTAAAGTTTTCCCACTTTTACATAGAAAATTTGGTACCCACCGGTAGAGCAAAGTTTGCGCTTCTAAATGATATGACACATGTTACGGTTTGTTCTTGATCAAGCGCGTAAAGACGCGCCAAAAAATGGCGCGAGCCAGTGCCATTTAATTCGTTACAACCCGATAGGTTCTCCCATAAGTCCCGCCGTTTTTTCAACGATTCATCGCGGATTTCGCCGGCGGTCTCTTGCATAGCGCTATACAGCATTCGAAAGAAAATGATTGGCTCTATCAGAGCGCGTATTGCATTTCTTTTTTCATCCTGGATTTTGTCAATTTTTATGTCGTTAAAGTGAAAAGTGAAAAAGTGAAAAGTGGCCATCTTGCTTCTCTCCGCTTAGGTTTGTATTTTTTGCGCAGCTTTTTATAGCATTTAGAAGACAATGATCTGTACTACAAGAATACATGTTGGCACTACTTGCTCACTTGTCCTTTATTGATTTTAGGCCATCAAATTGGTACGTCCGAAGAAGAAGATTTATTTTTACCGACAGCTCCTGCTCTGTGGTAGGACTTTTTTGCTCGGTGTTATATGTCGGTCGAAAGAGAATGTCTTGCTCAATAAGAATTCTTGTCGCGTTTATTGGCTTATGCTGATTTCTGTCGAATATCAACAAAATTCCAAAAAGAGACATATCGTCGTCAACGTCAACCAACAACTCCTTCTCCTTGTTCAGTTGTCGATATTCGACAGAAATCAGCATGAACCAATAAAGGCGACACAAATTCTTACTGAGCAACACATCCTCTTTAACACCGAGCAAAAAAGTCCTACCACAGAGCAGGAGCTGTTGGTAAAAATTCGGACGGAAAAGTCGGACGTCCCAATTTGATGACCTACAAATCAATAAAGGACAGATGATCAAATAGGACCAACACGTGCTCTTGTAGTATTGCATATTGTCTTCCAAATGCTATGAAAACAGTGCAAAAAATTCAAACCTAAGCGGAGACAATAAGTGCGCAGATGGTCACTTTTCAGTTTTTCACTTTTCACTTTAACGACCTAAAAATTGACAAAATCCAGAATGAAAAAAGAAACGCAATACATGCTCTGATATAGCAAATTATTGTATAGAGCAATGCAAGAGACTCCCGGCGAAATCGGCAGTGAATCCTTGAAAAAAGCGGGGACTTATGATACAACCTAATACAACACGAAAGGTAGATATTGAATGTCGCTGTCTATTTATCTTTTTGTGCGGTTCTTCACGGATTTTGAGTTCCCAGTAAGTGCTGGAGGAAACTTAAACTCCTATTTGGACTATACACTGACATCATTTGATAGATGACAGACCAGCATTAGACCTTCCTTGACATGCAGATAACCTTGAATGGGTGGAAGACTCTAATGGTCTGGTGGTCGAGAACACGAAAATTGCTCGAAGTGCAGGGGAGTACAGGCGCCCTAACCGACTGCGCTGTCCGCATCTGATGTTTGCTTAATGCTTGTTCCAGCGAGCAGTCACAACTCCAAGTCTCAAGCACTGGCATGCAAAAGATTTTCTGACAAGTTTTAGACCCCTACAATAAAGGAGCTTTAACCCTATTTCTCCTATTCTTTTAACCACCCCCCCCCCTTTAACCGTCTTTAATCCCCTTGTCCCGTTTTCAAATTCAAAGATCCAAATTTTCCTAATGATCCCTTCAGAACTAAACATTGGGGAGAAACAGTCATACCTGTATCTCTGCTGTATTCAACTCCATAGGTGCCGAGGACAAGAAAGAGGAGAACACTAACAAACAGCTGTATGCCGGTGAGCCCATGTGTAGAGTGCCGTCGGTGACTTGCAAGGAACCTGAATGTGATATCTTCTCTGTTCTGGATAAAACTAGTGAAGCTGATTTAGCATGACGCTTTTGATCTCCAATATTCCACAGTACCGTCCCCTTCCGTTCAATAGCCTCCGTATAAGACGCGACTCTCGATTTAACGTAGATTTTCCCAGGAACTAGCCAGCTTACCTCTAGAGAGATATCAGTTCCGGTTAAGACTTGTCGGACACAAGGTTACTCCCACCAAATTCGGACCTGACTCTGGGTCTAAAATGACTCAAGTTACAGCTCAACCAGAGCTCAATTCTGGTCCCACACAGAAACTGAGGGCAAGCAAAGTGCTGACTGCGATTAAGATCGAGTTCGACGTTCCATTGTCTAGTTCACGGTCACGAGCGGTACCAGTATGTACGACAATGTATTAGATGCGTATCGACATTTTTCGCGTTTTTCGTGGGTTTGTGGTGCAGAAAATGTTCATAGTCAGCAATATCTCCAGCACAGTGTAAGGCAACACACGGTAGTGATCAGGTGTTGCCGTAAGTTGGAAGATTTCCTTCGTCAGAAACGACAGAAAATGTTAGTTCAAGCTCAGTTTACTCAAAGCCACGCTAAACACATTTGTTTTAAGCCCAGAGCAGCTGAAATAGAAGCTACAATAGCGGCCTTAATGTTTGGCCTTTAAACAGAAAAATCGAAAAAAAGCCTTTTCCGCCGCTTTTGTAAAGCGCTGTTCAAATTGCGCGCTTTGAAAATTTAATTCGATATTTGGAATTGCCATCTAACGGTCTATCCGACGAATGGAAAATTGCCCAGAAAATAATAAAAATGGTGATTTGATGGCCTAGGCTTTGGTCAACGCGGCGCACCCCTCCGTAACTGGAGACAATTACACCCAAAACTCGCATTATGATAATGGGCCATCAAATCAACTTTTTTAATATTTACTGGACGTTTTTCTCTTTGTCGGATAAATTATTCGATGCTGAACCCAAGTGTCGAATTTATTTATTTATTTATTTATTTATTTATTTATTTATTTATTTATTTATTGTTCTCATCTCTACCAGCACGGCAGAAGTCGAGGAGATGCTGAACGAGCTCAATGTGGCAGGTACGAAAATTGGATTGGACATGAATATGTCCAAAACGCAATTTATGGTCAACCAGTGGTGTGACACTGGACTCGTAAGGTTAAATGGAGTCGCTCTACAACAGGTCGACTCCTACATCTATCTGGGAAGAGAGCTGAACATGGATAACGACCTCGCTCCTGAAATCGCCCGCAGGAGACGCGCAGCATGGACAGCCTTCAGTTCGATTCGCGAAGTCACCGATCAGGTCAAGGATGTCGGCCTCAGGGATTCGACAGTCAACGCCCCTGTACTGCCTGCGATGTGTCACGCGACGGAAACCTGGCCCGACAACGAGAGAATCGCCAGAGCAATGCAAACTAGACATGGTGAACTGGAGAGATGTCTTCTGAGGACAAGCGTTCGTCAACAATGGCAAGAAGGCCTATGAAGCTCGGAGCTAAGGGAGAAATCGCAACTGGCAGATCCGCTGCAGTACACGAAGAAGTCCAAATATCGCTGGGCCGGACACCTGCTTCGACGAAAGGCGATAGATAGGGTCTCCGTGTCACAGAATGGCTCCCGAGAGACCATAGGAGACCACTGGGACGACCGCCAACGCGATGGGCAGACTCATTGTCAAGATCTTTCAGAGAGCGGAGTCTGCCTCACTGGATGCAAGCAGCCAGAGATCGAGCGGTCTGAAGGAGTTGTGGTCACCGCTGAGAATTCCTCCAGTCGACAAAAAGACCATCAAAGTATCAAAGCAAGCAAAGAAAGTAAAGTATTTATTTATTTATTATCCTTGTATAATCGGATGCTACCATGATGTAATCGGAAACGAGTTAGTCGAATATATAATAGATATAGATATTAGAACATATTATATATAGAATTTTATTGAATTTATTTTTCAAAGCACGCGATTTGAAGAGTGCTATCAAAAAGCGACGGAAAAGGCGTTTCTTATCGATTTTCCTCCCAAAAATCAAGCATTAAGACCGGTATTGCGATTATAGGCTGTTCTTTTGAGATCAAGACTTGCACCATCTGTGATTCGAACAAGCAGGCTGTGCTTTCCGGGCAGAATGCCAGCACGTTATATCTTCGTTTGATGTTTTCATCTTCTTTTCGTTTGATATTGGTGTTTGATAACACAGAACATCGACATCAAGGGTGAGTGCTGACAGTCCATTGCATCGAAGAAGATGTTATGTGTGATCAAACAGCGCTAGTGATGTGATCTAGCATCCTACCCGGGTACGGGTTCGAGTTCCCGGGTATGGGTTTGAGTCCCCCCTAATACAAGCGTTTTGATCGGGGCAAAACGTTTAGCTTACTCGGATTTTTATTGATCACATCTAGTGTTCGTTATACCTCACACATACTTCTCATGCAACACCTACGAGTACCTTTAAGGACAGGGGCAGTTTTTAAGACCTGGAGATATTCTATACCTTCATGTCTTCATGGTTGCATCTTCCTCTGCAATTCAGTCATTGTATGTGTGTGTGATTTTAGGTAAATCTGCGCCTAAAACATGTAAGAATGGCAGCATCGGTTAGGGTGCAACTCCCGTTGTAATGGTCCCTTCAAAGGTCTCATAACGTAATGGAACTGTATCTGAGGGAAACTGCATAAGAACTGCAGTCTCCTTTCTTCGAGCCGTCTATTAATGCTGCTCGTTAGGGTAAGCTCATGCTAGTCAGTTGTTACGCACTTCAACTACCAACAGAGTTTATAAATTCGCATCTACACCGCATCAGATTGGAGAGAGGAGAATGTGGTTCGCTCCCCACACTCTTTGAAACATGTTTGAAGTTGTTCTATATGAGCTACATATAGCTTTAGAAATCGAAGAAACCGTGGATAACAAAGCAGTTCTACAAAAGCGTTGTTCAAAAAAAAATACAACCCCCTACAGTTATAAGTTGTTGGTTTATTTAAGGAAAATAATCGTTCAAAACGAAATTTTTCCAAAATTTCAAAATAGTTCCACTTTTTTCTTTGCCATCCAGCAAGATAATTCGGACCTAGTTGGTGTTTGCTCGAGAGTCCAGAACAGCTCAACATTTGTGTAGAGCAGCTGCTCACCTGTTAGCTGAGGGCCAGTTACTCATTTTACGATTTCTATTAAAAAGGCCGAGTTCGTCGAACGTGGAATCAAGCCAAACAGTGAAGAGCTAGCTTTACAGGGTTGAGATGGCAGCAAGAATGGCGAGAAATTGAAGAATCCACGCTGTCAGCATCACTAGGAAGAACATTATCGACCAGATATCGGCAACCTAAAACGAAGACGTCTTACCAGCATTCGTTGCAGAAAAAAATCAACAACTTCTGCTTTCTTCACTCACATTCCAAAACAGTGTAGCGCATGCATTTTCAGCTACACAGTTCCACGGATAGATGCCGCTCGATGAGACTGTCTGGCCAAGTAGATTGACATCGGTCCAGTCTGTAATGTCAAGTCTGTTAGTGGTACTGAACAAATTAGGTGCAGGAAGAAGATTCTAGCTAACTTTATTCACCGAAGAAGGGTAACTCATTAAAAAATTACAGTCAGATTTCTAAGAGTGCACCGAGAACAGCACTAAGTTTTATTATACATACGGAAGCAGATTTAGGCGAGTGCAATAGTCGAACGCTCAGGTTCCAATTTGCTTTTTTAAAGTATATTATCGCATTCCTTTACCTAATTGTCCTTAATTTTGGAGGGATTTTTGACGGCTAATTTACTTAGGGCGCAGTTGGAGGAGGCGCGACTGACGCGTGCACCCGATACCAGGTTTCTGGCTCGGATTTCCCGCCCAGGCCAACCAGCCTTTCATCCCTCCGGGGTCGGTGAATTGGTACCAGACTTGTCTGGGAAGGATAAAGCGCTGACTTGTTTATCGGCTGGCCAGCGCAAGTCATTGTATGGCCAAATACGCATTCATGTCGCCTCCACGACATCCCGTAGAAGTAGAATGCGCTGGCGCATCCCAGAAGGGATTGAGTAACGCCGTCCTTTTTCCTTTATCCTTATCCTTTAATTTACTTAAGGGTGTTTATGTACCTGGCAACATGCCCTACATCACTAATTAAATCTTCCTCTAAATAAAAAACTAGGGAAAAACTAGGGTGTAACGCAGTCGGAGGAGGTGCCGGCTGTCGCGTGCACCCGATACAAGCCTCCTGGTTTGGACTTCCCGCCTAGGCTAACTAAGCCATCCATCTCTCCGGGGTCGGTGAATTGGTGCCAGATTTGTCTGGGAAGGATAAAACACTGACTTGTCTAACGGCTGGCCAACGGAAGTCATTGTATACACCAGACACGGATTCAACTCAAAAAGGAGTGATTAAAACCTTCTTTATCCTTTATCCTTTCAGATAAAAAAACTGGATTACGAACTTGTTCTTACCTCTCAGTGACACTCATTGGTCTGCTCCCTTTATTCCGTTTACTATCGTGTTTTCTACCAATTTTGGAAAGAGAATATACGTGGGAGACTCGCTAATCTTCTATGGATGAACTAGGAAGCGAAACCTTTTATCCACAAATGTTCATATGGTGAAAACAGTTACTGTTCTGTTCTGTTCTAGTTACTGTTCTAAGCTACTATGTTTTCCTTAATGTAATACCAAAATTGACTGGAAACAGCACTGACCTATCCATCTAGCGGCCACTGTAAGTGATTATATAGGTCATGTTCGCATTCAAATCGCCTCCACGGTATCATGTATAGCAGAATGCGTGGCGCATTCCCTTGACCCATGCTGACCTCTTCTCCTTCATATTTTTTTGCTACACTGGTTATGCTTTTAACCTATGCAAAGAATCAAGGAAGGTTTTAATAGTTCAGTAGCTGTTTTCTATATAAGAGCTCATGCGCTTGAAATATTTGGTTGCTTGAAACCCAAAAATCCATAGATGAATCGAGGTCCCTACCAGTAAAGTTTAAAAATAGTAGAGGGACGTAATAGATGAATAATCAATTAACTGACTTTGGCAGGATTGGGATGCGAAGCCACGCGGTGGGCGGCTCCTCTTCCGACTGCACTACCACCCGCATGCCATCAGGGAATCGAATGAAAGTACCAGGCTGTCCAATAATTCCTGTCCGAAAAATTTCAAAATTCTATAATTTTCCTTAGAAGTGCTATAATATCAGGCAAGTGTAAAAACCTTCTAGAAGGTTTTCCCGAGTTCCACGCTAAGGGTATATAAGGCGCAGTCGCCGCGTCTAGCTACCAGTACAAGCTAAAATGGACCAAGGTCGAATTCGTACGTTCCTGTACTACGAGTGACTGCTGGGCAACGACACGGGCACCGCGGTCGCCAACATCTGCAGAGCGTGCAAGGAGGATGCAGTGTCCCAACGCACAGTCAGGCGCTGGTTTAATAGTTTCGAGAGCGGCGACACGAGCCTCGAGGACAGGGAGCACCCGCTGAAGATCATGCTCTGCTGCTGGTGGGACGCCAAGGGCATGCTGTACTTCGAGCTGCTCCAGCAAGGCAGAACGGCCACCGCCTCCATCCACACCGATCAGTTCGAGAAACTAGCCGCCGCCATCCGAGAGAAGCGTCCCCGACGGGCCTCGGTCCATCTGCTGCACGACAACGCGCGCCCCCACGTGGCGAAGGAGACCCAGCAGAAGTTGGCGACGCTCGGCTGGGAGACGCTTGCCCATCCGCTGTATTCCCCAGACCTCGCCCCCTCCGACTACCACTTGTTCCGCCCGCTGAGGCACCATTTGGCCGGAAGAAAATTCACCAACTACGACAACCTCAAATCCGGCATCGCTGACTTCTTCGAGTCGCAGCTCCCGGAGTTCTGGGCGAAGGGCATCGGCCACCTGCCCAATCGATGGGCCACTGTTGTGGATAACTGTGATGATTATATTGTTGATCAGACTTGTTTTCAATAAGCTTGAAAAACAATTAAAAACGGTGAAATTTTCGGACAAGAATTATTGGACAGCCTGGTAAACTGAGGGGCATTTCATAGGAATAATGCTTAATTTCGGTTTTTGCATCCTACTATTCGTTGTTCTTTCTGCGTACTCACGCTCAGTGAAGAGGGAACCACAAATGAAGCCGAGCGTGATCACTGCGCAGACGGTGGCTGGGATTATCAGGTTCAGCATGGCGGCTCTCGGAGACGAAGAAGACGCCTAGAAGAATGGACAGGCGACGATGGGTGACACTCGCCGGTCTAGGAACTGCGTCCTTGTCGAGCCTTAAATGCTCTGAAGAGGTCGAGCATCTCCACTTCCTGAGTCATTATTTGCATCTTGCATCTGCACGATGTAAGCCGTTTTTTTATGGGTGGCGGCCTATCGGGTTCATTTAGGCCTATGTTATACTTCGGCGACGCGTCGCCGACGCTGCGACACGTCAGCGACGGCCCGTCACCGACGTCGGCAGACGCTGACGTCACCAGCGACGTCGCCGACGTCGCCACAGACGCCGCCGACGTCGCCACAGACGCGTGGTCGACGTCGGCGACGTCGTCAACAGATTCTGTGGCGGCGTCGGGGACGTCGTTGACAGGAGAGCATCGGAGCGCATTTTTAGCATCGGAGCGCGCTTTCAATGTCATCATTTGGACACCCAGTATTATTAGAATTAGGCAGTATAAAAAAAAGACTCACGTCCATCTATCAGGTAGAGATACATATATTTTTGTGCCTTTTTTCTGTTGAAACTCTGTTATCTGCCTCAATTTCGTTGTTTGTTAAAGAACACACCAAAGAAACTTTTTACATATTCTTCTGCAAGCCTTAAAGAAAACATTTTTCGTTGGAATAGAACTGCTACATATTAGCAGCGCCACACCACTCTTGCACCTGCTGTAAAACAGTTCTGAATGTTCAGCATGTTCTAGGCCATCTGTTGCTCCTCTCTAACCCAGGCGACGTCATTAATTTGAAGCTATCATAACCGGTAATATAGTCTCTTTAAGAAATGCAAATTTAGCAGACGCGATTGCATAATTGGGCGATAGAATATCTGAATAGAATAAAATGTGATTTGTCTAAGGTAGAGCATAATTGGAAATCTTGTAGTGTGCGAGGAAAAGAAGATTGTGAGCGCGAATATGTAACCTATTTAAGTATCAAGTGATGAAGAGCCAAGATGATTACGGCGCGATAGGTGCTAAACATCGTCAAAATGATGGCCGACATTGAGAGAAAGTAAGCAAACGAGGCGCCTTCTTGATGTGCGGTTATGAAACTCATGTCGATTCAAAGTAGGCATGAACTATATTTTGAAGCGAACTCTATTTCTTCTAGACTAACCCAATCCAAATGGTACTGGACCACTTAGGAGTCTGACGCGACCGTTGGTTTTTTCACACTATTGGCTGGATGCCGCAAGATGGGCGTTTTTGCACTTTCGATTTCGTAATTCGAGGTCCGCCGAGGATGTTGACAGTGCCGGGAACGAAGAACCCACCCACAAACAAAATACTCCCTCTGAGCGCATTTTCTCCCAGCCTTGAATGAGGCCGGCGACGGCCCGTCGCCGTGCACAGCGCGGCGACCGACCCACGGACGACGTCGGTGGCGACGTCTGTGGCGACGTCGGTGGCGACGTCGGTGGCGACGTCGGTGGCGACGTCGGCGGCGGAAGTATAACACCCCCTGCGGAGCTCTCGGCGACGTCGTCGGCGACGCTGTGTTGGGCGGGCTGCCACGCAGTGCGTAGCTGCCCGCAAAGCACAGCGTCGCCGACGTCGGCCGACGCGTCGCCGAAGTATAACATAGGCCTTAGTTCGGCTGCGTTTGGGGGCGGAGCCCCACCAGACTTGGTGGGGAAGCCCTCCATCAGACGTTGGGCGCACGTATGTAGACCCCCTTTCAACACATTATTCAGCAACTTATTCGAACAAAAATTATCCACCCAAAATAGGAAGTGGGGCTACTTATGCTTATGAAACGCACACTAGAAACAGCTTCTCCAACCTGTTTGTTCAAAACCTGTTTGTTTGTTTGTTTGTTTGTTTAAGTCCCCGCCGTTTTTTTCAACGATTCACTGCAGGTTTCGCTGGCGGTCTCTTGCATAGCGCTGCATAGCTTTCGAAAGAAAATGATTTGCTCTATCACAAGATGTATCGCATTTCTTTTTTCATCATGAATTTTGTCAATTTTTAGGACGTTGAAGTGAAAAGTGAAAAAGTGAAAAAGTAGCCATTTGCGCACTTGTTCTCTCCGCTTAGGTTTGTAATTTTTTGCGCAGTTTTTTATAGCTATTGAAAGACTGTACTACGCTATGCTACAAGAATATGTGTTGGTCCTATTTTTTCACTTGTCCGTTCTTGATTTTTAGGCCATCAAATTGGGAATTCCGAGATTCCCGTCCGAATTTTTACCAAAACTCCGGTTCTGTTGTTGGACTTTTTTGCTTGCTTATATGCCGTTTGGAAGAGAATGTCTTTCTCACTAAGAATTTGTGTCACGTTTATTGGCTCACGCTGATTTCTGTCGAATACCGAGAACTGAAGAAGGAGAAGGAGTTGTTGGTGACGACGATTTTTCTCTTTTTGGCATTTTGTTGATATTCAACAGAAATCAATAAACGCAACACATATTCTTATAGAACAAGACATTCTCTTTCGAATGACATATAACACCAACCCAAAAAAATCCAACCACAGAGCAGGAGCTGTCGGCAAAAATAACCATCCTCCTTTCCCAATTTGATGGCCTAAAAATCAATAAAGGACAAATGAGCAAATAGCACTAACACATATTCTTGTAGTACAGAACATTGATTTCCAAATGTTATAAAAAACTGCGCAAAAAATTACAAACCTAAGCGGAGAGAACAAGTGCGCAAATGGCTACTCTTTCCCTTTTTCACTTTTCAGTTCCACGACCTAAAAATTGACAAAATTCATGATGAAAAAAGAAATGCGATACAGGTTCTGATAGAGCAAATCATTTTCTTTCGAAAGCTGTGCAGCGCTATGCAAGAGACCGCCGGCGAAATCTGCAGTGAATCGTTGAAAAAAACGGCGAAGACTTATGGGACAACCTAATATTTTCCACTACGCATACATTGCGTGTTATTATGACATTATCGTCTTTGTTTCTGCAAATGTTAAAGCGAGTCACGCACTGCGTCTACCGAACTGAATGCACAGAGTGTCTCAAAAAAGTACTCTGTTTGAGAGGTGATAACTTTGCTCACAGTAAAGATGTCGAAGAGTTTGAGGGCACATATGAGAGCTTAAGAAAATAGAAATATTCTGACGTATGAAAGGTATGGAATGCGCTATGCACTCCTCTGAAACCTTGTATTATATTTTTCATTCAATTGATTGTGTTTTGCTTAAATACTTGCTATAATTTCTTCACAAAGTGGCCCGTCTAGATTGAATGTGCTTCTATTAAGGCTTAAAACCTAAAAGCACCCTGCAGCTTGCGAAAAATGCAGGTTATCCCAAAAAATGCAGGTACGGTTTGAAAGGTTCTAACATGGACGGCAGTGAAGCTTTTGAAGAAGTTTGAGATTCATGTGAAAACACGGGATAGCAGATACTTTGTGGCGTGCAAATAGTCAAGATTGCGCCATGCTCCCTCCCGAAACCCTTCATTTCAGACTCGAATGATTGTCCATGGGCTGAATGATTTCCACATTCTTGTTAGTAAGTGGCCAGATTAACCTATGCTGTGCTTTCTAAACGTTTTCCACCACCCATTAGCTATAATTATACCGACTAATCTCTCCATTCAGCTTGAGTTTTGCTTCATCAGTCGACAGAATCAGTCTTTGAAAATGGGCCCCCTGGTCACACTTAAAAACAAACAACTCGCAAGTCATCTGTCTTTCACGTGACTGTCAAATTCTAAAAGTTAAAAGAAGCACTGCACAGGTTAATCTGGCCAAGTAGTAACAGGATTGGAATAAGCACTCATCTCATGCACAGTCAAGCGAGTATGAGATACAAGGGTTCAAGCACGGGCATCACGCAATTTTGATTATTTGCACGTTACTGAAATCTCGCTATCCTGTGCTTTCGTACGAGTCTCAAATCTCTTCAAAAGCTTCACTAGCAGCATTGTTAGAACCTATCAAACAATACCTGCATTTTTCAGGATACCCTACATTTTTCGCAAATCGTAGTGCGCTTTTAAGTTTTAAACCTTGAAAAGCCCAAATCAATCATTGCAGCCACTCTGTGAAGAAATTAAAACAAGTACTCAAGTATTCAACACAATCAATCGAGCGCAAACTGCAAAATTTTAGACGAGTACATGGCGCATTCCATACCCTCATACGACATGGGATTTCTATTTTCTCAAGATTTCATACGATTCTTTCAGTTTTTCAGTACCTTTAATATGAGCAAGGTTATCACCTTCAAACAGTGTATACATTTTTTTAGACATCCTGTATATCAGAAGGAGCATCTGGTAATTACTGCAGGAATGGTTATCAGACACTACTGGCTTTTCTCTTTAAGGGCCATTTTTCAAAGTAAATAAAGAGAAGTTGTACGGTGCACATAGGTCCTGCTAAATAAAGATCAACCAAAAAACCTCGTGTGGCGCAAAACATGGCTGACAAAAAGGGCATCCTTTAGTTTCTTTTGGATGCACGCATTTTTAGACCCATAGCACTTGAAGAACCTACAACAGCTTTGTCGCTGTGGTAAATATGTACGTACTAGATGGTCTCAACTTTCTGACGACGAAATTGTTTTGAAAGGCGAAGTCCGTATGGACTTAAAGGAAAAATGCATTTCAGAGTAGCTTGCTCCGTTTCAGGAAGCAAAAGGTTTAAACCTGCCTAACCTTGGATGAAGCTGTGTAGAAGACAAAATGCATCGGCGTGGCAATCGGTGCAATCCTGATTTCGTTTCAGTCGTTGACCGATCAGCCCTGTGTTATCCCATGTAAATTCCGCACCGGAAAAGCCTTTGGTCGCAAGCATGTCAGGTTGTTGAAACAGCTGTCTCGGATACACGACCGTATATCGCGACTGTTCTGCACCACAAAGACATCGTTTGCAGAAAACTCCGAAAAAAAATCAAGAAAAATCAGAAAATTTCGGGAGTGAACTTGCTGGTGACTTCCTGAATGTGTTTGATCCCCGTAGCTGTTGCTTAAAAATGAAATCACGCACTATTTCACTGCAGATGAATGGTCTCAACAACGCATGCCAAGTTACTGTTGGGTCATGGCTTAAAATGATCGCTATGAAACAAGCTTTCAAATAAAGCATAACACTTCAGCGAGTCAGCCACTCGTACAGGCATATTTAGGGCGCCTGTTCATAGGCCGCCGCGGAAGCGTCTGGTCGCCCTGGTAAATCACACATATCGATTTTCGCGGGGCGAACACTTGGCATCAATCGATGGTGCCTTGCACAAGTGACTCTATCGCTGCCGTCGTTCAAGCCGCGGACTAACAGATTAGCGCGCTGTTTGCTGTGTAAGCACGGTAAGCAGATCTATTAGGTTGTAACGAATTAAATGGCACTGCTCGCGCCATTTTTTGGCGCGTCTTTACGCGTTTGATCAAGAACAAACCGCAACATGTGGCATATCATTTAGAAGCGCAAACTTTGCTCTACCGGTGAGTACCAAATTTTCTATGTAAAAGTGGGAAAACTTTAGAGTTTTATTGACTTTTTCGCAGATGGACAAAAGGGTAATCCGAGGCATTTACTTGTATGAATTCAAGCTGGGCACTACAGCTAAGGAGGCGGACGAGAAGATCAACGCCGCATTCGGTCAAGGATGTTCCACAATTCGGACGGCGTATCGTTGGTATCAGAAGTTCCGGAATGGAGATGAGAGCTTGGAAGAACATGAAGGTCGTGGGAGGCATAGTGATGTTGATGAGGACAAGCTGAGAGATGTGGTAGCGGAGGATCCACACAAAGGTGCCAAGGAGATAGCAAAGGTTCTTGGCGTCAGTCACAACACAGCTGTCCGGCATCTGAAGGAAATTGGAAAGACCAAAAGCTGGAAAGATGGGTGCCTCACGAGCTGTCTGAGGAGCAAAAAAACCGACGATATGAGATCTCGTCCGCACTGCTTCTACGGAACGAAACGGACCCATTCCTTGATCGCATCGTAACCTGTGACGAGAAATGGATAATGTACGACAACAGGCGACGATCGGCACAGTGGGTGGACAGCGATGAGAGCCCCAAGGTTTTTGCGAAGCCGGAATTGCACCAAAAGAAAGTAATGGTGACAGTATGGTGGTGTTCGCTGGGAATTATTCACCACAGCTTCCTCCCTCCCGGTGAATCCATCACGGCAGAGAAGTACTGCATTGAAATTGAAGAAATGATGAAAAAGTTGAAGGATATCCGGCCGGCCTTGGTAAACCGAAGGCGAGTTCTCCTTCTGCACGACAATGCTCGCCCCCATGTAGCACGAATGACGTTGCAGAAACTGAATGAGCTGAGCATTGAAACCCTACGACATCCTCCGTTTTCTCCCGACCTCTCCCCAACAGACTACCATTTCTTCAAGCATCTTGGCGACTTCTTGGTAGGGAAAATATTCAAATACCAACAGGATGCCGAAAGTGCCTTCGAAGATTTCGTCAATTCCAGAACTTCTGATTTTTATGCTACTGGGATAAAAAAAAGCTTGTGTCACGTTGGCAAAGATGTGTAGAATCAGAAAGTTTTTATTTCGATTAATAAGCTTGCCTACAAGCCGAGATATTAACTGTTTAAATTTACAGTGGTTCAGTGCCATTTATTTCGTTACAACCTAATGTAAGTGAAAAATGTCCGTGTTATAGTGCACACAGTACTCCGCTATTCGGCCTAGACACACTGCTAGACATTTAGCACGCCAATTTTTTAAATCTAAGTTGATGTATAATCACTTTTTCAACTCTAATGTATTTCCTTCATAAATCACTTCCGACGGTATTTTAATTCGACCCTTGGTAATCTTTTCCTAGTCTTCGTCGCGGTCCTAGGTATTGAACATGAATACTAAGTCTGTGTCCTGTAGCATTAACCCCTCGAAGAACTTTAAGAAACAGGTGGAAAAGTTAGTCTACACCAAAATAACATCAAACTGGTGCATCCGTTCCAGCACTGGTGAACGGGATCTTCATCAGAGTCAATTTCCACAGTCACTTGCGTACCAGCAATTGAAAATGTGCTCTACATGCTAAAAAAAATTTACAATTTCCAATGCTATTTCTGCAATAGGTTCTGCTAGCGAAGAAAAATTCCACATTAGGCAGGAATCGACTCAGCATTGCTTCCTTTGGACCAAGAACCTCGCGATCTGTGTGCGCATTGACGCCGTCCGACTAAACGAGGAATTGACGACCCCATTACATCTATTCATTATTGGACAAATACAATAGCTACAGCCTTCTGGTGGTATCTTTTGGTCTTTCGGCAGAAAAGCGCTTTTTCCGCCGTTTTTTGATAACGTTCCTCAAACTGCGAAGAAAAGAAGAACGCCCAGTAAATGTTTAAGATATTGATTTGATTGCCTATATTCTGGGGCAGGATTCATCAACGCTTATACCCGCGGGTATGCGGGGTATAGGGGTAAGACGTACCCACGATGAGGCATTCATGATAAACCTTACCCTTCACGTGGTGGATACATCAGTGAGTGGAAAATACTCGACGACCGTTGTAGGTATCCGCATACCCGCGAGGATTCCGCACCGCACTGATAAAATCGCGCTTCAGTGAGATCAGTTCTTCTCGAGAGAAGCTTACAAGGAAAGGTTCCGAATTCATGGTGAGTTTCGTGATGCTATTTTGACATGATGCAGGGCGCTGTGAGCGGAGTCCAGAACCACAGTTAGTTTTCGCTGAATGCTTTTTTAAAGACCTGAAAAAGAAGTCTGAAGACGTGTGCGCAACAACAGCCAACCCATATTACACCCCACGAGATGTGCCTCGGTGGGGCAGTCGGTAGGAGTGCCGCCTCATAGAAGCACAGCGATGCGGGCTTTTGAGTTCGAGTCCACGTACCGCCAGTATTTTTGCACATACTACCTTGTTGTTACTACGTTTTCTCATGATCACAGGAGTCAATTTTAGGCCATCACTGCTTACAACAACCTAAGGCTGTCTATTTGCGACTGTATATGTACTAATTTCTTAACGATGCTATCTGCTCCGTCACCATATCGTACCATACCACAACTGTTACCGTAACTGCCCACAAATATGCATACCTTACGGTTGAATATTATGAACTCGGGCCATATCGGTACATAAGTGTGCTAAAAATGTCGTTCTCATCTGAACATGTTGTTGGCCAAGATGATCATGAGAAGGCGTAATAACAACGTACTAATATGTGCCAAAGCATTGGCAGTACGTGGACTTGTACTCTAAAGCCCGCCCGCGTGGTCCTATGAGGCGGCACTCCTACCGACTGCGCCACCGAGGCACATTTAGTTGGGTGTCATAGGGGTTGTTGCGCACACGTTTTCACACCTGTTTTTCAGGGACTTAATAAAGCGTTCAGCAAAAACTAACTGTAATTCTGGACTCCGCTCACACGGCCCTACATCTGTCAAAACAGCATCGCAAATGCTCGCCATGAGTTCGGAACCTTTCCTTGCTAGTGCTACCATACCTTTGATTCCTTTCTTGAATACGAGTCGTGTCCAGTACCCACTGCCGGTGGTGGGTACGACTCCCTTAGGCCCCGTTTATACTTCGACGCCCAGCGATTGTGGCTATATTGATTGAGGCGACGCGATCGATCAATTTGGCCACTTCACATGGCGTCGCATCGCTCGGCGTCGGAAGTGTAAACGGGGCCTTACGGTATCTCTATCTATACCTACTGCTTGATGAATTCGGTCCCTGGTCGGCACCAGGGGTGCACACGAAGTTCTATTCGTTAAATTTTCTTAACAAACTTTTTTAACGGAAAATTTTCGTTAAATTTCCGGTAAATCGTTAAATTTCGTTAAAAACACATTTAGCTGTAAACCATTATTTCAACTGAAAAAAATATGGAAAACCTAATACGTTTCAACTTCAAGAGGTCCACAGCTAACGTTCAAGGAATGGAGTGTAACACTGCAATGTAAAATAAACAAATCAACATCAGGAAACACAGAAGAATAAACAAGCCTTTAGCAACAAATTGTCTACAGGGGATAGAATAAGAACAACTATGGAATTACCATTCAAGGCAAGATGATCATCGGTAAGGCATCCTCAAATGTGCGATCGGGCAGGTACCCGGAGTTCCACACTTTCCTAGTTCTTTTGTTAGACTGTTCTACGAACATGTGCAATCTCCGTGCAGGCGTCAGCCCATTAATTACAGAAAGAATTAATAAAAATACAGTGAAAACCCCTTCAGTGGAATGTTAACACGTTGACGAACGCACATTTTTTGAGTGCCTGGTGGGTGGGACCAATCATATCTCTGCAACGTCGGGACAGTTATACGACATCGTGTCACACGGTCCCACACTGCCGAGAAGGTGTGACACGCCGTCTTCGTGTTAACGTTCAGGAAAGGTAGCTTTCCAAGTTTTTGTTATTAGCGTTTTTGCAAAATAGCTTAAAATACGTCGAATACGTCGAGCGGCCGAAAGCATTCGCTCCGTATCGACTGCTCCAGGTAGGCAAAAGTATTTTGAGATGAGCAGCGCCAGGTGAGAATAGGCATACCTTACGAGGTTAGACCAGTATCCTCGTGAATTCGTTGACCTGCTTGGAGACTCGGCGAAGAAATTTCCAGCTCCAAAGTACCTTAAAGAATGAGGATAAAGGATGGTGATACTCAATCCTTTCTGGGATACGCCGCTCATTCTACTTCTACGGGATACCTTGGAGACAATGGCTTGCGGTGGCGAGTCGATGAAGAAATCAGCGCTCTATCTTTCCCAAGCAAGTTCGTTACCAATTCACCGACCCCAGAGGGATCTAAGGCTTGGTTGGCCTGGGCGGGAAATCCCGAGGAAGGATCAGCAACCTTGAGTAGGGTGCACGCGACAGCCAGCACCTCCTCTGATGCGCTACACGTGCCCCAAAATGTATTATTTTTAAAAATTCAAAACGAATTGAATTGATAAAAACATCAAAATATTCTTGCTTATTTCAATAGTTTTCCAGTAACAGCCCTAATCGGGAGGACGAGACCTGCAACATTAGAGAATACTGAGGGTAAATGTGATAAACTCACTGTGAGAAAAGTCCGTTACAAATTCCGTTAAGTTCCTAAAAATTTCCGTTAACTCGTTAAGCCAGATTTTAGCGAAAAATGCCATTAATTCGTTAAATTCGTTGAATCGTTAACCGTTAAATGTGCACCCCTGGTCGGCATGACGGACCCATCCGATCGCTGGAGATACTTACCCCCAAAGGTACATTCTGAATAGAGCTCATCGAATCAACATTTCTAAAATTTACCGGGCGTTTCCCCCACTTCATCGAGCAGATCATTCGATGCTTATCCCACACCGGATGAATTCCTACTGCTTTCATTTTAAGCACTAACTTTTCCACTGGAACTTTATCGAAAGCCTTTGAAAAGTCGTAAACCCATGTTGGCCTCCGCAGATTATATTAAGGGATCAAAGATGCATTAGGATGTGCTTCTTGAGGATCTTTTCGAATGTTCTTGCAAACATTGAAGTAATGCTAACTTCCTGGGATGGTTTTGTGAAGCCTTCTTGGAAATATATGTTACATACGCGTGCCTCCACCTAACAAGGACTTCCGATCTCATCAAGCTCAAATTACCTTACCAGGGAATGGTCTCAGGCGTACGTCTGAACGGGGGAAATGGGTTGTACTGCGAGAATCTCCACGCTTCATACAGTAGAAAAACATGTTTCGTTTTTGTTGAGTCCTTGAACCAAAAGAGCTACGGCCCTCGAAGGCGGGGGTACAGTAGCGCACCGTCAACACGTGCCCACGTGCATGCGTGCGCGCGCTGTTATATGGGTCGCGGCGAAAGCCTTTGCCGCAAGCGAGATGATGGCTCAGCAGGGTACGTGGCTGCTTCAAAGATGATAGACCACATGTTCGACTCCCGTTGTATGAACCATTTTTGCATTTTTCATAACCGCTGCCTCCTTCACCAGTTTGCTTCCTACACATCTCCTACACATTTATTTCACTCTAATTTGTCAAAAGGGCCAGATTCGTGATCCCACCCTATGACCTGGACAGCCTAGCCACCTGTAACCAACCCTAATCAGCCGAAGCCTGCTGTAACCAACCCTAATCAGCCGAAATTTCTCTCAAAAGCGAATGTGAGATTCGTGATCAGCATCCCGAATAACCCCCAAGGAGAAGTCTGGGCAAAATAGACCTCGACAGCCCTAGTCATCCACACCTGCTGTAACCCATGCCTTCCGTGAGGTCACTGTTTAACATTCGCTGAAAAAGATAAAACGTTGTACAATTCAGAAACTGGGAGTGGGTGAACCACACCTCACCGTAAACCCTTATTTGACAATTTAGAGTGGAATAAATGTGTAGGAGATGTGTAAAAAGTAAGCTGATTTGAACCACCACGAAGGCACTATTATACTTTCACGACTCCAGAGGTCGAGGAGCGGTCGAAAAAAATTTCTGGCCCAAATATCACCGAGGGGAAAATTTGGGGTGCTGATCATGAGTCTGACATTGTTTTTAAAAATTTATGCTGATCACGACAGGTTACAGCAGGTACGGGTAAATAGGGCAGTCTAGGCCATGGAGTGGAGAACATGGAGTGTTAATCATGAATCTGGGGTGTTGATCGCGAATCTGACCTTTATGACAATTTAGAGTGAAATAAATGTGTAGGAGATGTGTAGTAAGAAAACTTGTGAAGGAGGCAGCAGTTATGAAGAAATACAAAAATAGTGCATAGCACGGGAGTCGAACATCTGGTCTAGCACCTTCATCACCTTCGAAGGCACGTAGCTTTTTTGGCTCAAGGACTCAGCAAAAACGAAGCATGAAATTCTACTATTTGAAAAGTGGAGATTCTCGTAGTACTATCCTTTTCTCCCGTTCAGACCTACGCCTGAGACCCTTCCCTGGTTAATATTTCAACAATTCATCCATGACAGCTCGGATTAGAGTTTTCGGAAGAGCTCGAGGGCTTTTTCTCAATTTAATTAGGTCGTTTCATACGCTAACCAAACGGCCATCAGACAACGCCCACATCTGTTTGGCCGAAAGTCAAAATCGTCCCGGAACAAATTGTTTGGAATGTTTAAACAGGTGTGAGTGGCGGTCGGAGACAACTTATAAGGGCGGTCTTTCCCAACTCCAGTACCCAAGCCATCCCCTCGCCGTTCTCTATAGTAGAACTTCCGCTTCCTTTTATGAACCGCTTTAAAAAATCTAATTTATTCTTATTTCTAAAAAATTTTAATTAGGAAAATTTAATTATAAACTAAAAACGTTTAAAACTTTATGGATAAGGCGTGTTGAACGGTAATTTTTTTTAGAAAATCTTTAAGGAAATAACTTGCGGTTTTGAAGAACAAATAGAGAGATCTAGCCTTTCACCAATAAACTATAGCTTGCTTGTTAAAAATTTCCTTAAGCCCACTCTCTATGCAGTTCATAGCGCCTCACTAATTAATTAATAAGTTTGGAAAAATCTGCAAAATAACTGTTTCACATGTACAATTCGTTCAATCAACGATCAATGATTGCATGCTGTTTTTGGAGAAACTGTCCCAGAACACGACAAATCGAGTCTATCCTAATCGGGAGGGGGCATGCAATGATTTGCTTCTCCAGTCTTTTGCTTAACTTTCTACAAGAGCTTCAGCTCCTGTCCCTTCAAGCGAGGGTTTTTATATGCATTCAGGGAACATATTTGTGGGCATGGAATGACATACGAAACTGACATTTAACGGTGCCCCTTCCGATAGATCCGCCATTTCTCAAAAATAGTCATTAAAATATATTATTTAGGTAAAAAATGCTGCGTGTCGCCATCGCCTGCTTCGCTCTGGTATCGTCTGTGTCAGCTGTTGTCTTCACTGATCTGAATTGCACCGACGGGGGAACAACTACCACGAAGGTTTGCTTTAAAACTACATGTGTATGGATATGTATCCAGTTGAAAGTCCTGCCGATTATTAGCTCAAAAGCGGGTTTCATAGCTTTCCACGCCCTCCTGCGACTGGTGACCCTGGGGAAAGTTTTGTAGCTCAACTCTCACTTCCTGCATAGCTTATGTACTTGCCATTCAATTTTAACATAGGGTACCGTATTTCAGCGAATTTCGTGCATATTACGACTTTGACTTTTGCGCTGCTTCAGGAAAAACTTTTTGATAAGAGGCAGACCCTTTGTACACTGCTCTCGGCCCCTAGTTTTGAAAACGTACAGGGTGTGGGTTCCAAGGAGTTCAGCTCGAGACCGCGCAGCTTGGTATGCACTATAGTTGACCTATTCGAATAGGCATTAGAATGATTTTCATTCGAGTTTGAATATTCGAATTCGATTATTCAGAAAATCGCATTTTTCGAATGTATTCGAATTCGAATGTTCGAAAAGTTGCGTTTTTCGAATGTATTCGAATTCGAATGTTCAAAAAATCGCGTTTTTCGAATGTATTCGAAATTCGAATGGTCGAAAATTCGAAAATTCGAAACCATTTGAGTATTTGAAAATTTTGCGAGAGCATTACTATAGTATGCACGAAAAAAGCGAAAGTGAAATACATCGATCAGCGCTATGAGCAACAAGCCCGGCTATCGAGCTTCTGAACATGGCGGATAGTCCAGTCAGTTGCTATATTAACCCAATAGATGAGCAGCGAATTGCATCGGCCCACATAATCTTCGACGAATTCACCCAAGCGATAGCTTCTCTAGACGTCGAGTTCGATGCGCTCTAGAATACCGTGGGACCTACATGTATCGTCGCCAACCTCTCTATTTGTTATGTGACGACGAACATCACGTGGCTTATGTACGGTCACGTTGTCTCTTGCAGAAATGGAGGATCGCGTGATGGTTTCGATGCTAGTCGTTAATGTGGCCATCACGGGAAAGCGAAAACAACCGGGAGCTCCGATTGGTTGTGGTTTGGTGGCGCTTTTCCGCCTCCCCGATGTATGCTACGTTAACGAATGGTGCTATGACTTCCTTCCTACATACTATACTAGTGCTGGTCCTTAGCAGTATAAGCAGTATAGTAAATGAATCTGAAGCACTCGAAGGCAAAGACAGCAAAGTGTCCCTAACTTGTAAGTTTTTCTTCGACAAATCGTGGGCAGCTTTAAGGGCTTACAATAGTTATGGTATTACTCAATTCCTGCATTGGAGGCGCCACGCATTCTACTTCCAGTCTAGGAGGCATCTACATCGTCGGTGCGTTAGGGCTAGGGAATTCACACTGCACCGTGGAGTGTGAAATACCTAGCCCTAACGCACCTATGATGTAGATGCCTCCAAGACTTCTTAAAGCACCCTCTTGACTTTTTTATTATTCTCTTTCATTGCCGGTACGGTAGACAGCGCTCTGTATTCGAATGAATGTTCTGGAAACAATTCACTTACTTCGGAGAGACGAAAGGCACGAACATCTGCTAAAACCAACACTGGTATCGGTTCCGTATGCATGGGAGAGCTGGCGCCCTTTTCATGTTCTCCCACACGTTAAGAGGCGAACTATTGGAATCAGTAGCTTTGTTGGTGAAGGCGATGAAAAAACTAGGCGTTTTTGGTGAAACTTCCTAGATTGAGAGGGGGCAGATGCTTTGTCGGTTTTATCGAGAACCCAGTACCTGTACTGTGGTATCGAGGCTTTCGTGCAGTTTCAAGCGAAGTATCTGGAAAGAAAGAATTGCCTCAATGGCGACTGGTCCCCTGAAGAAAAGGCTGCACCCGGCCTCTATCTCTAGAAATTCTAGAAGTCGGCGTTTTCAGTTCGTTGGAGTGGCGACAGTCTGCGATGACAAGTACTCGACGGCTGCGTGCACCATGATCTTCGGTGTTGCTGCCATTGCCGGAGGCGGAACGGACAGGGACGTGAAGTGCAACACGGTACGAACAACCACATCGACAGATTAACGTTTAATTCGTTTTACAGTTCCTCTGCTAGCTCCCAGTTTTCCAGGACGCCAACGGAATCAGTGAGGAGGTCAAGCAACTCGCCATCTCCACCTGCCCGAAAGCCTGCGGCTACTGCTGTTTGACACCTGAATACAAGTGCAGCAACGTAAACTGTCAGTCGCCAAGATGGTCTTCCGATGACCTGCTCGTGACAAATACCCAGCGATTCAGATCCGCGAGTAAAGTGCTCCACCATCACGCAGGCGCAGTGCAGGGATCCTACCTGGAGAACGATCATTGCTCAGGATTGCCCGAGTGCCTGCGGCTTCTGTCTAGCAGGTAAGAAATGGCAACGCTTGTCTTCTCTCTGCTTCTAAACCCAAGGCTTTTCCAGGTGGATGTGTCGACACGGCTATTGAGTGCGCCAACGATCCTTCTATATGCAGACAAGTCGACATGCAGGCCTTCGTAAAGGTCCATTTTCAACAAAATTAATTTTTACTCGGCTTTCAGACAGCCTAACGACCCTTAGCTCTACACTAGCAATTGGTAAGAGCCTAGTTGAGTGTGCACTTTCTGTGAATCTTCTCGACCGGCCAACATATTTACGCGATTCGCACCTCAAACTGTCAACTTGAGACAAATATCGACAAAATCGATTGATAACGATCGTCGATCAACCCTTTTTACCTGTTGTGAAGCGTTTTCCTATCCCAACGAGCAAATGTGGTTTTTCCACTCTTACTAGGGCGCGTGGAGCGCAGTCGGAGGAGGCGCCGGCTGTCGCTTGCACCCGATACCAGGTTCCTGGTTCGGATTTCCCGCCCAGGCCAACCAAGCCGTCCATCCCTCCGGAGTCGGTGAATTGGTACCAGACGTGTCTGGGAAGGATGAAGCGCTGACTTGTTCATCGGCTGGCCACCGCAAGTCATTGTATTGCCAAATACGCATTCAAATTGCCTCCACGATATCCCGTAGAAGTAGAATGCGTGGCGCATCCTAAGGGGATTGAATAACGTCGTTCTTTATCCTTTATCCTTCGTTATATCCCTACTAGGGAAGAGTTTCCACGTCCCATGGAACTTTGAGTGAACACCAGGGCAGTGTGTGAGAGACGTGCTTTGCACATTTTTTGCTTTCTTATATGAACACCAAAGATGTTAGAAACAATTCCAGTTGTTCAGTATAAAATTTTGGCTTCTTTTGTACAAAAAAGCAAATAAAAATTTCGCCATAGAAATTCTTTGCCTCCAAGCATTTTTACAAACTGGTGCGATAGTTTTACCGGATTTTTAATGAAACTAGTGTCGTAATTCAGAATAAAATGGCACTTCGAATGTAAATAATGATGTACAAAGAATACGCCAGCCATGGGAACCAAACCCACGATCTCACTCTGACGAGCGGGAGCACTACCCCTGCACAACTGCCGCCGCCGGCGAAGCCCCCATCCCTCAACGATCTTTGCACGGCCAGCCTGCAGTCGGGCTCTCAACTTTGACAGGTCACAACTATCTCAGGAGTTCTATTCTGCAATTTTGACATCTATATTCGTAATCAGTATTCCGAGCTCTTTCTAATAACCCTGATCTCCACTTGAAGTTCCACGGGAGATCGAAACCTTTCCCTAGTTAGTGTCCTACTTTCAACAGAAATCGATAACAACCGTCGATAGAGACACGTTTAGTTGCTATTTGTTGTGACTCCTATCCATCCGTCAAGGTTTTCAAATCCTTCCCACTTCACGCGAAAATTGACAAAAATCGATCGATGTGAATGTCCCCATCGACACTGTAGCGAAGCCATCGCTCAACCCTATCCTCCAAGCAAACTCTGCCTAGAGGTGGATAACGTCCAATGAGATATGAGTTCCACCCAAATTTTATCACGTTTGGACATTCAGATAGACACTAGCTCTTCTATATATAGTAGTATCAAAACTGAGTGCTTATGTGGGACAATTGAAGTTTGAACGATTCCGAAACCCTGGGTAGGAGAATGCTTTCGATGAAGTGGAAAAGTAACTACTTCTAGGCAGCCTTCGTCGATAGGTGACATGATTTTTGTCCCCTCATTTATCCATTTACCCGTTTTAACCCGCAAGTAGTCTCCGAATAGAGCTCAACACGCACAAAAGCAAGTCTCCCAATTATTCTCGGCACAGCAACACTTCACCATCTCCACGTCTAAATTTTCAGGAACATTTCAGGAGAAGAGTTGTGAAAAAAAACAAACGTGAAGGGAAGGTTTCAATTGCAGGTGTACTGTCAGAGGACGTGTGGATACTGCGCCACCACCACGACCACAACAGGTTTGACTAGAATCGGCGTTTCTTGGGTGATTTTTAGCTGAAAATTCAATTTAGTTGCCAGTTCTTATGCGACTTGTCTGTATGCTGTTGACGCGAACGCCAAGTAAGCGAGATAAGTCTGATCACTCGTAGAACCTCCTAAAAATCCTGCCATGCTTACAGCTGCGCCACATGGATCAAGAACGGCTTCTGCACCAACACGTTCTACACGCTGGCTCAGAGGAAGGCGTACTGCGCCAAATCCTGCAACCTCTGCTAGAAGAACGACATGAAGATCGCAGCACACACACAGTAGGGCCTCCGTAGAATAGCACGACACAGCAAATTCCACATCAAAGTGAATGGACCTGACTAATCCGTTTTACTGTGATAAAAACATTCGGAAATCTTTGTTCTGTTCTTCACATTGCGGTTTTTGGAAGCATTTCTTCTCACTCGCTCGTCTGAATGTCGAGTATTCGAAATCTGACAGCTTTTTTCTGATTGGATGAACACCGTGACAACTGTGATCGACAAATAACGACAGATTTAACCTACAAGGTATCATAAGAAAAAAGTGCACGGCTCGAATGAGGAAGGGTGCAAGGCTGGAGGTCTGATAATGAGTTTATTCATATAACCACTCGTTCGGCGTCCTAGCGGCCGCCTACGACTGGTTGGGGGCTTCGCCCCAAAACCCCGAGAATGGGACGCCATGGCCGCTACGGGTTTCCTATTCTTCTCTAGGCCTTCTGACCATTATGTTAATCGAGATGGATCGGCTGATCTTCCTCAAAGTGAACTCAAGAAATCGATAATATCGATCGATATCGATTGGTCGACTTCATATTCGTGTTCAGCGACCTCGATTACCCCCAAGGCCGAAGTTTCGCGCCACTTGAGCGCCATCCTCAAAAATCGATAATATCGATCGATATCGATTGGTCGACTTCAGATTCGTGTTCAGCGACCTCGATTACCCCCAGTGCCGAAGTTTTGTGCCGCCGACGTGTTCGGCACGTCTACGGCTCGCCATGCGCGGTTGCCGACGTGTTCAGCACGTCTACGGCTCGCCATGCACGGTCGTCGACGTGTTCGGCACGTCTACGGCTCGCCATGCGCGGTTGCCGAGGTGTTCGGCACGTCTGCGGCTCGCCATGCGCGGTTGCCGACGTGTTCGGCACGTCTACGGCTCGCCATGCGCGGTTGCCGACGTGTTCAGCACGTCTTCTGAATCCCGACGCACGTTGGACGACATCTTCGGCACGTCTACTGAATCCCGACGCACGTTGAACGACGTCTTCTGCACATCTTCTGGATCTCGATGCACGTTGAACGACGTCTTCGGCACGTCTTCTGAATCCCGACGCACGTTGGACGACGTCTTCGGCACGTCTTCTGAATCCCGACGCACGTTGGACGACGTCTTCGGCACGTCTGCTGAATCCCGACGCACGTTGAACGACGTCTTCGGCACGTCTTCTGAATCCCGACGCACGCTGGACGACGTCTTCGGCACGTCTTCCGAATCCCAACGCACGTTGGACGACGTCTTCGGCTCGTATTCTGAATCCCGACGCACGTTGAACGACGTCTTCAGCATGTCATCTGAATCCCTCCGCACGTTGAATCCCTAAGCTCTGCACTTGATCCCCATTCTCACCCTGACGCGTTGTTCGCTGAATACATCGTAAACTTGGGTGATCCGCCGCCGGGGTTTCAGTTCGCTGGCAATCGCCCATTGTTAAGCTGAAAGAAAACCCGGCTGGCATACGCCGCACTGTCCTAGGCATATCTTGGCTTCAGTCCCCCTCCCCGTGACTGACAACGTGACCGACGGATTAAGCGAAATATATATATAGTAAGATGTGCCACATAATTTACCGCTACGGAATACTGCGGGAGCAATTTGAGTATTTGGACATACTCAACACTGTCGGCCTATGATTAATGTTGAACCCTGCCACTGTACCATTTTCTCTTCAAACTGGAGACTTTTTACGTCTAATTGGGCACTCACATTGAACACTTTCTAACCTAAGCTAAAGGCCGCCACAGACTTCTGCGGCGCCGCTCGGCGGCGCCGCTGCCCTATGCTTAACCATAGGGCAGAGACGCAGAGCTCGCCTCCAGCGGCGCCGCCAGCGGCACCGGCGGCGTCGCCCAGCGGCACCGGCGGCGTCGCTGGGGGAAATGACTTGAATCATTCCACCCGGCGGCGCCGCTCCAGCGTCTGTCTGTTCTGTCTGCGCTCTGCGCTCTGCCCTTTCGCGGCGGGATCCAGAGCGGAGACGGTCGATGCGGGCGCGCGATCGTCATCGGGGCGCGTTATTGTTAAGCACCAGTCGGTCCCCACTAGAAACAGTACAGTACCTCGCCGTCACCGCTCCCACTGATGATGAGTCAAGCCGCTGAGCGGCGCCGCCGGTGCCGCCGGCCGGCCAGCGACGCCGCCCAGCGACACCGCTGAGCGGCGCCGCAGAAGTCTGTGGGGGCCTTAAGACTTTTGAAATCAAGACGAAGTCTTCCAAAAAGTACCTTACAGATTAAACTACAGGCTCTTCAATGTGTTTAGAATAATTTTCTACTCAAGTGGAAATTGGTGCAACTTTCTTTGAAAATTTCAGTTCAGCTGTTCAAATGCATAATATAGTTTAAATAAAGCTATAAAGAATAAAGTTTTATTTTTCGAAAAAAAATTAAAATTTGTTTTAAGGCCAGAAAGTCAGAAATCATGTAGTGTATAACAAAATAGCCGCGTGGATTGTTTTCTGCTTTTTAAAGGTTTAAATAAAGGATAAAGGGCGGCGTTATCAATCCTTTTTGGGATGCGCCACGCATTCTACTTCTACGGGATGTCGTGGAGGCGATTTGAATGCGTATTTGGACATACAATGACTTGCAGTGGCCAGCCGATAAACAAGGCAGCGCTCTATCCTTCCCAGACAAGTCTGGTACCAATTCAGCGACCCAGGAGGGATGGAAGGCTTCGTTGGCCTAGCTGGGAAATCCGGACCAGGGGCCTGGTATCGGGTGCACGCGACAGTCCCCGCGTCCTCGGACTACGCTACACGCGCCCTTTAAAGGTTTAGAACATAAAAATTCATTACAACTTGCTGCAAAATGCATGATATCCTGAAAATGCTGGTACTCCTTGAAAGGTTTTAGCATTGTTGGTAGTGAAGCTCTTTAAGATGTTTGAAACTAGTATAAAAGCAAATGATAACGAAAACCCTGCGACGTGCAAATGCTCAAGATTGCGTCACGCATCCCTCTGAAATGTTACATTTCAGACTCAATTGGTAGTCCATGGGTTAAATGCTAATTACATTCATGTTACTAATTGACCACATTAACTTGTGCTTCTTTTAACATTTAGAACTTGCCAGTGCACACAACTTTGTCTGAACTCTCAATATCTCCAAAACCTTCACCAGCAGAAATGATGTGGTGTCGCACATAGCCCCAGTGCCAAAGTTTTTTATGTATATATATATATATATGTATATATATATATAATATATTTATACTACCACTCTACAAGATTGCAGAGATATTATAAATTACACGTAAGCCTTCAAGATCTGAAAAAGAATTCTGTCCATCGTAAAAGTGCGCACGAATAAAAATGATCCCCGGACAAGCGCTCTCACCTCCAAAAGCCGGGAAATTTAAAGGAATCTGCCTTATCTTAAGTGAATGTGTGTAGATGAGAAGATGTATCTGCTAGGCTATCGGTGTAGCTCTAATTCCTTTTCAGACTGTCGACCGACCAGCCCTCCGGATGCTAGCTGTGTTAGCCCTGTAAACTCTGAACCGATAAAGTCTTTGATCGAGAGCATGTCACGTTGTTGAAGCAGCTGTCTCGGACACGTGACGGTTTTCCTCCCGCATTCCGCAGCGCAACGATCTCATTTCGAAAAGCGCGCACAATTCCAATCTGTGGGCAGGAAAACAAAAGGAAATGGATCGGACAAATGCCTAAGAAAATGAGGCAGCCGGCTGTGATACGCAACAATCGGTCGTTCGAAGTTCGACTTCGTTCAGAGCCAACCAGAAATTCACACAATGGTGTTTCGTGCGGCATTTCCCGATAACCACCGTAACCAAACAGACGTTAAAAAAACGTTCGCGTTGCAATGCCACGTTGCCACGTTACCACGCGCTACAGTAGTCCAATATTGGACCCAAACACTTCGTCAGCTTGCCAACTGTTTACTTAACTATAATAAATTGATGTAACGCCACTGTTGAGGGCGCATGTAGCGCAGTCGGAGGAGGCGCCGGCTGTCGCGTGCACCCGATACCAGGTTCCTGGTTCGGATCTGCCGCCGAGGTCAACAAAGCCTACCATTCCTCCGGGGTCGGTGAATTGGTACCAGATTCGTCTGGGAAGGATAGAGCGCCGACTTGTTCATCGGCTGGCCACCGCAAGTCATTGTATGGCCAAATACGCAGTCAAGTCGCCTCCACGACATCTCGTAGAAGGAGAATGCCTGGCGCATCCCAAAATTGATTGAGTAACGCCGTCCTTTATCCTTTTTATCCTTTATAACACCATTATTGTAAGCATTTTAAAAAATCTGAAATTATATTTGAATCCATAACGTATGCACTGATGCCTTAGACATTGTCCATCATTTACTTTTTCAGCTAGATAATAAGTGTAGATTGACTTTGCTTTTCTCGTTTGGTGATTCCTTCTTATACAGATGGCGTACAATTGTATTTGTATTCGTGAAAATAAATAAATAAATATTTCAACTCTAATTTTTTTCCTTACCAATGAATTCCGTTGTTCTTCTCCCGTCGTCAAATGTTGAACACGAAAAATTACGCGATTCCCTGCAGCATTCTCCTGTTGAAGAAGTTAATAACAGGTGAGAAGGTCAGTCTGCAAGAACATTAGGTCAAGCAGGTGAATCTGTTCCAGAAGCAGTGAACAGGATCTTACCTATCAATGCAAACTGCGCTGTTCACTCACTTGTGTACCAGTACCTGAAAACGAACTCTAAAGAAGCCTTAATAGTAACAACTTAGTTCCAACTATAAATGTAACTTTTAAAGTCATTTCTTCATAGATTCTTTTAGTCAACAAGGGGTCTACATCAGACCGCCTCCCTTCCTATGAACCCAGATCAGGCCGTTTGCAGATCGACGTTGTCCGCCTCGGGGTTGACGAGCATCTATACATCGACACACCCATGGGCAGTGGCTCCTTGAAATGGTCGTAGGTGTACTCTACGCCAAAAAAAAAAGATTTTCGGCAGGTGATGAGAAGAAGACAAGTTTCATAAGGATGTCCTTTATCAGATGATTGCAAGAGTCTTGCTACTTATATTGCAGTTTAGTTTTAGCAGACAGCACTCCATCCTCAGAAAAAGAGGGAAATCCCGTGAAGCCTTAACAGCCTTCTCCATCATGGAAAATGCAGCAACAATGAAGTAGCTCTCACATGTTTGTTGAAAACCTAGACCGGTTGCTACCGAGGTTATAAGTTGTTAGACGAAAGTTTAGTTGCGAACAAAAAACTTGCGCCAGGCAGGATTCAACCGGCAGTTTCTACTTTCCTGGCAGGATGGTAAGCGTTACACCACCGGCCTGTTGGATTGCATGTAAAATCCGTGACATCCTAGTAGCCTACCATTGTTCACCCGTAAAATCGGGATGAGACGGTCGCCGATATCAGCATGGAAGGTACATGTCGCGAAGATGCACAGCGTTGCTGCGGGAACACGCCGTTGATCCTAGCCAAATCGCGACAGCCAATCATGTGCCTTATCTGACTTGCCATTAAAGGTATAAAGTATGGACAAGTTTTCGGAGGCTCTAGGACACTTACTCCAACGTCTAGAGAATTGCGGCTGGCGTTGCGAGGAAACAAGGAAAGGAAAGCAACGGGATTCAGCACTTATCCACCCCCGCGTACGGCGTCGGAAGCGACAACATGGTGTCATACTTCTGAAGACATTGGCTCAATGTCACCTCTCGAGGAGTTGTCTGCTGGGACGTGGTATGCACTAACGCCGTGGACTGGTGCATGCCAGGTAGGGGATGGATCCGGAAACAGCCCAGATGCTGCGTACACCATTTTCGGTCGAAAATGGCGAGCAGAAAAAACTTCGAGCCGTTTTCTTCGTTTTAGAAAGTTCATCCTGGTCGTTACCACTCCTTTAAAGGCCGATAAATGCATGATCTGCATCAGGGTGCATGATTGCAACACCGCGAGAGAACTCGTCCGTACTAGTTTTCTTGAGCACGTTTAACTAGGGACCCTGCCTGTGAGGCTGAGCCGGTGACTGATTATCTGCCATGGTTACAGTAGGCGTAGCGGCGCGTTCCCGCACTCCCGCGATGCGTCTTCACCCGGGACAGGCATAACTCCAACGCCGGGTTACCAATAGGACAACCATACACAACAGTTGGTGCTGTATGAAACTGGATTTTTTGCAGCACTGGTGTGTTCCACCCCTACAGTAAACGGAGGCAAGTCATTTCCGATGCAACTACATTCCTCTCTACCAAAGCGAATACCTTTTATCGTCGTTATTGATCATACTGATTGATCGTGAGTCGTGGGTCTCGAACATTGGCGAGATTCCCTGCTCCGCGGCTAATCGTGCATCACCGAGCGCACGTTCGCGTTTCACCGCCGCGGCGTCGCATGCGGCTGGCGCGCGACGTCGCGTTGGAGTTACGTCCTGGAGCCACCTAGAGCAGCTTTTATCGCCCCTAATAAAGTTAGAAGCTATTAGATAAATGTTTAATTGCAGACAAAACACTTGCACAGGGAAGGGGGTGGAAATGCGGGAAAATGTGATAGGTGTAAGTGCTCTTTGAGAATTTCAAGAAGACGATGACGGGGCTTTATATGGAGTTTAGACAATTTGGCTTATGATTGTTCCCGACAGACTTCTAAAAAGTAAGAAATCACTAAAATACGTCGCAGAGAGCGATAATGAGGTCGGTTCTGGTACCCGAGAAAACGTAGCCAAAACGAGCTTATTATAATTGCAATACCGTTGAAAAGAACGGTAAATAGAATACATTTCAGCCGGGAAATGTGGTGATAGCCGACGGGGACTGAACATTAGAGTACTGTAGGCAGAACGAGGGTGAGAATGCATCGCATAGTTTTTTACGCCTGGTTCAGCGATGGTAGTTTTGCTATTAATGGTTCGCTAAACGTTCCAGTGCCTTGATTAATCTAAGAAATATATACTTCATCTGAAGTAATCTCCGTTCTGGCTTCTTGAGGCCACCCGTTAAGAGAAGTGTTCAAAGAAGTTTTTTGCACACAACAGCATTGAATTGGAAAATAAAACGTGCTATCCAAAGATTTACTGACATGGGCATGTATTCCATTTACTATTTTTAGCGAAATGTGGGCCGCGTTCTCCTACCCGGAAGCGCAAAAGTATCCTACATTTGCGAGAAGAATCAAATTTTCTGAATCCGCAGTGCCATCGTGTCATGTCACACACTAAACAAACGGATCTCACGTATCGCCTACATCTGTTTGTCCAAAAGTCAAAATCCTACGAGAGCAAATTGTTTGGAATGTTTAAACAGGCGTGAATGACACTCGGAAACAGCTTATAAGGGCGATGACTCTCACTTCCGGTAGTCGTCACATCAGCTCCCTCTCTTCTCTGCAGCAGAACTTCTGCTTCCCTTTGTGAACCGCCTAAAAAATTCTAACCACAACTCTAAAAATTCTAACAGTCTAAAAAATTTTCGGCTTTTTATGATAAAATGTGTAGGATATTATTTAAAAAACTGACCGCTAAGGAAATCATCCGCGATTTTGAAGAATTTCAAACGGAGTGCTAATTTTCACCAATTTTCACCAACTTTTCCATACTTGAATCTCTAAGTAAATCACTGTGCTATTTATCTGTCTTTAACTCCAATTTTGTAGTTGACTTTTTTAACAAAACTGCAGTCTTGTGAGAAAGAACGATTTTTGTGCAATTCCCTTAAAAACGAGTACAACTTTATTTTAAAACTAGAACAAGAACAAGTTTTTTAAAGGAAAAATCTCCGAAACAAGTGGCGACCTGTACGATGTATGTGCGTACAGCTCGTTCAATCAATCAATCCATTGCTTGATGGTTCAATCAATCAATCAATTGCTTGATGATTTTGGAAAAATTCCACTGAACAAGTGCACTTGTGAAAAGTATCCAAAAAGCTATTAAAACGTATTATTTAGGTAAAAAATGCTGTGCGTCGCCATCGCCTGCTTTGCATTGGTTTCGTCGGTGTCAGCTGTGGTGTTCACTGATCTGAACTGCACCGACGGGGGTACAACTACAACAAAGGTTTGCTCTAAAGCTACGTATCTACAGATATTTAGTCATTTCTTAGTTTCTGTTAAGAGGCCAGCAAAAAATCTATTCAAAAACGAGTGTCGTAGCTCCAATACGCCCTTTTAAAAACTTATTTGTTCAACCTTAGGCATCACTTCCTAGCTCATGCCACATTCACTCAATTTTAGCACAGGAAACCCTATTTTAGCAAATTTCGTGAATATTGAGAATTTGCCATTTGCTCTGTTTTAGGGGAAGCTTTATAACAGGAGACGGACTTATTCTATACTATCGTCGGCTCCTATATTTTGAAAGATAGATGGGTGTTGGTTCAGAGCATTTGAGTCCAAATCTGCACTCATCGGTACGAAAAAAAGGGGTGAAATCCATCGTTCAGGCCTTAACGAAGAAATTTGAGAGCGCTCGAAGTAGAGGAGGCTGTGAGCCTATGCTCCACTCAGTGACGTCATTCACCCAACGGATGAGCAGCGAACTCCATCTGCCCACCTAATCTTTGACGACTTGGTCTAAGCTTCTCTGAGCTTCGTGCTCGATGGGTTCTAGATCTATGGAGAGTTATTCACACTTGCGTGTATCGCGTTAGGATCTATTCTAGTCGGAGGGGGGCACATTGTATTTTTGCCCTACATTCCCCACCTTAAACTTGCTCAAGGGCTCTACTTGTTGCCTCGTAATATTGGCTTTTTGATGGCATTTGGGAAAATTCAAGTCAGGTAGCCACGTGGCGTGACACTGCTGATACAACTGTAACCATATGGTTGGCCTCTCCAGACTAGGATAGATCCTCGCTTTACACTGAGCATCGCCCTCGTCCCTCGTAGCTTTGCGACGATGAACCTCGTCCAACCTATGTACAGCCAGGTTTTTCTTGAAAAAAAAATGAGAACCGCATGATGATTATGGTGCTAGTCGTTAATGTGGCCAGCATGGGAGGCGAGAACTGCCAGTCGTATGCTTGTGATTGACTGACGCCTTCCCGCTTCCCCATTTAGGCTATTTTCAGGACTGGTACTAAGGTTTCCTTCCCATATAACCTATGACGTGGCTTATTAGCAGTAAAGTTTATGAATTAGCACTATTAGAGGGCAAAGGCACCATAATGTCCTAAAATAGAGTTTCTTGCTTCAGCAATTGGTGGACTACAGTAGTCTCAGAAGCGTTTTCGCTACAATAAATAGTAGGAAAAACGTTGAAATATAAAGCAGTTTCAGTGCGTCAGCCGCTATAAGAGACACAGCTGTCAAGATCGGCGTCAATCAATACCTTTGAGGATGCGCTACGCATTCGACTTTTACGGAGTATAGTGGAGGGCGTGATAACCCTAAAGTGCCGTCGTGCCGGGAAAAAATAACTGTGCCGCTTTGTTTCCCTAAAAATTCTTGTGCAACATAAGCCCACATATGTATGTGCCGGTGAAGGCATTTTGAATGCGAGTTTGTCCAACCCAATAGAGTGTAAGTGCTGTGGGGGTCCGCTGGTAGGTAAGAGGCGACGCTATGTCCATCTGAAGCCAAGTCACCGTTATCGGATAGTCAAATGATTTCATTTCTGCTAAACTCGACCTTGGAATCGGTTCCATGTGCAAAGAGCAGGTGTCCTCTTCATGTTCTCCCATTCATAAAGAGGCGAACTATCGGAATCAGTAGCTTTGTTGGTGAAAGTTATGAGAGAAACTAGCGCTTATTGGTGGAGAATCGAAGTTGAGTAGGTCAGACGTTTTGCCGAATCCTGAGTTCCATCAAAAGCCCCGTAGCTGTAGTGCTCCATCAATGCATACGTGCAGCTTCAAGCAAAGGAGCTAATGGGCAGGGAAAGAAAGAATTACTCTAATTAGGGCTGCTCCCCTGGCAGCGCTAATTAGGGTAATCTCTATAAAATCTAGAAACTGGCGTTTTCAGTTCGTTGGAGTGGCGACAGTCTGCGATGACAAGTACTCAACGGCCGCGTGCACCATGATCTTCGGTGTTGCTGCCATTGCCGGAGGCGGAACGGACAGGGACGTGAAGTGCAACACGGTACGAACGACCTCATCGCCAGATTAACGTTCAACTCATTTTACGGTTCTCCTCCTAATTTCCAATTTTCCAGGACGCCAACGGAATCAGTGAGGAGGTCAAGCAACTCGCCATCTCCGTCTGCCCGAAAAGTTGTGGCTACTGCTGCGAGACAACTGATTACAAGTGCAGCAACGTAGACTGTGGGTCGTCAGCAAGGTCTTCCGATGGCTTGCTCCTGACAAATACCCATCGATTCAGATCCGAGAGTGAGATGCTCCACCATCACGCAGGCGCAGTGCAGAGATCCTACCTGGAGAACGATCATTGCTCAGGATTGTCCGAGTGCCTGCGGCTTCTGCCTCGCAGGTCAGAAATGGCAATGCTTGCCTTCTCTCTGCTTTTAAACCGCAAGCTGTTCCAGGTGGATGCGTCGACACGGCTATTGAGTGCGCTAACGATCCTTCCATATGCAGACAAGTCGACATGCAGGCTTTCGTAAAGGTCCACTTTTTAAAAAATTAATTTTTATCTAGCTGCCAGACAGCAGACAGCCTAATAGCCCATAGCTCTACCCTAGTAATTGTCCTGCTGGCCACTTTCTGTGATCCTTCTCGACTGGCCAATATATTTACGCGACTTACACCTCAAACTGTCAATTCGATACAGATGTCGACAAAATCGATTGATATTGATCGTCGATCGACGCTGTTTACCTGTTGAGAAGCATGACGCTATTTCAACAAATTTATCTGGTTCCAACCCCTAATATCCTACTTTCTTCAGTTTTCGATAAGATCGATTGATAATGTCAAATTGATCTGCTTAGACCCTGTTCATACTTCGCGACGGGAGCGACTGGGTCGCTAGAGCAATGCATACGGATCGAATGGTGCTGAGTGATCGCCCAGCAATAATCGATACGTATGATTTACCTGGACGACGTTCGCTCCCGTCGCGAAGTATGAACATGCCCTTACATGTTGTGATCCCTATCCATCGGCTAACGTTCCCAAACGATTCCCTCATCAAACGGAAACTTGTGGACGCAGCTGTGGCTGGAGTGATTCAGAAAACCGTCGTGGTCAGCTGAGGGAATTCTTTGGTTGAAGTGGAAGGGCAGCTACTATGATATTTACCGATAGGTGAAAGGATTTTCGCTCAGTCGTGAAACTGGGGTGCTCATTTACCCGCCGTAAAATGAGTGTAGTTCCAGAACTATCTTCCACACAGCAGTGCTTTACGATACATTATTTTCACGTAATAATTTCAAGAGCATTTCGGGAGAAAAGTTGTGAAAAATCAAAAGTGAAGAGAAAGGTTTCATTTGCAGGTGTACTGCCAGAGGACGTGTGGATACTGCGCCACCACTACGACCACAACAGGTTTGAGTAGAATCACCGTTTTTTGGGTTATTTTTTGACTGAAAAATCAATTTAGTCGCCAGTTCTTCTGCAACTTGTCTGTATGCTGTTAACGCGAACGCCAAGTAAGCGAAATAAGTCTGATCACTTGTTGAACCTCTCATCTGTCGTGTTTACAGCTGCGCCACATGGATCAAGAACGGCTTCTGCACCAACACGTTCTACACGCTGGCTCAGAGGAAGGCGTACTGCGCCAAATCCTGCAACCTCTGCTAGAAGAACGACATGAAGATTGCAGCACACACACACTAGGGCCTCCGTAGAATAGCACGACACAGAAAATTCCACATCAAAGTGAATGGACCTGACTAATCCGTTTTACTGTGATAAAAACATTCGGAAATCTTTGTTCTGTTCTTCACATTGCGGTTTTTGGAAGTGTTCCTTCTCACTCACTTGAATGAATGTCGAGTATCCTAAATCTGGATGCTTTTTCTCATTGGATGAACGCTGTCCTGTTGTGAGCATATCACGCAGAAGTGAAATGCGTGGCGCACTAAAACAGTGAATGATTACCGGTTCACCTCTATTCGTTATTAACCTATCTATTTATAATATTGCCAGACATTTAGCGGCCTATCGGCCGCAAAACGTCTGGTTGGGGGCTTCGCCCCAAAACTCCGAAGACAAAACGCCTTGGACAACACGACTGTTTATTGACATTTCGGCCTTCCTTAGAGAAGAAAAAAACTAGTCTGATTTATTATATAGAGTAGAGAAAGGTAAGCTCCTCAAAACAATTGATGTAAGGCTTGTAGACTGCCCACCGCATTAGTGCGATTCCCTTCCGAAGGATCAAATCTGGAAAAAATTGATAGTCGATCGGTTATTCGGTCAACCGATACTGTTATCTTGTTTTAAATATTGTCTGAATGCCTTTAGGTTGTAGTGTTTCCTTCGAGCAAGAGTAATGCTTTCCAAGAGACTGTCGAGTGACTTCCACTCCAATTGGTCAAATTAAGGCGCGAACCGATAACTGCGGTCGAAAATCGATAAAATCGATCGATATTGGTTTCCTCACCGGCCATCATAATCGCGTGGCTCCGTGTCATAAACTCCGATCGAAAAATCGGCTCAAAGCGGCTCGGAGGTGGTTACCATGCGAGGCAGCCTAACTAAATGTTGTGCGGTCTACCCCTGTGGTCAACTGAGCTAGGCTACTCCTGTTGTAACTGAATATTCGTGTGCCTCCTTACGAAGATATCTACTGAATGCGAGGTGACCCCCCTCCGAGCCACTTTGCGCCGAAAAATCGATGCAATCGATGGATGTGGGTTGTCCGATCGAATACTCCTACTCGTTTGTCCGATTCGGTCATTTCACGCTAATTTTGGTTCACTTCTGTCGACGGCACATAAGGATAGCCCTGACAGGTTTTACATGCGCATGCGTGTTACTTTTACGCGTTTAAGATGTCTTACTGGTTCACACAGGTTTGTGACACACACAGACGGACAAACGAACTAGTAGAATAGTAGGATATGGTGTCATTGTTGTTTAATGATGACAGAATTCTTTTCATATAGAGTAGGACATGTGTGAAGAGGGCGCGTGCCGCACTCGGCTGTCGGCAACAGTCCGTTCTCGCATGCCACCGCAACTGGTTGAGGGTTCGGTTTGTACTCCACCTATTCGCAAGATTTTCGAATATTCGAATGGTTTCGAATGAGGAGAATCCTCGAACATTTGGATTCTAATATATTCAAAAGTGCTGCTTCCCTGATTCTTCGAATCCGAATACATCCACAAACGCGGTTTTTCGAGTATTCGAATCCGAATATTCGATTCGAATATTTGAACATCGATTTACAAAGAGGAAGCGCGCGTAAGGTCCGTTAACATTGGTGGCCATCTACGAGCGACTTTTTAGTTTGTTGCCGTGGAGAATTTTCATTTACTTGGAGAGCTTTTCCAAAGCTTGTTTCTATGATTTAAGCGCTAACATTTCTACAAGATCGCTTTGTTCAAAGCTGAAAAAAATCAAGTAATGTAAAGGGTCATTGCAACAAGTATAGCCTTCCTATGAAATTTTGTCCTGTGTAGCGTGGTCAACTGATACAGTCTAAATAACTCACCTCAACTCAACGGAAGGTAACCAGAGTGGTTGATCCGACCCTTATATTGACCAACATAGCAGGAATGCCCGCCATTGAGTTAGTGGAAATGCTGAATCACTGCTGCTCATCACCACCCTCGAAACTTCTATGCGAAACTTCTAACTTCTGCGGTACGAGACTTGTTTGTTAGGATAAAAGATTAATACACGCTCAAACTGTATCCAGACCTGCCGTAGTTGTTGAACGGAAAACATTAGGTTGTCCGGAAAGTTCTCAGCGTTTTGTGTTACTATTTTTGATTCGTCTATTATCAAGTGAAAATTCACCTTGCGTTGCGCATTAATTCTACACCAAATAATTTATGTTTCAACGTTGTTTTATACTTCTGTTCATGAAGGGCCTATTGAAGTATGTCGATGGAGCAATTCCGAACGGTATTTTATTTGAACCTCAATTTGGGACAAACCGCAGCCGAGACAGCTCGACAAATCAATCAAGTATGGGAGCCTAATAGCGTTGGAGAAAGCACTGTGCGCCAGTGGTTCAGTAAATTTCGGACCGGAGATTCCGGCCTCGAAGATGATCCCCGTAGCGGTCGACATATATATTAGGGGGGCCAAAAGTAATGAGACACCCCATGCCGTGTCCATATATCTCGTGGCTGGAGTCTGGATTCGTACTTGTTGTATTTGTATGTTTGTATGCTACTTACTGAAGCCCATCTGAAAAGTTACCACTTCCGCCCTTTCCAGAATCTTGCCAAAAGCCCCAGCCTGTCTCATGCCGAAACCCCAGTCTGACGAGTCGACCTGTGTCGCGCAAATCTCCCCCAATTCCCAGCCCCGAGCAGCCTGGGCTCAATATTCACGCAAGATGAGAAGTACGTCTTCTACCTTAACCCTGCCAAGCAGCGAGTCTGGGTGAGGCCTGGTGAATTGTTACCGACCTTCGTTCGGCGAGATGTTCACGGCGAGAAGCATCTTTGGAGCTTTTGGGTCTGCGCTCATGGATCGGTTTACCGGAGGCTGTTTCCCAAGAGCACCGCGATGAACTCCAAGGCCATGGTGAACGAAATAGAGGAGATGGGCAGGTCTATCTCGCTCGCTCTTATTCATTCGCAGCGCTTCAAGAAGGTTCTCCTCTTCGACAACGCCGCACCCCATCGGGAACAAGTAATCACGGATAAGCTTGGCCAGCTGGGCTACGTTCACATGCCTCACCCACCGTATTCGCCGGACATCTCTCCATGAGACTACTACTACTTCTAGAGCCTACAGGACTTCCTGGTCGGAAGGGACACAAGAACCCAAGCAGTCTTTGACAACCATATCGAGCAGTTGATCAACACCAGGCCCAAGCAATTCTGGAAGGATGGGATCAGGAAGTTGGCTGAGCGATGGCAGCAAGGTCCTTGCCCTTAATGGCAAATACACTCCTCAGCATCGTTGAGTTGTAATTGAGTTATAAGGAGATAAAGATTTTTTTTTCATTTTGTCTCATTACTTTTGCCCCCCCCCCTCCCCTAATAGAGCGATGCTGGACGACGAGTTGAAGGAGTTGGTCGAAGCTGAGCCATCCCAAACAGTTCGCGGGACAGCGGAAGAGCTAGACATCAGTGATACTGCTGCGCGGATGCTTTGAAACGCCTTGGAAAGGTGAAAAAGCTCGTAAAGTGGATGCACCACGAGTTGAGTGAGCGGCTGAAATTGTTATGCTTCGATATTTGTTCTTCTCTACTTTTACGCAACAAAACTGACCCGTTTTGGATCGGTTCATCACTTGTGATGAAAAGTGGATTCTGTACGATAACATGGTACATCTACGACGGTGGATGGACGCTGACGAACCCCCTAGACATTTTCCAAAGGCGAACCTCCACCAAAAAAAGGTAATGGTCACTGTTGGTGGTCCGCAGCTGGTGTAATCCATTATAACTTTTTGGCACCAGGCCAAATGAACAAAGTAGAGTCCTACTGTAAGGAAATCGACGAAGTGCACCGAAAATTGCGTCAACTTCAGCCAACATTGGTCAACGAAGAGGCCCGATTTTTTTGCACGATAACGCCCGCTCACACGCTTCACAAGTCACTATTCGAGAATTGAACGAATTAAGGGTTGAAGTTCTGCCTCACCCAACATATTCTCCAGACCTCTCACCAACCGACTACCACCTTCTTAAACACTTTCAGAGCTTTCTCGCTTTTAAAACCTTCACCAATCAGGACCAAGCCAAAACAGCTTTCGTGGATTTTGTCAAATCTCGACCAACTAATTTTTTTCGCTGATGGAATAAGTCGACTGATGTGACTGAAGTTGTGAAAAAGTGCAAACGTGTGTTGATTCGGACGGTGCTTATTTCGACTAAATCCGATAGGATTTGAGAAAGTCATGGTAGCCCAAAGTGAAGCACTCAAAACGCTGAGAACTTACCGGATAACATCATAGATGATACGAATCAGGACCATGGGGATGGTGATACGTTAATGAACGTTTTGTAGTAAATAACTGCTTTAACGAAATGTGAACGACGAATGACAGGTTTCAAACAGGTATCCCTTATCTTGTAAGGGGGATGGCTGTTATATCGTCTGAAAACCTTTCCTTTGGAGCGAGTTATTGCATTTCGAAGGAGATGTTTCAAAACGACGAAACGACTTCTGTACCATTCCATTATTTTATTAGGTTGGTGCATAAGTTCTCGGACATTTGATCCCTCCTGAATTGAAAGCGCATTTTCCCGCTAAATTTCTCACATGTATCAACGCGTAAATGATCGATCGATCACCTGTCACCTGTCACCTGTCGTCCCGTTGATCATCGAATTGCTCGAGCGGGTGCCAGCAGCGTCTCCATTCGTCCCTGTCGCGTGCCAGAGTGGTCCAATGGATCCTCCTCGCTCGAGGAACACGAAGAGCGTCATATCGGTCGTTCAGGGCTTTAACGAAGAAGTCCGACCAACGCGTTGGTGGGCGTCCTGGTGTTCTTTTGACATCCCGCGGAATCCAGTCGGTGATGGCTCTCGTCCAGCGGGTGTCTGCGAAGCGCATTACGTGGCCGGCCCACCTAATTTTCGACAACTTAGCCCACGCGACAGCGTCTCTGATCTTCGAACGTCGGCGAAGCTCGGAACTCCGGAGGCCTTCTCTCACTTGCGTGAGTCGTGTCACTCCGAGCATCGTCCTCTCGATTCCACGCTGCGCGACGCTGATCGCGTGTTCATCCTGCTTTCGTATAGCCCAGGTCTCTGAGGCGTATGTTAGGGCAGGAAGAACAGTGGAGTCGAATAGGTGGGCACGGAGTCGGACGTTCTTCGTCTTCTTCGCGACTTCTTCGACGCTCTTGAAAGCTCCCCAAGCCGCTCTTTTCCTCCTGCTCAGCTCTGGTGCTAGGTCGTTGGCCATGTTGACTTCGCGACCCAGATACACATAGCTGGAGCATTCGGAGATGTTCGTTCCGTTGAGCGAGAATGGGGCATCAGAAACCCATCCGTTCTTCATGAACATCGTCTTCGTAAGATTCAGCTGCAGTCCAACGTTCCCACATACACGATCGAAGTCAGCCAGCATTCGCTCCGCCTGGCTGATGCTCGGTGTTATGAGCACGATGTCGTCAGCGAAGCGAAGATGGTGCAGTTGCCGGCCGTCGACCTTCACTCCCATGTCTTCCCATTCTAGTTCGCGCATGACGTTTTCGAGAGTGGTGCTGAAGAGCTTCGGGGATATGGTATTCCCTTGCCGAACCCCTCTCTTCACGTCGATGATGACGTCATTGTAGAATGGTGAGATCTTGGTCGTGAATCCACTGTACAGCTCTCGAAGGACTCTGATGTACTGAGTAGGAACGCCCTGAGTGAGCAGGGCTTCGATGACCGCTTCAGTTTCGACAGAGTCGAATGCCTTCTTCAGGTCGATGAACGTAAGGCAAATCGGCAGCTTGTACTCTCGCGACACTTCGATGAGCTTCGTAATGGTGTGTATGTGGTCGATCGTGCTGAATCCTCTCCGAAATCCTGCTTGTTCGCATGGCTGTCCTTCGTCCAGCGTTCGGCCGATCCTATTCAGGATAACTCGAGTGAACAGCTTGTAGACTACGGACAGCAGGCAGATCGGGCGATAGTTGCCAATGTCGTGCACGTCTCCCTTCTTGTACAGCAAGACGGTCCTGCTGGTCTTCCACTGAGATGGAACCTTGCACTCCGACAGGTAACGTGTGAAGAGCCGTGCCAGGGTGTTGATGAGCGCTGGCGGGAGGTTCTTCAGGTGTTCGGGTCTGATCCTGTCGGGACCGGGTGCTGTACGTTTCTTCACCGACGAGATGGCGTGTCGGATCTCGGAAGGGAGAACAGAGGGGACGACGTATCCATCCTGCGGAAGATGGCATGGGGGCAGGTGGACGTGGCTATCGAAGAGATCGGAGTAGAAGTCGTGGATGACCTTCTCCATGGTCCTTCTGGAAGAGGTGACGGTTCCGTCGGGACGTCGGAGAGCGGTCATCTTGGTCTTGAAGTTAGTGAAGTCTCGGCGGGCATTGCGTATGCTTAACCCTGCCTCTGCAGCTTCAGCCAACACTTCCGTCCTTCTCTCCTTAAGATCCTCCTTTATCGCCTCTCTGCATAGCTTCGCAAGCTCGGACGTCAGTTGGTAGAGTTGCCTGACGCTCGTGCTGCTCCACGGTGGCGTATCACCTCGAGTGTTTCCGGAGACAAACGTCTCTTGGTGGTCTTCAAGCTCTCAGCTTCCTTAGCACTATCGTGGAGATGGTGCACGAAGCGGTCGTATTCCTCGTCGACGTTGTCCATGACGGCATCTTCCCAAAGGCCGGCAAGAGAGGTGTAGAGGTCCTAGTTGATGGTCGTTCTGGGACTCCTCTTCTTGAACTTCGCGGCCTTCTCTCCTTGACGCGAAAAGCGGAACCTTGCGCGAAGGAGGCGGTGGTCCGATCCCGTGTAGAACTTGGGGACAACGGAGACGTCGGTCAGGCAATACTTGCGGTTGAAGATGATGTGGTCGATCTCGTTGTGGAAATGACCACCGGGAGATTCCCAGGTCCATCGTAGGGAGGGAGGCTTCTGGAACTGCGAGTTTCCATGGATTCCTGCATCAATCTGGCCTCAATGCCAACGAATCGTGTCGTCCGTCGCCTGAAGGATGTTTACAACGAGAGTGCTTCTGCTCGAAGCACTGTGTACCAGTGGTTCTCGAAGTTTGCAGTTGGTGAATTCTCCGTTGAAGATAATGAACGAGAAGGGCGCCCGATGACACTGGATTTGGATGGCCTCCGAAGTAGAGTGGAAGCGGACCCATACCAAACCACTCGCGAACTATCAAGCACTCTTGGTGTTAGTCACTCAGCAGTCGTTCGAGGATTGAAGTCGATTGGCAAGGTGCAAAAATTGGGTCGCTGGGTACCTCACGACTTGACACAACATGACATGGATCGCAGAGCCGATGTCGCTCTGTCTCTGCTTACCCTCAGACGTACCCACGGATGGCTGGACAACCTTGTCACCGGGGGTGAGAAGTGGATACTCTACTCTAATTACCACCGGCGTGCACAGTGGGCTGACGCAACTGGAGAGGCAGAGGACGTTCCGAAACCCGACCTTCACGTGAAAAAGGTGATGCTATGCGTTTGGTGGAGCGTTCTTGCGGTAGAATACTGGGAGCTGCTGGGCGAAGGGAAAACAGTGACGGCAGAGGTTTGCGTCAACCAACTGAGGAAGTTGAGGGCCCACCTTCAAACCACACGAGTATAGAAAGTGAAGGTGTATTTTCAACACGACAACGCTAGACCGCATATTGCTAGAGCGACGGCGGCTGAGCTGGCGGACTACGGATTGACCGTTCTTCCACATCCACCTTACTCACCAGATCTCGCTCCTTCTGACTGTCATTTGTTTTCAAGCCTTCAACGCTATTTGGACGGCCAGCAATTTAGGGACCGAGAGGATGTCAAGGAGGCACTGCTCACATTTTTCGAATCACAACCGGCCACGTTATGGAGAAAAGGCATCCATGACTTAACAGCACGTTGGCGAAAGACAATTGATGTAGAGCGTGGTTACTTCAAATGATTTGATATTGTTGTTCGTATGTTGTGATAATAAATATTTCATGCCCCAAATGTCGAGAACTTATGCACCAACCTAATACAAGGGGCAATACACAGGCTACGAGTGTGCATTGCCTAGGATTTCCTATGTGATTTATTTGGGCCAGGTGTACTGTTTTCCTTACAAACGGTGACACGCTTTTTTTTATTCCACGACAACTTTACAAATATAATATCTAATGACACAAATGGTCTAGCGATGAAACCAGTAACAACAACTTTAACGACATTTGAACGTCGAGTGACATGTAACACACAGATATCCTGTGTCTTGCATGAGTGGATAACGCATCCGTAACTTGAAGTCAGCCGTAGAAGTGGTGAGACAAGTCTGATTCCGAACCACCATTCTCGTCGTGAATGCTGTAGAAATTCTCGAGGCTGAAATAATATTCGAATTGACTTCAAGTGTCAAACGTAGCCTTAAAGATGAAGGCACACTTCAAGAGATGTATAATAGTAGTAGACCACTCTACAACGGTAGGTTCCATGAATCTATCTTGGTCGAAAAAGGGTGTTGCTCGAAAAGCGAAACAAATGTAAGTTCTGTGTGACCTCTCCTCACTAAAAAATTGCAAAGTACGGTCCTCTTAAAGGCCAGTTCGCGACGCTGTCTGTGTAAACTATTAAAGTGTACTTCCTGTTGCCAAAAAATTGAAGTGGATTGCCCCACCGGCTAGGATAGATCCAGTGTTTATTTCGGTAGCATTTAGAAAGACCTCACTTCTCTATCGACATGACGGCTAGATACACGTTTGCTCTGGCAACAGAGTACCAACTTAGTTCTTCTCTAACGAATAGAGCAATGTTGTGAGGCACCTGCCCCAGTCAGCCTCAGTCGCTCTCGGACATTCGCGGCCACAGAGTTTCATGGCTAACGAAAGAGCTGATTAAACAATGTCCACACGTGGACGTATTCATTCCTGAACAAACACTGCTTCTAAATTTAATGAGCTTCTGTAGGAAAATAGAACTATGTGGTCTATATGATCTCATGCATCCTCCCAACAAGGATGACATAGAAGCACACAGCCACAATTATTTGCTTGAGATAACGAAGGTCGCAAGTTGAGCAAAATGAAATCGAAATCGGCTCTCGACACTGCAACGTGCCCTTTCTTGATTCACAATGTGAAACCTTCGCATTTCGAATTGCCTAGGTGAGCTAATTGCCTAGATAAAGAGGTTTAGAACAAGCTGTCAATTTTCAGTAGACTCGACCTGTTTGAGGAGGGGATTATTTTTCTGGATTCCCCTGCAGCCATGATTTTTAAGCAAATGCCGGCTAGAAACTTGATCAGTCCAAACTCCTCCAGGATAGGGAACGCTTTGTCTAGTGTAATGGCTAAAGCTAATTGCGACCCGATGGTTTGCAGTATAATAGCCACCTGATGAATTCACGAACTCAAGTTCTGACAGAATTGTTGGAATTCTTGCATCTAGAGAAGAGTAATTTTCCTCCTTTGTGCATTGCTTCGCCAAAAGTTGGCCATCGGAATGCTTTGCTCTTTTTTCCCTACCCCCCCCCCACTCTCTCTTTTTTCTTTTATTCACTTATCTTTATTTCCTTACGTTACACCCCTCCCCTTCGTGTTCACTCTCGTGTAGAATCGGTTGAAATAGCTTTCCCATATAAGATGTTGGGACAGCGATAAAAACGGGAACCGTGCAGGAAGCAAGGTTTAAACAGCTACGGATATACCAAAAGAATACCGAAAATCTATCAGTTGAGGCGGGGGCTAGAGTTCGTGGAAATTCATGGTAAACTAAAGGGCCCACTGTGTAAGCTTGGGGAAAATTTAGAATCAGGACAACAAGAAAAAGAGAGAGAAACGGGACCTCCCGTATCGACACGGGTGCGCCTTTTCTAGTGTCAGCTCCCACTTATATTTTTACGAATATCAAATATCATAAACAATATCAATATTGAATATCATAAACTCACAGGAGCATCACAGAAACCGAAAAACAACGAGTTTCTGATCACTCATCCATGTTCTATGGCATTCTCACAGGAACTTCTGTTTTGCACCGACGACACAACAGCTAAAAAGAAAACTTCGGAACAAAGAAAACTTTCTAAATGTATCGTCTTGAAATCTATGTACATAGCTTCGACATTTCGTTTCCCAGAACCGCCTGCGCTACAGTACGGGACATATTACTCCGTTCATTCGCCGGAAATCTCGGAAAGGTCAACATAGGCCGCTTTGGAACGGTCCAAAGCGGCCTTTTCAAATAACTTTTTCAAAAATTAGGTACTTGTAAAAAGAAACATATATTTGAGCTCAGCAGCTCAAGTTTTATCTTGTGACCTATAGATCTCAGTAGAGTTGAACAATGCATATAGGCCCGACAGAATCAATCGAGTGGGCGCGACAACCTGTAGAGCGATCGAGCGACAGCTTGTAGAGTGAGCGTTTGGGGAGTTTTATCACAAATTTGCAGCCGCACAACTCAGAAATTGCTCTAAGACTGTCCAGGGAGCCTTTGTAGTGTGTCTTCTGTGCTTGTCATCAAGAGATTCTAACTGCTTATTCATCTTTGCTTCTTGATCGCAATATCGCTGCACGTGTTGTAGCAGAATATCACCGCAAACTAATTCGCTCATGGATCGTAGAAACGTCACTGAAATTTTCAAGGACGAGTTCGGTGTACTCGTTCTTGTAATGCGGTATAGATGAGAGCCTAGGGTTAGCTACCAGAATCCTGCACAAATGCACCTAGAGTATTCCGAGTTTCGAGGTCTCCTTTTAAAATCTAACAAAATACAAACAATTCATAAGATCATGTTCTGCTCCACAACGACAAATGGGCTGCTTGTGTCCGCGTTCAGGTTAGCATATCTGTCGTGATAGCTCCAGGGCAAGTAATTGAATTCAGATTGCAGTTGTACTCTCTTCTACATAATGTAGAACGATAAATGTGCTGATGTGAAGGGAAGTTACCCGCATACCAAGTTCATAAACTTCAAAATTCATTTAGATTCACTTTTATATGGAACTTCAAGTTTGCAAACGTTCTGCAATATTAGTAGACACTCTCTAAAACACCTGAAGCAGAGGTTGGGGTTTACGAAATTACTTCCACTGATGGTTTAGACCAGCCGTTTAGAAAAAGAGAAGGAAAGCTCTTGAAGGCCTACCCTTCCGAAAGCTGTGGATATCACGATTTGCATCACCGTAAGGAACCGAAATTGATGGAGCATCTACAAGGAGGACTAGGCCTCTCTATCGTCCACCAAACCTTACAACCGGAAGTGTTGCAAAATAATGAAGAGCATCCATCTACAAAAAGAAAACTTCCGTAGCGGACATGCTCCATTCATATGCTTACCTTCATCTATGATTTGTCAACGAATTCAAAATTCTGAAGAAGTTTATTATTTCTTATCATCTGGAGTGCTAAATTTTTTATAATACCGCACGGTTATCGATTCGGAGGCAGCTAAAAATCTCTTGCGAGAAAATTCTACACATTTATAAATGATAATACAAATTTATAAATAAATAATAAATTTAGCTTCAGAATTATGCCGTTAATGTTTCGGACTATTCTGGGCTCCGATGAAGGGGAGTCCCTAACCCATAATAAGGCTGTTAACAATCTTGGTCGATACCTCAGCAAGAACACTGTAGATGAACAACATCATGCCAAGCATTATTGATAGTCAAACCAGTACAGTGCCTCCTGCCTTCTGAAAAGTCTAACCATAAGGCTAGCTGAAGAACATTGGCATAACGTTGACGATTAGATGCATTGTCCTTTAAAGGCTGAATTGCCTTTAAAGGACAATGCATCTTTGCCAGAGCACCTTGTGAATGAAAAAGTGTTAGAATTTCTAAAATTTGTTGCCAGTTGACGACAATATTTATTGTTTGTGTTTATAGGTTTGTCATAAAGTGGAAACATTTTTAAAAAGTAAATGCACGGAAAAGAGCGTGTATGTAGGAAAACGGTGCCTGCTCTGGGGATTGCTGTAGCGGCCTACTACAGGAGGAATGCGCAAGAAAAATAATTTAGGATGGACACATAAGGTAATTGCATAGGGGCGCGTGGAGAGCAGTCGGAGGAGGCTCCGGCTGTCGCCTGCACCCGATACCAGGTTCCTGGTTCGGATTTCCCGCCCAGGCCAACCAAGCCTTTCTTCCCTCTGGGCTCTGTGAATTGGTACCAGACTTGTCTGGGAAGGATAAAGCGCTGACTTGTTCATCGGCTGGCCACCGCAAGTCATTGTACGGCCAAATACACATTCAAACCGACTCCATGACATCCCGTAGAAGTAGAATGCGTGGCGCATCCCAAAGGGGATTGAATAACGCCATCCTTTGTCCTTTATCCTTTTAATTGCGTAGAATCGTCACATTGCTAAGTCTTGGCGCGAAGTAATTTGTTGACAATGTTATCTAAAAATCCTGCTGAACTATCTTAGGCAAGGCGGTCACCACTGGGCGAAAATCCTTTCATCTATTGGTGAACCTCACACAGCAAAGAGTTCTCTTTCACATAAATGAAAGTTCACCTCGATCACTGAGGTTTCCAGAATTAGTCTTGTCACAACTGTCACCGTTGCTCTACATAAGCTGGAAAAGGCGTACATAAAAAGCAATGCCAGCAAATAAATTTCCACGAGGTTTATTCGTGCGAGATAATGAATTCAGCCTCTAGCGCATCACGTATATGACTTCTGAAACGTACATGACTTCTGGAAAGTTGGAAAGAAGAAGTGTCTTTGTAGTGTTGGTAGGGAATGCCGTTTTAAGAAAAGCGCCATTTCCTCATCAAAGGATGAAAGGCAAGCACTTTGGTTAACAAAGTAAAGATGCTGTTAAGGGGAAGAGCTTCGTTAAAACGCGCACAATAATAGGCATTCAATGCCATTCTTTGTCCGATTGGAAACATATTCCTGGTCTAAGTTTTCCTTACCGTAGTTGTGAATCATGGTCCCGCTAAATTTCCCACGAACTTTTCCATGAAGTTGAACGGATGGAATTTCAGCGGCATTTGAAATAGACGTTTTAAGCCAGGATAGTTGAAATGCCGGTGAAATACCGTTCACTTGAAGACTTTTTGCAGTCGACAACTTTGAGTGTTTGAGTGCGTTTTAACAGGACGTCATCTCATTCTAGAGAATCTTCTTTCTAAAACCTTTTGGTTCAAATTCTTAACAGGGACATTGAAGAACTTTGTAGAAGGACACAACAAGAAAGTATTGTATTGCAATAGAGAAAGGAACAAAGTCTTACCGTAGTCGGGTCAAGCAGTGGATTCCTCACTGTGTATGTCACAAAAGGGACAAATGCTGAACTGATGCTGACGGTGGCCACCGTCGTGCTGCCGAAGTGCCGGCCATGCGTTGGCGATCCTTTCGATCGCTCTGTACTCCACTGTTGATTCAGCTGGCTTGTACCGTTGCTTGCTTGCCGATGCGGATGTGTCGTAGCCAGTGTCCAGCACAGAAATCTGACGCACAATGCGAATGGATTAATTCGAAACACCGGGTAGAATCTAAATAAATACAGATAAGACCAATGACCTGTCTTTTCTTTTCAAGATCGCAGGAAGAGCGACCTTTCTCTAAAAGGAATTTTAAACAAGTGCTGAGAATAATATGTAATTGTTCCTCCTTAAATTACTGCTCTATAGAAAAGAACAAAGTAGTAAAGAAGAGGACAGAATGATCAGCTGAGAAAAAATGTGGCACAGTCATAGGAGGTGCAGGTTGTCCCCCGATTCCAGGTTCCTGGTTTGGATTCCCTCCAAGGCTAACCAAACCAGACTGGGAAGGATAAAGCGCTGAGTTATTCATCGGTTGACCACCGCAAGGCTGGTAATTCTATGGCCAAATACGCATTGATATCGCTTCTATGACAGCCCGCTGAAGTAGAATGATCATCTCGAAAAGGATTGGGGTAACCTCTATCGTTGCTACCAAAAAATGAAAAATTGAACAAAAAATAAAAACAAGGAAGGCTAAAAACTGGGATACGTGATAAAAAACAAGGCGGAAAAAGAAAGGAAAAGTTAAAGCGAATCTGGAGCAGCGTCAGTGCAAAGGGGTTTAGAAGCATTCGATCCGTTTCGGTTTCGAAAGGGTGTTATTACTAAAAAATGCAACAGGTGATTCATTAGGATTAAATGGTGATTTCTACCGAGGTTTCTTTATTTCGATTAACACAAAAACGTACAAACAGTACAAAAACGTGGATGCAAAAATAATTGATCAGGGTAGTCGATCAGGATAGTTGTATAGCACGTTTTTTAAAACAGAAGCTTTGAAAAATCAATAAATAAGTAAAAATTTTGTTCACAACCCTTTTCATAATTGCTTTTGTAAAATGTGTATTCTTACTGTAAACTTGAAGTGCATAATCCTTCATACAACATCATAGAACATTTAGTGAGCCCAGAATTTATGCAAAAAAATCAGCTCAAAAAATTACAGCGAAAGCTAATGAAGTTAGTTTCTAAAGATCAGCCAAAGCAAAACAAGAATATGTTCCGCATTATTCATTATTATCATTATTTATTATTTATTACCGTTTAATCGTTTACTTAAATGATTTATTTACTAATATGTAATAAAACTGACATCTCTATGTGTTGATGAAATTAATGATGTTAGCGTATCCATGTTGGAACCGATATCCATGCTAGAGTTGACCGGTGTACAATTTAAGGAAAGTCCATGTATTAAACATGCTCTACTCATTTACAGTAGCCTCAGGCCGACCATGAGTTTGCTCTTCTTTTTGAGCTTGTTTTCCTATGTAGAAGCTGAGATCTTTCACGGATGTCTGCCAATGTTCCGCAAACAATGTAACATCTGACTACACCATTGTTTGACGTTGAATTCATCGCTGAACAAAGGGCATGTTCGGATGTTTGAACAGTTGTGTAGGAGACTATCATTAGCAAGCGGTTTATAAGGGTGGAGAAGCAGCACGACAAATCATGCTGCAGTGCTCAAACTGCTCTCAGCATCGCTTCTATTTTCTCTAGAGATTTCCGCTAGATGGCATACTGAAAAGTTTACTATAAGACACCAATCTTTTGCTGCCATTGTAGGAAGGATGTAGGTCAGCCAGATTCAGAAAACATCTGCGCTTGCGACCTGAGCATCTCCTCACTTTTTGGCTTTAGAAGATGAGTTTGCTCACCTATTCCCTAAAGCTTCCCAAAATCGGAAAGCATATCCTAATAAAAATTGGGATAGCCAGTCTGAAGTCTAAGTTAGCTCTCGTAAAATTCTGCTTCAATCCTTACTTCTTACTAATTATGAGGTACAGGCGATGCACCCTTCTAATGGTATACTTTCTAAAGCCTCTCCAGGAATGAATGAAAGTCTTTCTGTTCGTTTAGCATTGGACTCGTAGCAGTGCTGAGAGTGCTATTGTCCTATTTTTTAAATATCGTTTCCAGAAAATGTTCCGAATTCTGATCGCTTCCCTCGCCGTGGTGTCTTCTGTTTCAGCGGCGTTCACTGACGGTAACTGCACCAACGGCCTCACGGTATGTCTAAAAGCCACTAAGTAAAAGTGCTCTTTTCGCCCAAATTTGAGAAAAATCTCCTCAGCAAAATCCTTACCTCTCGCTCTGTACTGAAAACCGGAAAGGAATCAAGCACTAGTTGAATACAAAAAGAAGAGAAATAACAAGAACTTGCTTTCATTTGTTTGGCAGAAATATTCTGTAGACCAGGGTTTCCTCGATAGGTTAGAAATTGGAGACTTGTCTCAGTCTCTAGTTCAAAATTAGGTAGTTAAACCAGTATCAATAGATGCAAGAAACTACAGAAATTCCTTAGCACTTAGGTTAGGTGTATCATGTCCTTCCATCAGAACGCCTGTAAAGCTTTGAAAATTTTTGGCAGTTTTCAATATATAGTAACACCAAACAAAACACAAAAATCAATAGTGGGTATACTGACCCTCCTTTTCCACGTCCTCACTCTATCTACATATTGACTAGAATAGCTGTGCTGTCCTTCTAGAAAGAACAGGCGAAGAAGGGGAAATACTGTCACGAACTGCAAAGTGTGGACTTCCTGACTGTTGTGTAATTTCTTGCCCCTTGTGACACCTTAAGGCCTACGACTAAGGTTAAGTAAATACGTAGGATCAAGGAGATGGGAGAGCCAGGTTGCAGAAACATTAAAGAAACGTTTAAGGCCCCTTCTACAGTCGAGCGGTGCGATGTCGCGTATAACCCTCTAAAGGCCCATGCACACTTCTGCGACACCGCAGCGCGGCAAGAGGAGCGACGGCCACCTCCGCGAAATCCGGCGGTCGCGGCGCGGTCGCGTTAGAGCATCGTTATAGGCAACGGAACCGACGTCCCAGTGCATGTCGCGCCGCTAGGAATGAATTGAACCATTCCAGCCTGCGGCACTCAGCGCGGCATCGCCGGCGATAGCCGCCGCGACAGCCGCAAAAGTGTGCATGCCCCCCTCTGCGGCACGTGTCGCTATATCGCGCCGCGCCCGTCGCAGCCCTATCCCTCATCATGGCCGTGCCGCGCTGTCGCAGAAGTGTGCATGGGCCTTAATTGATCAGGCGACGCGATCGATCAATAGGGCCATTAAGCAGCAGAAAGTTTAAACGAAAGCTCCAGTGGGCTCCTCATTTTTCAGTTCACCGGAGTCTCTACGATGTGTGACGACCTTTACTCACCTCCGGCTTGTACTATGCTCTTCGGAGTAGCAGCCATTGCAGGAAGCACAACAGACAGAGACGCGAAATGCAACACGGTACGAGCAAAAAATTTCATCTCTAACTTCTCCTAAGACACTCTATTATTTAGGACGCCAATGGAATCAGTGAAGAAGTGAAGCAGCTCGCCATCGCCACTTGTCCGAAACACTGCGGCTACTGTTGCGAGTCTCCCGCATACAAGTGCGACAACGTAGATTGTACGTCATTTAAACAACGTCTCGCTAGCCTACACGTGTACAGTCTTCAATTCTGAAATTCAGTCCCACGAGTGAAGTGCTCGACCATTACCCAGACTCAGTGCAACGACCCCACCTGGAGAACGATCATTGCTGAGGACTGCCCAAATGTATGCGGTTTCTGCCTGACAGGTGAGAAACAGTTGTAGTACTTCGTCGCCTGGTCGTCGAAATGGATCACGGCTTCAGGTGGATGCGTCGACTCGGCTGTTGACTGTTCCAACGATCCTTCCATCTGCAGACAAGTTGACATGCAGTCATTCGTCAAGGTTGATCTTTAGTAGAACTTGTACTTTCAACGTTGAGAAGTGAGATCTGTAGCCAATCTAATACAAAGCGTATCTATTCCAGTTGAACTGCCAGAGAACCTGCGGATACTGCACAACATCATCCACTTCGGTCTCTACCACGACAGGTTTGCCTAGATCCAGCATCTAATAGTTTTTGCTCAATCGCTTCAATCTGACATTCAAAATTTAGTTGCTGGAACTTCCGTTACTTGCGCTTCGGCCGTCAATGCAAACGCTAAGTAAGTCCAACGACGAACATCTGATCTATCCTGGCTTAAGGCTTAACATTTGATTTTCTCTTACAGCTGCGCCACCTGGATCAGGAACGGCTTCTGCACCAGCACCTTCTACACCACCGCCCAGAAGAGAGCGCAATGCGCCAGATCATGCGGCCTCTGCTAGGACAACGACTTGAAGACCCCCACACACACCACGATATCTGTAAACACAGCGTTCCTTCTAATTATTGCAAGCGGAGACGACCACTCTGACTTGCTCGAATAAAAAGCTTTCTCAATTATGTGTTGCCTACTTGTCTTCAAATCGAGTGACGTTCCTAAAAATTGAAGCACTAAAAATAAGACCAAGCAACGCATGCATCAACATTTAACATCGAGCGAATGTTGTATTTATTCTAGCCACACAGAGTTTATGAAAAGCAATAAGGAATCTTCTTTTTCTTCTCTTCCTCCTTCCACTTCTTCATCTTCTTGAGCGTTTGTTCAATATTGTAGCGCGGTCCGTTATTCTGGTGTCATGACAGCGCCTCTCCCGATCCAGCGCTAGATCAGGGTGAACATCAGCAACCTCCAAGTCCATATGCAACGCATCAGACCAGCGCTGCTTTGGACGCCCTCTAGGCCGCTTTACAATACCTCGAAGTTAAGGCCTATCTTGCGGACGCTGTCTTCTTTCTCACGCAGAACGTGGCCGTACCATCGTGAGGGAGCTTCGCGCATCTTGTCTGCTATCGGCGCGACACCGAACTTCTGCATCGTTTCGGATGCGGCCCATGCCCGTGATTCCAGCTGTCCAGCGCAGCATCTTCGTCTCCATGTCGTTGAGGCGCGTTTCAGCTTCCTTGTCGCAGGAGCAACACTCAGCGCCGTACATCACTACCGGCCGGACGACTGCTCTGTAAATCTTCGACTTTAAGCGCTCTAGAATCTTTCTGTCACATAGCACTCCAGTCAACGAGCGCCACTTGGACCTACTGCGCTCACCCGTGAATTCACATCCACCATCAGTTTGAGTCCCTGGTACTTAAAGACTGAAGCACGGGCAAGCTCGATTTCGTTAACCTTGATGGAGCTGAACTCAGTAACGTTCGTCGTTAGGTATTCGATCCTCTTCACGTTCAACTTGAGTTCAAACAGCTCCAAGCGATCTGACATGACCCGTGATGGATCATGATGTCATCCACGGAGTCCGGGCAGCAGGCCCGCCCAGGCACCGCCCAGGCCCACTATAAAAGGGCCGGACCGGCAGTGGGCGAAAACTCGCTGAGACTACTGCTACTCCGGCCTCCTCACTCGCCCACGCACTCCTGACATTCGCTGTCGAGACTCGCGCTCACGTCAGCTTGACTGTCTGGCAAGCTTCTCGGTCCGACACTTCTTGACGCGGACCTGCCAGCCCGTAGAATGAAGGTAAGGTAGGAGGCAGGATGAAATGGAAGAAATGGAATTAGGTGAAAATAGTAATGGAATGAAAGGTTGTAACAGCAACTATTCCCTCCAACTAAGAATGTCATGCATGTTATGTAAATTATCTGTTAATAAATATATGAAATGCACACGTGTACTGTCGAACCACCAAAAGTCCATTCGGACCGTGATGCAGTCCAAAACACGATCACACCAAGCTTGCACCTCTCGCTTGAGTTCACCTTTATCTTCGCAAGCGAGCATTTCGTCATCATCATAGGGACGGTCATCTCGTATGATGACATTCATGATGACGACAAAAAGGGGTGGGGATGGCGCAGAGTCCTGTGTACCGCGACAGAGATGTGGAACACCAATTTTCAGATTGTACGGAGAACTTTTAGTTTTCTTGCTTTCATGATGTAAAAGCACACTAAAATCTACGGCCTAATTACCCATTCAGTATGTGGGCTCGTTAGAAAGCAGAAGGCTTGCCATTTCTATCAATGCTTGCATCTAAAGAATTTTTAACATTCGTAGAATACGACAACGTATTTTGTGACGCATTCTACGGGTTTTCAAACATCCATCTTCATCATATTCATCATATAAATAGTCGAAGTCAAGAGAGGCAGCTGCAATTGCGCCAGCTGCAAGTGACAAGGACAGCAGGGTATTGACAGCACATAAATAAATAATCAAATAAAAAAATACATTTGTTCGCAGCAAAAATTAGCCGCCGATATTCATAGTCCATTATTTAATAATAATAATAATAATAATAATAAATTTTTGTTGTGGGCGGCAGGAACACAAACAGAAGTAATGTGAAGTTGAAGACGAATGGCTGACAATTTGACACAAAAGAGCATTTCATAGAAAGATGGTAAAAAGAAAGCAGTACAAGACAACATCAGGACTCGGATTCACCAACGAATTATTTGCCAGTAACGATGGAACTTACCGCGAAACTGCCACATATCGCTAATCCTCAACGTGCAGTGTGGTAGGCTTCCGGTGAAAACGCTGCGACGGTTACCCGTCTGATGCGTCGGGTAAACGATGTGGTAAAACACCAGTAACGTTCGAATACCAATGACTGACCCAGTAGCGAGATTGCGCACTGCCAAGAGAAGTCGGACGCATGAGCGGCATCCTTCACTGCGTTCTTCATGAATCACAAGAGCCGGTAAGCTTCTGTCAAGGAGCCGGTTAGTTCAATCTGTTGTAGAGATCTACCAACTCCTTCGATGATATGGCCGGGCCAGGCTACCGCTAGCAGATAGAACAGACTAAGCTTTGCTCGGTGCACGGGACGTATGGGTGATGAAGGACAGTGGACGACCAGCACTACAGGTCCAGTACCTTATTCTTCTTCTTCTGCGTTTGGCCCGCTTCGAGGCGGAGTCCGCTCTTCTGGTATGCTGACGCCACTTCGCACGACCAAATACGTGGTTGGGGTGGATACCAGCTTCCTTCGAGTCCATGTGCAATGTATCAAGCCAGCGTTGCCTAGGCCATCCTTAGGCATTTTTCTCTTCACTTCTATGTTGAGGCTAATCTTCCGAACAGTGTCATCACTAGCGCGAAGAACGTGGCTGTACCAACGAACGCGAGCTTCACGTAACTATTCAGCAGTTGGAGCGACCCCAAACCTTTCACGTATTTCATCGTTGCGAGTACGGTCCAGACGTGCAGCAACAGCCGTCCAGTGCAGCATTTTCGTTTCCATCAGGTTAAGACGAGCCACAACCTCCTTAGTTGCAAGCCAGCACTCAACTCCATACATCGCTACTTTTCGGAAGACGGTTCTATAAATCTTCGATTTAAGGAGATCCGGTATCTTTCTGTCGGCATAAAACACTTGTCGTCATTTGAACCACGCTGTGCTAACGCGTGAGTTAACTTCGAACGTCAGACTATGGTCAGTCGCGATTGCAGAGCCAAGGTACTTAAAATTTGTCGTCCGTACGAGCGCAGTGCCATTGATCTCAGTGAACCCGGCCTCGTTTACGTCTGTCGTCAAGTAGTAGATTTTTTTGACGTTTGGCTTGAGCCCAAACATCGCCAAACGGTCGCACCAAGCTTGCGCTTGTCGCTCGGGTTCGGTCTTCTCTTCGCTGGCCATAATAACGTCATCTGCTTACAGCAGGGTTCAGGGTAAGCTTCTGAAGGTCTCTCGAAATGGCATCCATTACGACAATGAAAAGGAGCTTTGGTGAACACCGACCTAGATAGGAAACTCCGCCGATATGCCGGCTGGCGCTCGCACTCTACTCTTTGAACATCGTGCTGTCGTAAGGCGCACGATATGACCTCATGCGGCACACGATCAAATACTTTCTCTAAGTCGAGGAAAGCTAGGTGCAGCAGTTTTTGCTTCTCATGATGTCTCTCTACCAGAAGGCGAGCAGCATGTATGGTATCGATGGTGCCACAGCCCGCTACGAAGCCATATTGATTGGCGGAAAGCTAAACGATATTGCGAACACGTCCATCCACAATTCACCCAATGTTTTTCATGCTGTGCGAGAGCAAGCGAATTGAACGGTAATTCGTGCAGTCCGGAGAGCTGCCTTTCTTCTTCCAAATCGAAATCGTCGTGCTTTCCTTCCAACTACCAGGTACCTCCCTCTCCGCAACAACATGGCTGAAAACATCGTTAGCCCCTCAGCAGGGTTACAGCACCTCAACTTCCATAGGTCGGACGATATTTCGTTAGGGCCCGTTGCTTCGCCTGGCTTCATCTTCTTCAAAGCCGCTTCCGTCTCGTCTACAGTGATTTTCTGCACAGGACCGTGCGTAGGAAGGAAGCAAGGGGTAGGCGGATAGTCAAACTCTACTGTTGAGATTCCCTCCAAGTGGTCATGCCATGGTCTCATAGCCCTTTTGCGGTTCGTCAGCAGATGGCCGTTCTCATCGTTGACGCCCAAGAATTTCTCGATGTCCTCGGTTTGACGATGGCGTGCTTTGGCAAGTCGCCATCGCGCGTCTCGAGTTTATCGCTGAGGTAATCATAATGAGCGACTTTTGCAACGGCTGCGGCCTTCTTTGCCACGTTCTTCGCCTCCTGGTACATACGACAATTTTGCGCAGTCTTATCGCGCAGGAACGCGTGATATAAGCTTTTCTTCTCTCGGACTTTTGCTGTTAGTCGGCAGTCCACAGCTTTCTCGATCTTGCGGCGTCTAGGCTTAGTCATGCCTAATTCAGAACATGGAGCTTGTAAAATCGTATCGGTGGCACCTTTCCACGTTTCATCAACAGTTGCTACCGTCGCTAACCGAATACGTGAAACAAAAACTGCAACCTTTTCTTTCAACCGCTACGACATGATTCTCGGTGGACCGAATTGCTCGGCATGCCTCATCCTCGGAGGGTCGAACTTAAGAGTGCATATCAGTGGAGAGTGCTGTGTGGGGACAGTCTCGTACAGCACTACTTTCGCATCTGTAACCATGATGAGCTTTCGATCATGATGCTTACCAAGGATGAAGTCGTCTGTGTCATAGCATTCCAGCTAGACAAAGACACGAGATGGGAGTCACGCTTTCGGAATACGGTGTTTGCGATGATAAGGTTATGCGAGTCAGCATTCTCAAGGATTCGATCAGCGTTACGTGCTCCATATCCAAAACCGCCATGAGAGCTGTGACGATCTTTCACAATCCCAACGTGGTCGTTGAGACCACCTGCAATAAACAGCGTCTTCTGGGTCACCTCTGCTGTCATCTCATCAAGCAGGGTCTAAAACTCGCCCTTTGCTCGCTCGGAGCAGCCTGTCTGCGGAGCGTGAGCAGAGAAGAAATGATACATTCGCTGTTCAGCACGATACATTCGCTGTCTTTCAAACTAGCTCAGTTGCCCCCGATGCCGTTCTTGCATGAGGGACCCTCGCATATTTCCCACACTCCCCACATATCACATAAGGAAGGTTGTTGTGCCATTCTGACTCATAGGAGAGAAAACTCAATAAATTAGAACTATTGGGCAACGTTGTCAACTGTTCCGTGGTTTCAAAAATAAAAGCAGTAATCATGAAGGATTCCAATTAATGCTCTTCTCATTAGACTGTGGAGAGATTAGTACAATTTTCCAGACAGTAAAAAGGAGATAGGTCGGCTGTCCGTGTGGATGACCGTTCAGAACAGAGCCAGAAGCACTGACATATGTTTAGTCTGCTTTTAAACAGACTGTTATCATAGTACTCAAAACATTTTACAACAGCATTTTACGGCAAGGCTAAACATACTGATCTTATAATGGATAAAAGTATTTAAACAATGTCACACCTTAAACAATGTCTCACCTATTTAAGAACATCTCCAGAAACTCAGACGATTAATAGAAAATCTTTTCTGTGCTCCCCTACGACTAGTGAAGGGCTGAATGACGATCTCCTTGGCGCCGAGCGATGCGCCCTGGTCGAACTGCTGCTTTCCTTGCGACGGGGCAATTCACGTCGACCTTTGCGCTTCATCAGTCTTGAAGTGCAAGGTTGAATTCCTGTTGTTTGTACTCGGTACACAATTTTCTTCTTCCTTTATTGGTCTTACGTAGTCTAACAGCTACGACAATCGACGTCCCATGTGGATGAAGAGAAAACGATCGGCAAAATGACAAGTCGAAATGCAAGAAAAACCCAAGCCGTCTGCGACGGCTCACACAGACGACAGTGCCGCAGCGCGATCAGATAGGCGGCGGAATCGAGCGCTCACGCCCGAGGCGTGTGAAATAGCTTAATCGCGACTTAGGTCGCGACACTCCCGGCCCGGAGATTCCGCTCGCCCTAGTTGTTTACGATTGCGACGATTGCGAATCGGCTTCGCTGCGGACCGATCGCACGACGATGAGTCACGCGAACATCAGCGCCATGCCGGCCTGCGCGTCCGAGATGCCGATAGAAGGAGCGAAACTCCAGCTAACACATTCGGTGAAGCGCTGGCTTACGAGAAGGTTAATTGATAGGGACCTGGCATCCTCTCCGGCCACGAGTTGAAAAAATGGATCTAGCGCTTGAGCGTGATGAGCGAGCAGGCAATGAATGACTGAATGAAATAAAGCACTCGAAATACCACAATCTTCCTGGAATGTAAAGGATTCAAAGACACCAGTTAATCAGCCGCCAAATAACTGAAGGCATACAAAACAGTAATCTTACGAATGAGCTGTGAGTGAACATTTGAAATGCCTAATTTGTTCTCATTGAGGGAACATATAAGGACAAAGAACCGAGAGATGATGGTCAACTTGACCGACGCGCTTTTTCATAGCACAATAGAAGCAAGGAACTCTAGAGCATTTCGTTTCATGGCCAGGCTAAAGACACTGTTGAAAGCATTTGAAACATAGATGAAGATCACGCATACGGTCTCGGCGGTCGGAAAGCGTAGTGTAGACATCACTGTCGGTGGCGTACTGGTGAGTGAGCGAGTTGCAGTTGAATTTGCATCTTTCCTTTTCGATTGATTTGCTTGTCGACGGTCCTTGGGATGGAGCTGGTGGTTCTGGCGTAGGTCTCTTGCGGCCTTTGCTGCTTTCTGAAATCGTATTTATAACCTTAAATATATAGACAATTTTACGAAACTGACCATTTTTCGTTTACGACGTCTTTTCATTAAAGAATGTGATCGAAAGGTAGACCATTTCTTAAAGATGGAACACAATATGTTTTCGATAAAATTTCGATAAAATTAGTTCACCGACCTCCTTTTGCTCGCTTGTTGACGAAGATTTTCGAGCTTTGTGGAAATGTCCGAAATTAGGTTGCGAAGCACTTGAGTCATCGTTTCATCTACTACGGGGTTCACAGCTTCTGCGTGCTGCTGAGTAGCGTGTTCGTCTTCGGGAACGGCGGTTTCGGAGGTATCCATGCTGCCGAGGTCGCGTTCGTCTCCCGAAGACATTCTCTAAGAAGAGAAAAGGACATTTGATACGTTATAAACACGGCGTACGTGACATGTTCGACAGAGAAACTTATAAATTGCGTGGAGTGAGGTATAAAAGGTGCGAATAATGAATTTACAAATCGAAATTATGATCAATATAGGAATCAGACAGGGTATGGATGTTGCAATGCTAGATAATTTTACGATAGAGCCTTCAGCGTTTAAACGTGATGTGAGGTTAAAGGTGAGGAATATAGCGCTTAATAAGAAAATTGCGATGAAAAAAGTAAAGAAAAAATACCTTTTAATAACATCTAAAATGTGGAAGAAGTCGGGAAACGAAAATTCTGAATTTTCGTCCGGTAGAGATTGCAGTGTTATTAATTGCGAAAAGGGTAGAAAGTGCGTGAAATGATTTGTGAATCGTAGAAGTCCAGAGAGTGGTATCAGTACGATGTTACGACCGCAATGAGCTGTGCATAGGTCCTTGACATTAGCTTTGAAATACGAGAATCGAACCGTGGTCGTTTTGGAGAGCAAGGAATAGAAAAGGATTGTGATGAGCACTCAACTTGTGCGAGCACGTTATTTACACTTGATCTACAGGTAAACCTTGCTGAAGCTCCCTTTGCGCAACCGTAGCAACCTTGTAAGGGAGAAGCTGAAATTGAGCATGCAAATTGATCCACGCCGTTGCGAAAGCGAGCGTTCGAGATATTGAGTGCTAATGACAGCTCTAGGGAAGCTACTTCACTTATGACCTTAGGGAAGGTCCTCGTGCCGGAACTCGATTCGATGACAAAATTGGGGTACGTGAGAGGGAGAATAGTGTGTAAATTGAACAGCTCTTTGGGTTGATCATTTCTACAATAGCAGTTTACCGTATCTTGCGCAGGTGTGCAAGTGCAGGAATTTTTTACAGTACAGTCTATGAGATGAGTGGAATTTAATTCACCGCAAGCGTACAAAAATGTCGTTTCGTGCGGAAGCATTGCAAGACGTTGATTGTTGCGAATGAAGTGCGAATTCAAAAAAGGAATGGGGGGTAGTGCAAGATTTGTGATTGATATTACGTCGTTAAAGATGGCCTTTTGGACGTTAGGTTGAAGTGTGAGAAGGAAACTATGACCTTTACCTTGCGAGCGTGAAATTTCTATTTTTAGAACTACGAATTCATGCCACGTGGGGCAGTTCATTATTTCGTATGTTTCGTTATCAACAGGCTGTTTATAGATTCTATAAAATAGACAACCTGACGAGGGAAACCCACAATTACATCCCCAGAATCCGCACGATTCAGAGCAAAATGTAATCCCAGGATACATGTTCGTTTCCGATAGTTCATCTATGAGAGTTGTGGCATTTACGAGGCCGCATTTTCTGCCTACACAACTGCCCATATGAGGACATCGTTTGCGAGATTGAACTTTTGTTATAGTGTTGCGAGTAAAATATAAGGTTTGTACATTACATTTTAGAATAACACTCTGTAAGGTGATTTTCAGTTGTTCGACCGTAGAGCCTTGCGCTGAAATGACAACGCATGCTTCTCTTACGATAGGATTAATTTTTAGGATGTGAGTAGTTATTGAAGAGCAATTTCGATTAGATTGCGTGCATACCATGCTTTCCGATGTGACAGGGAAAGTAAGCTGACAAGACTGAATTGACGAAATGAGAAAGAAGATGGTTGCAAAGGTTACTATATTTACAAATGTCGATCTTTTGAAGTGTTTACGATACCTAGAAATGGTAACAAGTGGGATCTCTTCGTCTGATCTTTCCGACTGTCTCCTACAAAGACATTGCATGATGAGCGTTGGAATCCGACGGCAGCTTCTGCAAAGACGTTTACCAAGGCAAAATGTTAGCAGACTAGAAGCCACGATGCAATACAAAAGAATGCCTATCATCGCGATGGCCGTTTTTGGCCAGTAGTCTGGGTTGTTAATCATAACAGAGCAGAAGTAGCATTCAATCATTTCGCAGAATGGAGCTGCTGAGCATATCAAACTTGTTGATACGATTTCATTTTCGAACTTAATTTTCGCACGTACTTGATGTTCGTGCAAGCACACGCTCGCAGGGAACATCACTGTCGTTTCACTTTGAAGCACTTTGGTATCTATACAGTGGTTGTCACCACAAATTTGAATCTCAGAGAATGGAACGAGACCATTAAGAAAGACTCCACCTTTGATACAGTTTACTGTCGGATTTTCCAAGGAGGTGCGATTTGCGTTTTCTGCGAAAGCTAATCTAAAAAGTCCGAGAAACATGATGACATTGATAAGAACTGTGGAGCTGAGAAATATATTCGAAGCAGTATTAGGTATTATATGAACGTTTTCTACATATGAAACCGTTCTTTTCGCTTTACGATCAGGTTGTTTTCGTCTTTCTACCATCTCTTTCGGTAGAGATGCTTCTGAGGACTTAACAGTGGAGGAACGTACTGTATTTGGGTCCGATATAGAAAGTTCCATAGGAATGAGCATACTTATCGACCGTTTTACAACGTTTCCGTTGGGACATAGGACACTGACGGTTCGAACTTGGTTGTCTTCTCCTTGATGCAACTCTTGGATTATGCCCATTTTCCATCGTGTACGTGGGCATGCTTTATCTTCCATTAATACTACGGAACTTACAACAGGATCATTCTTAGTTGATCGTTTTTGCGACTCAGAATTATGAAAATCCTGGAGATTTACGAGATAAGTATGGGACCAGAGGTCCCAGAACTTCTTCAACATCTCTTTCGTTTCTTCTAGTAGTTGAATTGCTTCATTACGAAAAGAAAGGAGATGATACTCGGGATCATAGTCGGGTTCGAAGTTCCAAGAAGAGATTTTTGCGTAAGGTTGCAAAAAGTCGATGGGGCGAATAGCGTTGCTGTCATTAAAGCTCGAAGATACGTACGTCAAAGGACGGCTATTGACTATAGCTTCGCATTCAATAATGACAGTACAGAACTCATCATCTGTAACAAATTTCTTACGAAGCGTTTTCCTTAAGCAATTTTTTTACTGATCCTATTAATCTTTCGTAAAAGCCACCCTTCCAAGGTGACAGGGGAGTAATGAATTTCCAAGTAATCCCTTGATTGGAAACAAAACTGTCAATTTGCTTCGATGAGGTTGAGTCTTCAAAAACGTCTCGTATAAGCTCGTGTCCAGCTGTAAAGGTTGTAGCATTATCCGAAAAAATTGCATGAGGAGTTCCTCGACGTGCAATAAAACGTCTTAATGCGGCGACGAACTCTAATGCGGAGAGACCATTTACTGTTTCGAGGTGGATTGCGCGTGTCGACATGCAAGCGAGCAGGCATATCCATCTCTTTTCGTGTTGATTTACTTGCGATCTTACTAAGAAAGGACCTGCATAGTCGATTCCGACGTTTTCGAAGGGACGGGAAATGCGTACTCGTTCCGAGGGTAACGCAGGCGCCCCTGGGTATCGAAATGGTAGCCCCTGCACTTTCTTACAAATAATACAGTGTCGGAGAATGTTTTTTACCGCTTGCCTCCCTTTTGGAATCCAATACTTAGTTTGTAGCTCTGCAAGCGTGGCTCCTACTCCTTGATGTCCTAACTGCTTATGAGTATGTCTGATAAGTAATTTGGTTAAATTGTGATTTGGAATTAAAAGAATAGGATTTATAGCGTCATGACCGAGATGTGAATTTGGGAGCCGACCTTGACATCGATAAATTCCATTTTCTAAAATGAGGTTAAGATACTTGTAAGAGTTACACTGTTCTTTAGATAAGGAAAGATAATGATCTCGAAGTAGCACCCTTTCCGCCAGAAATAGATACTTGGCAGAAATGTCACCGGATGCAGAGATTTCGAATAACTCTTTACACGCTCCTTAATGTTCTGGTGTCGATTTCTCGTATCTATTTTTGGCGATTTTCTTAATAAATCGAAGCATGATTACTGTCGAGCGTCTTAATTTAGTCCAATTTGAAATAGAATATTGAAAAATTGACCTCATGTCAGCTGCATTTTTCGTAAACGTATGTGTGACAATCTCAGTTTCACTGTATTTCATTTCGAAAGTTTCCATAGGATGCCATAAGCTTTCGTTTAAGGATAGAAAGGCTGGACCGTACCACCAATGATGATTGTCAAAATTTTTATGATTCACGCCTTTCGTGGCACAGTCAGCGGGATTTTCGCTTGTATTAATATAATGGAAAGAGCATTCAACTTCCTGGTTTCTCCACGACTCGTATAGCGTACGTATCTTCCTTACACGATTATTTACGAAAGTGCCGGCATTTTTTCCCGAGTGAATTTGATGGAGGGCAATCTTACTGTCCGAAAAGATTCGAATTTTCTTAATGACGACATCAAGTTCTTTAAATACGAAATCGGATAATTGTGAAGCGATTAAAAGCGCAAGAAGTTCTAATTTCGGAATTGTACCTGTTTTTGCACTCGTAAGCTGGCTTACCGGTGCAAGGCGGTACTTTGCACAAAGTAGGCTGGTATTCACTGCCGAATTGTGAGTAGCTCGAAGATACGTACACTCAGCGTAGGCGTTTGCCGAAGCATCAGCAAAGGTGCATATTTCGTAGCTTTCTTTACCTTTTAAGCTGCCTATTTTTCGTGGAATCCTTTTGGAGAAATTTCTTGCTTCTTCTACGATTACTTTCCATTGTTCCGAATCTTGTTCTGAAATAGGTTGGTCCCACTCATATTGTTTTATCCACAAGCTTTGCAAAAACACGCGAGCTGGCAATAGAAGTGGAATAAGAAATCCTAACGGATCGAATGTGGAATGAATAGATTTGAGAACTTTGCGTTTGGTCGGATGCTCATTATAAGATATATTGAACTGTACGGTAATTGAGTCCGCATCTAAATTCCATGAGACTCCTAATATTTTCAAGCTGGTGCTTTGAGCCCTGTCCTCTTCAGAGAAAGATGCCCTTACCTGAGCATCGTTAGTCACAAACTCACGTAGGTTCATAGACATGTCTCTGAAAATGGCTTTGCTCTTACGATATTTAACTACTGCTTCCTCGGCCGTATCTGCTAATAAAATCATATTATCAACGTATAGATTACGAGAAATTTCTTTACATAAACTCTTATGTTCATTTCGCTCAAGAAAGTACTTTATAGACATAGCTAACAATGATGGGCTCGCTTTCGTTCCGAAGGGTACCCTTGTGAATCTCAACTCTTGTATGTTTGACTGCGAGGGTGGTTGCGTAGTATCCTTCAACCAGAGAAATCTGGTTGCGTCTCTTTGCGATTCTTGTAGATGTATCATATGGAAGGCCTTTTCGACGTCACCAGCGATAAGAACTCGGCCAAACCTAATGCGAAGCAGTATTCCTAGAAGCGTAGGTAAAATTGTTGGGCTCTGGTAAATCACGTCATTTAGTGATAGCTGTCCTACATGTTTCGAACTAGCGTCTAATACGATTCTTAGTTTTGTTGTTGCGCTGCTGGGTTTAACTACTGCGTGATGGGGAATATAGTAGACTGAACAGGTGCGAGATGGTTTGTCAGGAACCCTTTCTATAATTTTGCGAGCAAGCTGTTCTTCAATGATTGAACAATATTTTGACAATATTTTTGGCTTTGCCTGCAACGAGTTGTAAAGCTGATGCAGTCTGCTCATTGCTATTTTATAATTACTCTCCAGCTCCATTTTATTGGGTTTCCACGGAAATTGTACGTGGATTCCGTTATTCCGAATTTCGACTGAGTCATATAATTGCTCTAAAACTCGTTTGTTTTCGTCATCGCTTGCGATATCATCAGTTATACCGATTCCTTCCAATTCCCACAAAAGAGAGAGATCAGGAAGATCTTTGCTACATGGCAAAATTGTCATTAAATCGATCTGATCTTCGTAGTTTTTCGAGGCTTTGCTTGAACAATTTGAACCTGTTACGACATACCCAAAAACCGTAGGAATAGCTTGAAGACCTGAAGGTAGACGTATAACGGGAAAATCTACATCCAAAATATCGTTATAATAGTCTATTCCAAGAAGAATGTCAGGGGAAATTGTGAATTCTACGTCATTAAGAATGCTATTAGACGAAATGCCGTTTTGACGAGCGTACTGAATATCCGTCTGTGAGAGACGAGGACGAACTATCTTTTCCGAAATTACATCAACTGTTAAAAGATGTAAATAGCGTTTCTTTCCAAACGAATCTATTGTTTCAATTGCTACTTTATTAGATCTACGCTTCTCTTGTTTACCTCCAAATGTAGTTAAAACGTACGATGAGGAAGAAAGATAAGGTAGATTGAGACGATGTGCGAGAGAACTGGAAATAAAACTACGGGTCGCTCCCGTATCCAAAAGGACATATACTCGTGCGTTCTGCTCATTGGTAGAGTTGGAGACAGAAATAGGAACGATCATCAAGCGCGAGCCAAACTCCAAAGACGTTAGTGACGTGCGGTGAATGTATACAAGTTCGTCTTCCGATGACGGTGTTTCATTCTCTGTAGGTACTACTAAATTGTTGGGAATTACAGGATTATAATCATTACGTTTTCGTGGGCTAGGGGTTTGTGATCGTGGACGAGTCCATACTGATTGCGATGGCTCAGCGACGGAATGTTTCCGCCGTGAGTTTGAAGGGGTTCTAGAGCCAGTACTGTAAGAATGTTGCGAACTTCTGCTTGCACTTCGCTCTCTGTCCTGTTTTTCTAGGGTTCTTCCCCGACCATTGCGTGAGTGACTACGACTAGAACTACGGCTTCTTGATTGAAAAAGTCTGCAGAGCGCAATGTTGTGTTGCTCTCCACAAACACTACAAGGTCCTCTTCTACATTGGGAGCTGAAATGTTCCGAAGAAAAACATTTAAAGCACTTATTTAAATCTTGAATGCGACGTCGCCTCGAATCAACAGATCTGAATCTGTTACAATACCGAATTTTGTGAGCACCTGAACAAGCTGCACATCGATAGGAAACAAGTTGATGGGTTTGCCCATGCAGTAAGGTTGCCTTCGGTATAGTTGACGGCGTGCTTTCTGTGTGGATTTGGGTGATTTCGTACTTTTTTACGAGTTTCTGAATTTCACTAAGTACCGTTTCCATTGACCACGTCACATTTTCATTATATTCTTTCGAAAGTAGCTGTCGTTGTATGCTTTGCGGAAACTTTTGACGAACTTTTGCAATATATTCCCTTGCATCAATATGACTTTCGCAACGGGAAAGAGGAGTGATTATAGCCAGAACATCATTCATCGTTGCCCGTAACTGCGATGCATTTTCTGACGATTGGGGAATTTTATCAAGTTGTTCGAGAAGTAACTTAACATTTAATTCTTCATTCTGAAATTGGTCCTTCAATTGTTTGATAGCGTCACTATACGACGACCCTTTACGAGGAAGAAACTTAAGAGCTCTAGCTGCTTCACCCTTGCATTTATCTAATAGAATGGTAAGCTTTTCGATTTCACTATAAGGCTGCTTATGTACGAGTTCATTGAAAATTTCCCAAAAGGACTCAAACTCCGTAGGATTCCCATAGAAGTCAGGAATTCGAAGCTCTTTCTGGTACCAGTGGGATGGAATAGATTGTAAATGCAATTGCGAAGCTTCTGAAAATGGTCTAAAAGTGTGTAGAGATTGACTCAGAAAGGTGTCGCTGATGTTGCTACGTTGATTTTCCAGCCTATCAAACTCGTCCGAATAAGAAATATGCATTTCCTGAACATCCAATTCAGTAATGCGTATTTCGAGATTTTGAATAAGTTCACGCGCCTTTTCCAAAGTAGCTTCGCCTTGTTTTTCTTTCCAATAGGTCTCATATTCCGAAAGAATATCATGATTCTTTTCTATACTCGAAAGGGTTTCAGCGTACACGTTGGAGATACACTCAAGTTTCGTTTCGAGTTTTGATATTACAGAGCTTACGATTTTTCTTTGGGTTCGAATGAAGATATAAAGTTCCTTACGATTAGTTGGAAACTGCCAGCCATCTTTATATTTTTCAGAGTCTAAGATGACACTGTTCACGTCATTGATATGACGAGTGAGGCGTTGTTTCGGAATAGTTAATGACGGATAAGAATTGCTCATGATAATGAGACAACAGTTCAATACAAAGCAAAGTTAAACGCAGGCGAGAGTCACGGCGAAATCCGTAGGACGTTAAAAAAAATGTTGAGATTGCTGGCTTTTATGCGCGAGAAATAATGTTGTTCGAAGTATATGCGATGGAATGTGAGATACAGCTGCTGTAGCGGTTACGGTAGATATGTTTTCTGTGAGAAACGCTTGCGAAGCTTTTCTGAGCATGCGATATGTAAACAAGATTGCTGACGTGATAAGTCGCCTGTGCAACACGCTAAGGAGCCTAGCAGAGAAGTACGACTTACTGGAGTTTGAAAATGTCTGAAAACGTGTCTGAAAATGCTGGTCGACCCGCGCTCAACCGCAAGTAACGAGCGTCTTAATTTAGACCACCCGACTGAGGCTCAGGCGCTCAGTGTCCCTCATGCATGAACTTCCATCGGTATTGATTATACGGACAAGGTTGGAACGATTTTTTGCTCAGAATCATGGCGTCGCGACCTCTCGAGACGTGTGGTTCAGTGGTAGAATGCTCCCTGCCACGCGGGCGGCCCGGGTTCGATTCCCGGCCGATGCACCATGTTTGTACTCGGTACACAATTTTCTTCTTCCTTTATTGGTCTTACGTAGTCTAACAGCTACGACAATCGACGTCCCATGTGGATGAAGAGAAAACGATCGGCAAAATGACAAGTCGAAATGCAAGAAAAACCCAAGCCGTCTGCGACGGCTCACACAGACGACAGTGCCGCAGCCCGATCAGATATGCGGCGGAATCGAGCGCTCACGCCCGAGGCGTGTGAAATAGCTTAATCGCGACTTAGGTCGCGACACCTGTTGTTTCTTCTTTAACAGTATTCTTCATCCACCATTTCGTACTTATCCTTGCGCATGTCTTCTACTTTGTGCATACTTCTAGACTGGTGTATTTCCTTTCTTCCTAACTTCGATTATTCGTGACGATGATTTCGTGTCGGGTCTTCTCCAGGTTTCTGTTGACGACAGCCAGTTCGTTGAGAGTTATCTAGTCGCTGTGATCCTCGATCTTCTGCAGTTCTTTTTCAGTGACATGCTCTTGCTTGAAGACAACGTCGTCGTCGATACATAAGAGATCTTCATCCTTCAGCTGCTCCTCAGCCAGGTATTTCGGCATTTGTTCTTTTTCGGCTGGAGTTTCCTCTTCCTGGTCCTTGCTGGTGTCTAGTAAAGACTCCATTTCTTCTATTACTGAAAGCACCTTTGAAAGAAGATCTTGCTTCTGCTCCACAGCCTTAAACCTCTCTTTGACCTCAGCCCTGAAACTTGTGAAACTCCTCGTTAGTTACTTGATCTCCAACATGACGGTGTTGTTGCAGGGCTTCTCTACGTTGGTTCTGCATTTGGACGTTCTTCCCTATTTCAGTAGCCTCCTTAGGAGTGTGGGCTGAAGTCCTGGACGTCAAGCGAGATATCAGTCGATCTACATACCAGCTCTTCGATAGTTCTGTCGACTGAGAATTGAGCCTGACGTAATCGTGGTGTTCCTCGAGCTTCTTCTCCAGGACTACGGCGCATCCAACGATGTCTTGTTAGCGGTGCGCATTCGTCCTCACTTCGTTCTTCCCTAAGTCGTCGATCTTCTCTTGTGTCGCTCAGAAGACTTCAGCTCCTTAATCGCAGAACTTCTTGTGGAGGTTGTCACTAGAAGGCGTCCCCTCTGGAGAGTGCGGTTCCTTTCCTAATGATCCTGCCAGTGGATCATTCTTCTTTGCTGGCCTCTTTGACTCTTCTTCTTTTTCTGCAGCTGGTCGTTATTTCTTGAGCTTTTTCGGCGGTCCATGAGTCTTCTTGGCCTGGAGAGAAGACGACTCGTCGGCCGACAATACGGCTGGCACCGAAATGAATGCAGGTGCCCTTCTCACTGGTCGGGCTTATATACAGCGTCGTAGATGTTTTCGTTCAGGGAGAGTCGAGATGGGGCAATAGATAGGTAAGATGTTTCTGCTGGAAATGCCAAGTTTGAATTTAAGTGGGCACCGGAGTCGTACTATTAGAACTAGATAAACGAACAATGGACAATTGTCGGAGAAATCAAAGTTGTTTGATATGTTTCCTTTTCAACGGACGCGGTCTTCCGCAAGCATTCTTTTTTATTCTTTTTTTTTTTCTTTATCATCAAGGCAACAATTTTAAAAAATAATTCTTATGCTCATCGCGATGGCAATAACGGCTGTTCGCATGAGGAAGAATAGAATTCTTACAACGCAGGTTCACATTAAGACATATCGAAGTAGAACGGCTACCACGAACCCTGCAGCTATGAGAGCAGCGATTTTGTATCCTGGTGCGATCGTGTCCACTATGTGGCTGTAGTCGGGGAAACGACTTCTTCCTTTATTGTGTCTTCTCCTCTCACATTTCGTTCTACTGCTCATGAAAGGTTTTCACCCATTTCAGTATGCTACTGACTTCAAAGTACCTTGGACTTGAGCCGCGTGAGACTGAGCATTGGATGGCCACTCTTGCTGTCGTGTACCTGGATCTTATTTGCGATTTCTCCCCTTTTTTCGAGCAGGGCACTGTAAAGTAGTGATCTCCACATCGTATCTCCGCTAGAGTAGGTCTCCCATTGCTCGTGCTAGTCACCTCGCTTATAGCTCCATGTCTGCAGCGATAGCATCCTTCCACTACGGTATTTGAATTCGTGTAAACTGAACTCATTACTTCCTTTGTCACCCGTGCATGTCTTCCTTTACGGTGATCAGTAGCTTAGCCGTTAACAATTCTGGAATCAGCGCGCTTACGGATCCATTATTAAATTTGGATCTTTCAATGGCAGCCTAGGATTGCCTAATTGGTAACGATTTTCCAGATCGCTACGAAATATTGACGTGAAGCTGTATTGTGTGCACCTGCAAACTTCTCGGACCTCTGCTGGCATGTGATCCCTCCGCTTCTTGTAGCTCTTCTGCTGAAGTTTCTTTTGGGAGAGCTGAAAGCTTTCCCGCAACTCTAGTCAGAAATCCTTGTTGAGTGGAGATGGTTGAAGGCATCTTGGCCTTTCTCCTCAGTGTTTTTTTTTCAGTTTCTTCTTTCCTAGTCGATGAAGCGCTTCCTAAACGGTTTTTTTTTCGACACAATTTCTTTTCAAACAGCTTGGCTTCTTCCTTGACAGCACGGATGCTTACCAGCGGCCACGATGTACCATATTGAAAATAAATCGGCTGTTCGTGTGGAAGAGAGTGGAGAGGAGATTTATTAGCCAGAAGCACTGACGTGTACATAAGTTCAGTCTGCTTTTATACAGACTGTTATCATAGTTCTCCAAACACTTTACAACAACATTTTACGGCAAGGGTAAACGTACTGGCCTGATAACGGTTAAAAGAATTTCAACATTGTCACATCTCAAACAAAGTCGCACCTATCTAAAAACATCTGAACGGACTCAAGTGACTAATAGAGAATCTTCTCTATAACAGTGCTGTTAAACGTCGTTGGTGTCGCTCCTTAAACAAAGTAATGAATGCTGTGTTTAAAACCGCTTTAAAATTTCAATATGTGATATACCTCTAGAAAACATGCCGACTCAGGTGGATCCCCGCGAGCATACGATCGCGAAGGCGACTCGTGCTTTGTGCTGCTGAAAATTGAAAAATGTTTGCAAGACGGAATTACATCTGTGGTTCGGCGCCGGAGCTTTCATAAAGTTATCAACTCGATAGCAAGGTTTTATCTTAAACAGTAAACAATTAAACAACTTGACAGTGGCGTAATAAACCTAAATTTTAAAAAATATTTTTTAAAATAATTTTTTTTATATTGCACATGTTAAACAGACAATGTTAAACATACATGAGTGAATGTTGAATGCGAAAACATATAATATTACGCAGCAAAAAGTAGGATATTAAGGCAGGAAGACATGATCTTTTCCAAGTATTCTTGAAGCAGTTTGTTGCATAGCACAAAAATCTATGGATCAATAACACCTGAAGCTCTATTACTTTATCATATCTCACAGATCGTCATATGGTGGCAATATTTTTCCAAATTCCAAACCAAGAGGGTGAAAATACTCCAAAAATCTGGCACTTGGAAGACAAGCCTGCGATCACTGAGGTCAGCTCTTCTTATAGATTCACAATCCTCTTCTTTGCCACTTTCCTTGATCCATTGCGCTGACCTGCAAATCCAGGATCGGATTCCTTCGCTCCATTCTGTTAAATGGCAGGTAGAAGAGTGATGGTTTTGGCAGTGCATCAGTATAGGGGAATATGTTCGTCAGTATTCTCGACGGGTGAGGGCATTCTTCGCACCGATTGGAAGCGTAGTGTCGTTCTACGCCCCGATTAGGTAGGGAATTAATCGTCGAATATATGAAAGAAACTATAATGAATCTTCCACCTTTTGCGACGAGATTCCCCATGACTGCACGAGAGTGCTTTGAGCATTTGTCAGATTCCTTTTTGCAGTTCAGTTCGAAGCATTTGAAGCATCGTTTGGTCTTTTTCAAAAAAATTGCCGTCTATACCTGTTTCGAAGTAGTCGCACAAATCGAGCAACGATGACTGTGGACCTGACCTAATGCAAAACTCGAGATTTCTGCGGCATCCATAGCTGCGCACTAGACAGGTGCGTCTCATTTGAGCGCCTAAACGAGTTTCGATGGTTTAGTTTACGTCCGTTTTTCTTGATACACAATACATACACGAGTCGTAGATCAGTTTCACCTTAAACTTGGGTACTTAAACCTACAGTATAAATACATCGCATATATCATATTCATCTCAAACACATCATATAAGAGGGTAACATGAGAAATAATTGGAAAAGACAATGAGATGAGCACAATGTGGATTTTCCAGATGACTGTCTTTTATAGTGTGCTTTTGTTTGCCTGGCCTGAATCTGATAATGCTCAATTCTTTTATAGCATCCAACGAATATGATCGCGAGATAGTCGCGATAGCGCTGATGGTCTAATGAAGTATTACAATATTCAGTCCGTCTTCGATACATTCGACAGCCTGATGAGCGTCTGGTACATGCAGCGTCTCTATGATGTCTATACGGTTTGTCACGCTGTACTTCAAATTTTTGTAATTAAACTTTTATTTATAATAATTATTTATAACAAGCAATTTAGAATAGGAGAAAAAGAGAGGATGCATAAGAAGGCGATAGCCAAAATGTTGCAACATTGGGATCCGATCCCTTTTATACTGTAACACACTAAACCTTCTTGAGATCCGCTACACGATAACTAAGGAATTTATGAGAACTACAACAAAGACAACTAACACTATAACAACAAAGACATTCTACTTTAGATCGTCCACAAGATAAAACTGAACACTGAACCGTCTTGGATAGAGATATCTTCTCTATAGTGTTGGCATATGCTTACATTCCTCCCTTTCCTAGTTTCGCACACCGCCACGATTCTCTCACATTGAACTGATAATTAAAAATGTGACCGCTGATCGCTTTTAGTTTTTTTAGTTTTTTTTAGTTTTTCCCACCGAGTTTTTCCCACCGTCGAAAATGTCGTTGAGCGATTGGAGAACCGAGAACATTTGATCCTGGATACATTCTCTTTGTGCTCGTACTTCGTTAAAGAAACCGGTTCTCGTGTTTCGGATTGATGTGAAGAGGTCGTTACCCGCTCTGATCTTATTGAGGTTTATTTTTTCAGTGAGCTCAGGTTTGTAGGAGTTCCTTCTCTTCGCTTGACGTTGTTATGTACTTCTTGATTTCCATGTACCATGCAGCCTTCAAAATGTCTCATTTGCAATCACAAAACGAATGAATGCACTCAAGGTTTATAAATATTGATGCAAAAAAAGAGTTAATGTCCGCATTTGTCTACTTTGAGTTGTAAGATTTGAGCTTTTCTTTCTAGTTTTCCCCAGATTTTTGAGAACTGCAAAAACGTGACGTCGTCCTTAATCAGATGGAAAACATCAGTTGTATTCATGAGTTGAATGGGTTCGAAGTTCATGAGGTCCGAAATTCTTACGGCGATGGGGGGGGGGGTGTAGCGAAGAGCGTGCTTTTTGTTAGTACTCCATTTCTTGAAAGTTTCTGTAATTTCCGAGGAGACAGGTTGATTTATTAAAGCTACTATCTAAAAATTGGGCAATTGATGAAAGTCTTTCATTATCTCGAGAAGAATTTATATAATAGTATTTTCATTCCTGCGATATGGGAATTCCGAGGTCCGTGGTCTGAGTCGGCACTGGTGGTTCCCGGCTGATGCGCTGGTAACCAGCAGATGTCAGTAGAAGTGCTGGTTCAACTAATTCGCTATTTAACCCATTGACGACCGCGCGGCAAATCGCATGTCTGGCGCGTGGGACCACGGACGCTGGAATCTCGCGGAAACACTACTTCCGAATGAATCTCCCTCTTCAAGGGTTAGCTACATATAAGGGAAGGCTGGAACAGGTTCAAAGCAAGACATAGAAGATGTATCCCCTGCTGTAAGAAGGCCCGCAGAGAAAAAGGGCGCATGTTTGCCACGAATCGTGCAAAACAGATGACCACATGATGCAGCAGGTGTTTGACATATTTTTGTCTATAATGTTTTCAAAAACTTTACAAGGAATGTGACTACTTATTTTTCTGCATGACCATTTTTACAAAGTGTGAGTAGCTGTTTGTGAATAGTGCCGATCTTTGTGCAGATTGAATAGTGTGTGGTGCTGATTATTTGTTTTTATCAGTGCTTACCAGGGAATGCCGTCAGCTTCCCATGGAACTTCGGATTGAGATCTATATCACGTGAAAGAGCTCGAGACGCTGATCACAGATATGTAGACCAAATTTGCTAAATGGATCTCCTAAGCGAGTTATTGCCGGCGGAAGCCGCCATGTCTTCCATGTGTTAGGCGCGCTCAATCAGCATTGGGCGCGCCTAACACATGGAAGACATGGCGGCTTCCGCCGGCAATAACTCGCTTAGGAGATCCATTTAGCAAATTTGGTCTACATATCTGTGATCAGCGTCTCGAGCTCTTTCACGTGATATAGATCTCAATCCGAAGTTCCATGGGAAGCATTCCCTGGTTAGAAGTAAATGACTGCCGGACTACGGTGCAGTAGCATTGCTAGGATCCAACATATCTAATGATTACTCGTAAACTACGAAAAAAGCGAGAGCCGTAGCGAGCAGGTTTATAACCGCGGTCCGAAATCGGCCCACGCGGTCGTCAATGGATTAAGCGCTTAATCTCAAAAACAATGAGTTAAAAAAGTGCTATAGAGGTAATGGTGACGACGAAGGAAAGCTCCACGGAAAACGAACTGGTTTTATCGTAAGAGTGGTTTGCGGCGATGTTTTGTCTACGGCGCGCTTCGTTGTTTGATGTTTTGTGTTACGAAGCACGTGTTGAGCACCAACTACTTCATGGAGCTTTATTGATCGTATTATAGTATCAGAAAAGTGTACAATTACCAAATTCGAAGATACAGCAGCAAAGTTCAATTTAGTCGCGATATTCTATGCGTAATTTAATCAATGCGTTTATGTGCCATAATTGCGGTTTGATGCGAGAAATTGTGAAGTCACATCCATCTGATGGGTGATGTTGAGGAACCTCTAATGTTCTTTCAATCTGCGCCTTAAAAGCTTTATTCTAACCCTTGGCGAGCCTTGATATGCATATCATCGTTATCAGAAAGTGTTAGGTGATTGAAATGTATGCCTGTACTTAACAGTGGGTGATTCTCTTCATGGCGCAAATGTAGGAAGTACTCGTGTGATTCTTCTCGATCCATTTAAAAACTCAAACTTTTTTGCGAGCGAGGGATCCCAAACCCTCAACCTTCCTCCATACGTATTTGCTCCCATAGTCATGGATTCAAACGTTTACATACAGGATTACCAACCAATCAGTACATTCGAATCCTGGGCACTGTTTCGTCAACGAGGATGTCGGTATATCGCTAACAAAGATTTAACTAACTGGTTCTTTGCCAAAAACTTACCGGCACTTGTGATTCACGAAGGCCGCAGTGAAGCATGTGGCCCACCCCCCCCCCCATAAGTTGACGGCTGTTGCTCATTGGCCATAGTCACACCAGGAACCACACAAAGTGCATTACAGTGTCACTCGCAACAGCGATATTCCGCCGTAGTGCATTGGTGGGTCATTATCAGCTGCCCAATGACGGGCAAAAATGTCTGCGCTACCATGATTTCGTGAGGAACTCACAAAACACTTGCGAAAGAGTGTTAGGTTGCAAGTGCCAGAGATGAGCGGAATGGATGCCTGGTACGGTTTTCGGTAATCTGTTAGACAGAGATACGGATGGCCAGGGGCATGAATGGACGCCGTTCATGCAAAGAGCGCTGTAGGTCAGAGATCTAGCGGGTGTTAGATATCGGGAGGATCTCGCTCGTGGGTGTTCCAGGTCAGAAGACGTGGGCGCGAAGGTGCGAAAAAGAACCACGCTGGGCTGGAGAGGAAAGAGGGAAGCGCTGTGGACTCGACGGGTTGGTGGAGATCGTGTGTTCTTTTGTGTTCTGCCGTTCCCCTTAAATTTTGCTGCGTGCTAAAGGAGCGCAGTAAACCGTCGTGGATCAGGTCAGAAGCCGAATCCGACGTAACTAGGAATAGACCTCCCTATCGTAATCACTCGTGGAGCAGCCCCCGAGAACTCGACCCCCATGCCTCTGTCTCACATCTATTGGATCTCCATCTTCATTTTATTGCTTTGCATTTCCAATTCCCTGGTCGTTCCGTTGCGATTTATAATAATGCATTTTTTTGAATACGTGTCAATCGTTTAGCAACATCTTTTCATTCAACATCATACTCTACTAAACCTCCAAGCTCCTCTCAAGACCCATTTTAAGGCTCTCTTCGCCGATATATTGTCTTTCAGCTCTCTGCGAAGCCCGTGATCGCTCTCATTCGTATAGGCCTCTGGCCAATGTGTTGCACTCAGCAGAACGCGCTGATGTTGCCTTAATGGTTGATTTGGTTCCAGCTAAAAAGTCCGCGCGATTGGCCTTGTGAGATTTTACCTCACTGCTGTTTGTGCTTTACTCGTCTCAATTTCAGTGCTCACTTCGTTCACACGTCATCTTTCATAGCGCTGAGGAACTAAATGAGGAACTTGATGAAAACCGTGTAGCTCGCCATCTGTCAAATGCTCTGACGTGTACGTGGTCCATGAGAATGACGACGTCGAGTCGCGCTCATCCCCTTGGTCCAGAGTCAGTGACCACTCCACAAACTGGAATTCGTGTGCTTGTCGCCAGCTCACATCCCGCCAAGGACAACATAGCATCGAACAAGGCGACAAGCTACACGAAGAAATGTGCAGGAGCTGACTAGCTGTAAGGAAGGCTAGACCGCCCGACTCCAGCGGAAGAACATTAGGTTGAGTTTGTTGAGGTTTTTTTTAAAGGTTGTGCTTCAAGGAGACGTCTATTATGAAAGAAAACAGACCCCCAAAATGCACCTGTGCAAGCGTCCCAATAATCTTGTCAATGTGCCCAACGTGCTACATTGGGTCAGAAATTAAGCTGAGCTGGAGCGTTACCTGTACGTCACCATCTCGTTTACCCGACGCTCCGGCCGGGTTACCGTCACAACGATTTTCGCCGGAAATCTACCACCCCGCGTGTTTCGCGTTACATGGCGGTTTCGCGGTAAGTTCCACCCGTAAGTCGTTTATGAATCCGGAACCTGGCTGCTCGGCCCAACATTAATTGGTGAAGGAGTGATCAACGTTTCGAATAAAATTCCAGCAACTCAGCTTTTCTCCAGTCTTTGAAATTTACAGTGGCGTGCCACAAGGAGGGGTCTTGTCACCACTATTGTTCTTAGTATACACTTATGAAATCCTAAATATTGTCTCTTCCTTCGGTGTTACTTGCACCATGTACGCCGACGATATCAAGACATATAAGACCATCGAATCTTAAGCTGATAAAGTTAGCCTGCAGGCTGCGATAGATTCCATCTACAACTGGTCCAGGCAATGGTACCTACCACTCTGCACTAAAAAAAATGTCGTGGCGATTGGAAGTGATACCTCCGATACGGTATGCTATGCTGGTGGAGATCGGCTAAGGAAAGTGGTTGAAGTGTGAGACTTGGTATACCTTATCGACGAAAAATTGGATTTTACTTCCCATTATCAGGTGTTAGTAAATAAAGCAAACCGCCGCCTCTACAATCTCTTCAAAATTCTCAGAACTAAAAATGTCGACGTTTTTTTAAGGCTTATAAGACATATGTCCGTCCCATAATAAAAAATGGAACAACTATTTTCAACCCATGCAAACAGAAAGATATTAACCTACTTGAAAGTGTACAAAACAATTTCTCCCGGAAGGTAGCTATGCGTTGCCTTGGCCTCAGTTACTCTCCCATTCCTAACGCTATGGAAAGGACGAAACAGCCTGGCTTACCCTCACTCAAGAGCAGGAGAACGAAATAAGATTTAATGATGATGCATAATATTCTTACAGCGAAAACTGTACTTAACTCCTCCGACTTTTTTGATGTAACCACCAGTAGAACTAGGGCTGGAACATTAAAGTTTGCCGGCTCGGCCGCAAAAACTAGGATCAGGTCAGATTACTTCTTCAGAACATTTCGCTTATTTGTACCTTTGATTAAAGACGAGGTACTCGAAATGCCTAGTAGCGTATTTAAGAGAAAGCTTGACCGAAGGCTTAAGAAGATTTAATTTTAATTTCAAGTAGTCGCGTACCTCCGCCCTTTTACTTGTTTTACTACGTGTTTTACTATATTTTACTAATTGGGTTTCATATTGGCACTTTTGCTTCTATATTTTTGTGTATTTTTGTTCATTGTTTTGTTTGTCTATTTCCAGCGTTCATCTCTGCTTTGTTTTTATTATCTGTTGTTTTGTAACGCGACTTTACTCGCGTCCCGAAATGGATAAATAAAGAAACTCGCTAATTTCCCGTCTTTGTATTCAATGTGTGTGCGTGTCACGCTTGCGAGAGGTAGCATGTTTTCTCCCCTTTGTGTGATATTTGCGTATTGGTAAGGATTACTGTTGGGCTGCGCTATTAGTCTATCGCTGCATCTGTGTAGTGAATGTAAGGCAATTTTTCGAACTCGCTTGATTGAATTTCAACATTCACCTTAGAAGAGAGACTACAGAATGACTACGCTAATTATTATGCGTGTCAATAGCACGATGCCATATGTGGCTTGAATTAGAAGATTCTATACACACAAGTGCTCCGACACGCATAACGGCGTGTCTCGCCTTGCGCGCTTCGCGCGACTTTGCAACATCACTGGTCTAGGGAATTTTTTTGTAAAACTTGAAATACGCTAACATTTAGGATTTGCTGCGTACTTTGTTGGCATCAAGCCGTTCACCACCTCTGTGCGTTCATCATAGGCACCCTATCCGGACCTCCAGTATATATTGGATCCAAATGAATCATTTTCGGAGGATATACGATTCGAGGAATTCAAAAATCCAAGGTCCGCGAAATTGCCCGTATCCGACTAATTCAAAAAACCGGAGTCCCCGAAATTGTCATTATCCAAATCGTGCAAAAATCCGGGGTCCGTCAAAATAGCGTTATCCGTATCATTCATTAATCCGGAGATTTGGTCGAATTCAATGCATTTAATAAAAATCATTTGCGGATATCCGATTCGGGTAACCCGGTCCGATTCATCCAAAAATCCGGGTACGCAAAGTCGCCGTTATCCGAATCATCCAAAAACCTGGGGTCCGCCAAAATAGCGTTATCCGAATCATTCAATTATTCGAAGATTTCCGATCGGATCCAATGTATACCGTCCAGTAACGCCATTGGTTTGTGCTGCGCAGTACTTCTGCCCTCAGGTTGCTCCTCCGAAACCGTTCTCATTCTAACAGCTTGGGTCACCGGATGTCGTTGACACCCTTCCAAATCCGGACACCAGGTTTCCCTAACTCGTTTCTTCTTACTGGATCTAATTGCTGGTCCACCTCTACTGGTCTTCCCCTCCCTCCTCCCTGGTCCCAACTCCTGGCCCACTTCCTTGTTTTCCGAGCGCCCGCTCGTCACACGACGTCGGTATCACCTCTTGCAGAAGTTTGTAGCGCGACGAATGACCTATCTTCTGGATCCAGGCGCTCAGAAAGGCTCGCAGTTGCCGCTGTGTAGAGCAGGAGGAGGATGCGCTTCCTCTGCTGCAATAATATCCCATGTTGAACAGCAAACATTGCCCGCGCGAGGTACGCAGAGGCGTACTTGGCGCTGGTAAAGTTTTCCGTTCAACATGGGATAATGCTGAGTTCTGCATGCGGCCGGTCGTGGTACGACGACGATGTGACCTCTGTTCCTTTCTTTTCGATCTTCTGACTCTAGACGGTTGTGGTGCGACGAAGGGTACCGGTCTTCTGGATTTAGGGACTCAGAAACGCGCGCAGACGCCGTTGTGTCAAGCAGGAGGAGGCTGCGCTTCCTCTGCTGCAGTAGCATCTCATATTCAATTCTGAATGCGATCCCTCGTCGTATGACGACGGTGTCTCCTCTTCTGACTCCAGACGGTTGTGATGCGACGAAGAGAACCCGTCTTCTGGATTCAGGCACTCAGAAACGCGCGCAGATGCCGTTGTATCAAGCAGGAGGAGGCTACGCGTCCTCTGCTGTAAAAACATCCCATGTTGAACGGCAGACGTTGCCTGCGCGAGGTACGCGGAGGCGTCGCAAGGGGTTCCATGAGATTGCGGGTGGTTCCACGAGGCGTATCTCAGCCAGGTTTCCAACCTGAGTGTGATACCCCTCATCATCTACAGGGCAGGGAGCTAACTCAATTATATAGTGGTAGATTATTACAAACAGTTGATAAAGGGCCACCGGATCAATATGTAGAGGTCTACACATTTGAGGTGCCGTTCTAATCCTGTTTGCTTTATGAACTTGATTTGCAGTATGAAATGGAGCTTGGGGGGATAGTTTCTTAAATTCGGTTCTTCTAGGTTCTGAAAAAGGCGACAACGCCGAAACGTCAGCCGTCAGGAATAAATATATAACAATCTTGGCCGAAGCTAACCAACATCATTCATCTTAACAGAACCATGCCAAGATTCCTTGAGAGTCGCACTTGGAATGTAGAGATCTAGTGACCACGTGTTTACATCTACGAATGGAGGGATAGTAAAGTTCATGGCACAGAGTGGAAGAGTGGTTTCTTCTGTTAGACATTCGCCATGTTTCTGCGGAGCAAAACTAAACTACTACTTACTACTCAAAACGACCCCTACTTACTACTTAAATTTACGTCAACTAAACGACTACTTGCTACTTAAAAAACTGATTTCGTCTCGTAGACACTTAGAGGTTTTCTGATTTCTGACTTCGTTCTTCATTTGCAGTTTAATTTCTGTACTACTATGTTGCATTTCTGCTCGAGTTTTCTATGGCTTGCTATATGTACTATGCTGCAGATCTGTTGAGTTTTTAATCGTTTTTTTCACGTCTAGTTGTTGCTGTGACTAGCGTTGGAATGACCTTCAACATCTCCAAAGATTAAGGTAAAGTACTTCCAACTACTTCCAACTCCTTGTTATTTAAAGCTACACTTTGTATTTATTAGGCTCCAGTCCTCATAACCTACGACTGCGACTGCGTCGTTTGCATGGAACGAATGAAGGACAGTGATTATTCGTTGCAAAAAAAATGAAAAATGACGTTGAAAAAAATTTATTATCGTACTGAGGTAAAACACAACTATATGTTGAAATCAGGCAAGAACACAAATTAACACGGGTACATGATCATATTTAGGTACATCATCATCATCTGGAAGATCCATGTGAAAATAGCAGTACGAAGTTGACAGCGCACGTGCAACAGAACTAGTGGGAATGAACAAAACAATGAACAACACAATAGAAATGAGGTAGCTAGTAAACCAGTTATAAATAGGAGGTCCATCACGAAAGGTGCAACAGAACTAGTGGGAATGAAAAATCAATGAACAACACAATAGAAATGAGGTAGCTAGTAAACCAGTTATAAATGGGAGGTCCATCACGAAAGGTACTGCTTCAAGAAGGCCTTAAAAATGCAGAGCCTAACATCTCTATGATACTTTTTGCAGAATTTGTCAAATTAGGAGCCCACTATGTTAACAAAAAAATTTCTTTAATATTTCCTTACTCTGGCCAGAGCCAATGCACAGGTACTATCTTCAAGATGGTGGTTCTGTTACTGATGCTGAACGTGTTAAGTCCAAGGCATGCCATTCCAAATGTAATTTTGTAAACAATAATCTGGTCAAAAGTCCGTCTTCTGAACACTGGAGGCCATTATGCAAAATTAAAATTCTCGATGCTCACTGTTGGAATAGATCCGAAGGCAAAAAAATACCAGCTTCCCTGTAGAGGCGCTTTTAACGCTTACCAACTTGAGATGATATTTTTCTTAGGGATCATTTAGTGTGCACCCAACGAGCGACGCGCCGCTCGATAAGCTCCAATATAGATCGCACGATGCTACGAATCAATTTGGGAGATTATCATTACCACCATCATTACGTCGCGTCGCATTTCGCGTGCACACTAAACGCTCCCTTATAGGAATTTTGAAGCTTCAGCATCATTATTGTAACCATAATAACCTGCTGAATTAAACACAACGTTTGTTGACGCTGTCAGTCTGCTTTCTCTACGGCTCTCATTATTGCTGATGGTTACATGGAATGAATCCGTCCTAGTGTTCACCGTTGTATCCGCCGTGGTATTGCAGTTTTGAGTTCCACTTGACGATGTTTGGATCACAATTCAACGTCGTAGCAATGGGCTCCTTCGCAGAAATGTTGTCGATGGTTGCCAGCATTGCAAAAACCTATTTAAACGTTTTATTGGAAAGAGGCTAAAATATTAGTGCATCAATGTATAGCATTACAAATCGCATTCTAAATCAGAGTACCCTTAAAACATAACCACTTAATAAAACAACGGTGATGACAGAGCAACTGCGGCGGCATTAGGGTGACCTCAGTCTTTGAGTTTTGAATTCGATTTCTATGGGATGTCGTAGAGGTAGTTTAAATGCGTATTTGGCCTAGGCAATGGCTTGTGCTGGCTAGCCGGCGAACAAGTCAGTGTGCCATCATTCCCAACAAATATGATACCAACTTACCGATCTTGGAAATAAGGAAATAATGGAAGGCTTCATTGGCATGGACGGAAAATCGAAGAGCTTGGAATCGGGTGCATGCACCAGTCGATACCCCTTCCGACTGCGCCACTACCTACCCACAGCGAAATTAAGGTACGTAAATGGATGAGGAATCGTCTGAAATTCCAAAGCAGTTCAGTCCAACCAAAAGGCTGAATAACACTGAAAGTGAGAGTAAGCGAAGGCGCCTTTACTCACCAGGGAAGGGTCTCAGGCGTAGGTCTGAACGGGAGAATGCATAGTACTGCGAGAATCTCCACCATTCATGTAGTAGAAAAACATGTTTCGTTTTTGCTGAGTCCTTGAACCCAAAGAGCTACGGGCCTTCGAAGTTGGCGGTGCAGTATTGCACGGTCGGCGCGCGCACGTGCATACCTATGCGCGTCCTGATGTATGCGACGTGGCGAAAGACTACGGCAAGCGAATCGGTGGCTCAGCAGGGTGCGGCGCTGCTTCAGAGGTGGTAGGTCGGATGTTCGACTCCCGTGCTATGCACTGTTTTTGCGTTGTTTCATGACCGCTGCCTCCTTTACCAATTTGCTTCCTACGCATCTTCTACACTTTATTTCACTCTAAATTGTCAAATAAGGGTCAGATTCGTGCTCAAAACGAAGTTTGAGCGAAAGCGGTGACCTTACTATTAGTCATACCTACGTACTATAACTTAACGTACTCCAACGTAGTATGGAAAAACGGATGTCAGATTCCGTAATCACCATCTCAAATAACCCCCTTAGAGAGGTTTGGGCGAAATCGGTGATTCTGACCTCGATGGCTCTACTCACCCGTAGCTACCACAACCTACCGAAGTCGGCCGAAGTTTCAAAAACGAATGTCAGATTCGTGATCAGCACCCCAAATAACCCATCTGGGCGAGGTTGAGGCGAAATCGGTGATTACGACCTCGACAGCCCTAGTCCGTACCGTACTTAAAGTCATCGCTGTAAAGTCATTGCTTGCGGATTCGCTGAAAAACACAAATCATTGTATAATACGAAAAGTGAGAAAAGTGAGTGAATCACGGCTCACAGTAAACCGTTATTTGACAATTTAGAGTGAAATAAATGTGCAAGAGATGTGAAGGAGATAAGCTGATTCAAACTACCATTAGAGCACTGTTGTACCTTCACGACTCCAGAGGTCGAGGAGAGACGGAAAAAATTTTTCGCCCAAACCTCGCCCAGAGATTTTTGAGGTGCCGATCACGAACCTGACATCCGTTCTTAAAATTTTGGCCGATTACGGTAGGTTACTGTAGGTACGGGTAATGTTGCGATACTGTACCACACCTTCGAGGACCCGTAGCTCTTTTGCTTCAAGGACTAAGCAGAAACGAAACATGTTTTTCTACTATATGAAGGTGGTGGTTTTCGCAGTGCTATCCAGTTTCCCCGTTCAGACCTACGCCTGAGACCCTTCCTTGGTCAGTCCAGTAGCGCAAACTACGACAGGTAACGACAGGTAAACGCTTAAGATGGCATAGCCTTAAGACAAATTTTTTTAAAGGCTTGGTTCGTTATAAAAATCACTCGTCATTGAATATCAATCATTCTCTGGTTCTTGGGATTTTTTGTAATTAATTCTTGTGGAAAAATTCAATTCAATAAACCTACTTACGAGATGCTATATGGAAATTCGTACCAACATACCAAACGTTAAAGGACAAGAAAACTAGAGTAACGCTTTTAATACAGTGGAGCATAACTGTGCTTCTTAAAAATTTTCCTAAAACTCCAATGGGCCGTCTAGTCTTTTGGCGCAAATCATTTCAAAAAGACACGAAGAAAAATAGGTTGCTCAGAGCGTGGCTACATAAGTCTCTAGTTACATATTTCGACTTTTCTCCCATCGGAATCGAATGGATCTCAATCCACTTACTGCTTAGGACGAAAATGTGCTAACACTTCCACGTCTCGTACTAGGTATTTTTTTAGTCGCAAACCTTTTTTAGACTGCACTGCATACTGTTAATAAGATGCATTTGTCTGTAAAATTCTCATCATTTTGATTGCTTTCTTACGTTTTTTTACGGTTCCAAAATGCGCCTGCAGAAACAAATAAATAAATTCTTCATTTTCAGGAAGAACTAAAACCTTGAATGGGAAAGAGGATGTGTTAACGTCCCTTAGAAGACAGAGTTCGGCCATTATGCAACCAGTGTTGTGTTATACCCTAAACGATTTTGGAGACGTGCAAGTTCCAGAACTAGTACTACTACACCTGGAGCAATAGCATACTTCTAACATTCCAGTAACACCAGAATGAAGGATCCCAGATGCAATTATGAATTTATTAAATAATAAATCGGATTAAAGGTTCCTGATATTTTCTGCCTTTAATATCCCTTCCTTTCTCTAACTTGTATAATCCACGCTTTGAAAGGTTTTGGTACCTTTACGTTGACAAAGAAATACAGTTGTAAATATATACGTATGAAATGTGTAAGATATCTTTCGAAAATTGAAGAGTTTAGCTCATTTTCCGTGAGATTCCATGAGCGCAATTTTTGTATATTTTGTGTTGTCAAGCTTCACGGCTTGAACATCGGAAACGCTCAAGCTGAATTAGATCGAAATTTGTGTGCTGAACTGGAAAAAGACCAGCAGTAGTGGTATAGCGTAGCGATTGATACCCAAAAATTATAGGAAACATTGTCTAGAACATATTATCGTCCAGAGGACCAGGAGCGATATAGCCCAAATAATTTGTCCCCAATTTAACTCATGGTTTGAGGTATCAAAAATATTTAGCTGAGCCGCCTCGTTGCACAAGGGAAAGGAAGAAGCTTGCTGAATCTGTACTCTCTAAACCCCTCGTCAAATGGAGCGTTGACGGTGACCTCTGGTTCTTCACACACTAGAAAAAAGCAAGATTTTTTTTTTTTTGAAAGGCTTGGTTAACATTTTAATGAGCAGGTCGTAGCCAAAAATGAAAATGGAACATCAAAGAATACAGAAGAGCTAGTCTTTTAGAACCACTGTGAAGCCTGTAAGTCACTCTCAATACCGATTTTGTATTTATATAGTACGTGTATTGAAACCTAAAAGACAATTTAGTTAGTTATAACAGAACATGCTGATTGGAATCTGAAATAAAATTATGAAAATCTTTTGAAAATTTGACCTGGTATGGTGAACGTAGCGTTCCTATCCATCCTATCATTACGTTACGTGCGTGCGTATCATCGTTAAAGAATAAAAGAATAAAGGACGACGTTATTCAATCCCTTTTGGGATGCGCTACGCATTCTACTTCTACGGAATGTCGTGGAGGCGAGTTGAGATTTGGCCATACAATGATTTGCGGTGACCAGCCGATGAACAAGTCAGCGCTTTACCCTTCTCAGACAAGTCTGGTACCGATTCACCGACCTCGGAGGGATGAAAGGCTTGGTTGGCCTGGGCGGGAAATCCGAACCAGGAACCTGGTATCGGGTGCACGCGACAGTCGGCGCCTCCTCCGACTACGGTTTCATCGTTACGTGCGGTCAAACAGTGCCGGTGGTGTAAGGCGAACATCGCTGCCCGGAAAGCAGAAGATGCGGGATCGAGTTCCGTCTGAGGCAAGAGTTTTGATCGCAACAAAACATCCTGTAACAACATATTGCCTCTCCACCAGCCGCTCCACGCCTAAGCAACTGTGTTAAAACATCCTATCATTAATTCTAAATAACACTTCGTTGTGTTCAACCGCACAAAAACTGCAGATTTCAGATTTTAAAATTATGGTCTCGCTCCAGTCAGTCTATAAGAATAGATGGTTTACAAGAATAGAAGGTGCTTCACAATCCTGTCCTTTCAAATTTTCTAGGAAAATTTTAGAAAAGAAATCCCACCATATACTAGAGTATAATAGAGTGTAAAAAATCTTCTCCTGAGATTTGCCAGGTCAACCTGCCCAAATATTTACAACTAGAAAACTGTTACAGGTTTTGTTGTCAAACATATGCTAAGTGTACCAGATAATAATATGACCAAATGATTAAAACTGTATGATGTTCTTGTTTGCGGCACGAATTTGGTAATCCGACCTAATGCGTAAAACTCATCTAGTATACCGCTCCTGTCTTCTGGTTTTGTTCGGAGTAAACGCAAAAAAAAAACCGTCGCTTTCGTCCTTTCTCATAACTCCCTCCAAAGTGAGCAATTCAAAAAATAAATGTTACCATACAATTCCAACCTGAATGGTCTATCCAATGGTGTAGGTATCCTCCAGTGGCTTAGGAGAGCAACAGATTCGGCGGCCGCTACAACCTGTACGGCGGTGACCTCCACCTGTCGCTCGAGACGATTGCTCCGGCAGGGTCCAGATTTTATAGGTCTCAAATCTACTTTTTTTTTCAAAACCACTGGTTATTACCTATATCATTGATAGATCGCCAACTTTGGATTCGGATAGTAACGTTTATTTTTCGAATAGGCCCCTCTGAAGGGAGTTATGGGAAAACGACGCTTTTTTTGCGTTTGTTCTGCCAAAACCAAAAGACAGGAGCGATACTGTATCCTAATAAATTTTCGAGGAACAGAAATGTGAGGCTTAAAGCAGAATTACATATGTTGGTGTCAACTATTAGGTTGTAACGAATTAAATGGCACTGGCTCTCGCCATTTTTTGGCGCGTCTTTACGCGTTTGATCAAGAACAAACCGTAACATGTGGCATATCATTTAGAAGCGCAAACTTTGCTCTACCGGTGAGTACCAAATTTTCTATGTAAAAGTGGGAAAACTTTAGAGTTTTATTGACTTTTTTGCAGATGGACAAAAGGGTAATCCGAGGCATTCACTTGTATGAATTCAAGCTGGGCACTACAGCTAAGGAGGCGGACGAGAAGATCAACGCCGCATTCGGTCAAGGATGTTCCACAATTCGGACGGCGTATCGTTGGTATCAGAAGTTCCGGAATGGAGATGAGAGCTTGGAAGAACATGAAGGTCGTGGGAGGCATAGTGATGTTGATGTGGACAAGCTGAGAGATGTGGTAGAGGAGGATCCACACAAAGGTACCAGGAAGATAGCGAAGGTTCTTGGCGTCAGTCACAACACAGCTGGCCGGCATCTGAAGGAAATTGGAAAGACCAAAAAGCTGGAAAGATGGGTAGATGGGTGCCTCACGAGCTGTCTGAGGAGCAAAGAAACCGACGATATGGATCTCGTCCGCTTCTACGGAACGAAACGGACCCATTCCTTGATCGCACCTAACCTGTGACGAGAAATGGATAATGTACGACAACAGGCGACGATCGGCACAGTGGGTGGACAGCGATGAGAGCCCCAAGGTTTTTGCGAAGCCGGAATTGCACCAAAAGAAAGTAATGGTGAGAGTACGGTGGTGTTCGCTGGGAATTATTCACCACAGCTTCCTCCCTCCTGGTGAATCCATCACGGCAGAGAAGTACCGCATTGAAATTGAAGAAATGATGAACAAGTTGAAGGATATCCGGCCGGCTTTGGTAAACCGAAGGCGAGTTCTCCTTCTGCACGACAATGCTCGCCCCCATGTAGCACGAATGACGTTGCAGAAATTGAATGAGCTGAGCATTGAAACTCTACCACATCCTCCGTTTTCTCCCGACCTCTCCCCAACAGACTACCACTTCTTCAAGCATCTTGGCGACTTCTTGGTAGGGAAAATATTCAAATACCAACAGGATGCCGAAAGTGCCTTCGAAGATTTCGTCAATTCCAGAACTTCTGATTTTTATGCTACTGGGATAAAAAAGCTTGTGTCACGTTGGCAAAGATGTGTAGAATCAGAAGGTTTTTATTTCGATTAACAAACTTGCCTACAAGCCGAGATATTAACTTTTAAATTTACAGTGGTTCAGTGCCATTTATTTCGTTACAACCTAATAGTTTTGGTCGAGGCAGTTATCTGAAATAAATTATCACCCACCTGACGTAAAATTGAAGAAAAAACATAGAAATCGGCTGCCCACCGTGCATAGATTACCGTAGCCGTAGTGAGCTATGAGGACCTCGTGATTCGCGTCGGACTCGCAACAATGGCCGAATATGTGCTGATCGTTGACCGAACAGCTCTTTGAATGTTGGCTAAGTGGAGCAGCGTCGAGCTGTATAGAGCAGTCTTCGATCGCCGCGTGTTCGTGTGTTGAAACACCTGCCTTGCGTCCACCGTACTCTTTCGTAGACGACCTTTAAACATTGAAGCCGTGGCGCAGAACTGTGGACGACTTCTGAAACGTCAGAACGAATTACGGATATGGCATGCAAGAGCATGCCTTTGGCCAGAATTTAGATGCTAAGGCGACGGTGAACAAACAGGAAAAGAAATGTGGTGCACAGCTGAAGTATGAAGCTAAGGAAATACAATGGTTTTGGAATCGAACCCGTATTTATTCTGCGAAGCAGGATTTTTGCATTATTCTTTTTTGTCTCAATAGTCTCACACAAAATCACTCAAAGCGACAAAGCGCTTGAATTCGGCTTTAAATTGGGTCCGAGGTTTTCCTCAGGTAGCAAGGATGTCGAGATAGGATTCATACAATTGGGCAGACAAGACGGTCTGATACTTCAGCCATTTGCTAGGACGCTTTAACTAACCCTTTACTTCGTTTGTTCCCGAAAACTAAAATGAACCTTAAAGAAAGATGACACTTTAGAGGATCATCAAAATATGTATTGCAAGGTATAATAAGTTACTGGTCACTTCAACGAGCACTTGTAATGTTACTTAAGCGCCATTTCAAAGCTGAAACTTCAAAAAGTTGAAAAAAAGTTGGGAAGAGAGACAGAAACAGACAGACGTCGGTGTCCATGGTTTCCACAGAACTGGTTAGATTGGGCATCTCACAAGGGAGTGACTACAAAAACTGTGTTGCAACAACCTTACTGCATTAAGGAGGTCGATTACTCTTTAAAATTCATGCTGTGGAAAAGACATAAACACTTGAAGAATTATACAAATTCTTAGAACTGCAATCACTCGTACTTTAGCACTAGCACTTGTAGCCAAGGAAGGTCTAGAGAACAACTAAAAACAGCCGGAAATAAGCGTTCCTGAAACGTACAAATCTTGAGTACAGTGCAGGAATTCAGGCTCACACCCATCGATATACTTTCTAGTAGTACGATTGAAACTGAAACTGAAACCCTACTATCATGAAAAGGGTTAATTTAATAACGCGTCTATTTCCTCTATATAGTCATCTAGTGGTTTTAAACATTGTAAAGCATTCTCCTTTTTTCTAAGTAGAGTTTTTTCTAATTTTCCAGAAAAACAAGCAGCCGATCATTGGCAAAAAATCATCCATAGTGATGGATGGACTGACTATACCATTGTTTGACACCGAAATCGTCACGGAACAAAAACGGACATGAGAGTATTTGAACAGCCGCGTGACACTATCATTCGGCGATGATTTATAAGAGTGAGAAAGCTGTACTCCGAATCACGCCGCAGTGGCCAAACTATCCCTGCTCCGGTCTCATTTTACTCCATGAATTTTAGCCTTATAGAGAATCACCGAGCAACTAGAGCATAGAGTCGCCTTCTCGGCGACTTTCTAAATCTCATCCTCTACTTTCACTCCATGAGCTTAGGTGATAAAGATTCACTACCTAGCATCATCTTAGACTAGATCGGATTAGATAATCAATATTTGCAATTTGGTGCACTCATTTTTGACGCTTTTTGAGTAGCCAAGCTTGCAAGATGGTGGTAGATCATAAACGAGTTAAAACTCAAACTCAACTCAAAAAGCACCAAAAAATGAGTGCACCAAGTTGTAAATGTTGATTGATGATGGTAGATCACAAACTAGTTAAAACCTGTTTGTGATCTACCATCATCTTGCAAGCTTGGCTACTCAAAATCCTTTCTTTCTGACAGTTTGAAGCGTTAGCTGTGAGCAACGCAGCTTTATGGGGAAATATAGGAGAAAGAGTTATAGGAGAAGGCTATAGGAGAAGGCAACTCACAATATTAGAGCAATTTTTGACTACTCCACCTGCTACTCCTATCCTACAACTGTTTGGAAACTTTCTACTGCGTGCTAAGAAAGCCAGGGAATATTGTCATTCTTGCCAACACCGTTATTTATTAACTGTTTCACCATATTCAACGACTGTATGAACTTTCCCGGACCTCCATCATTTTGCTTATCGCTGATCTCAAGCCCGGAACATATACTTCCACTAAAACACTGGTATCTTTCCCAGAAATCCTCTTCAAATTTCATGCTGTTACGGACATTTTTGAGAGATCTTGGGGGGTATACAATGTCAAACATTCCTATTCATGAATATCTTCACTTTTTTCGCTGTTACCACAATGTTCCAAAAATAAAAGATAGTCACAAAAATTATGTATGTCTGGGGTAATTGAGGAGAACGTTGAGTGCCAGGCAATCGTTAAGGAAACTGTTCTGGGAACGCTCCTACTTAAGGATTTTCCCGAAACGAGAAGGTTTTCACGGGTACAGTTAGGGAAAACAAACACAACGCTTACCATTACCATGAGGTGCCAGCCAACAGCTTTGGGTAGGAAATGCGATTTGAAAGGGAATACCGGCGTGTAACTTGCCTGCACTTCCATACACGGGAATACGGATTTCCCAAAAGTTTTACCGAGTCCCGCGGCGAGAACGGAGCTCAAGCTTCGGTAGCGATTTTCTTACACCGCACTTCTCCAATATTCAAATGAATTGCGTATAAAATACAAGAAATTTAGCGCTAATAAATTGATTTTTACTATTCTCTCAAAATGCTTCAAGATGCTGATTTAATAGGAAACAGCGCCACCTGTGCTTTAGATCCGGATCCCGATCAGTTCAGCGAAACCACCTTTAGGCGGCCGGAAAATTGCTGAAAGACTTCAATGGAAAGTATATAATACTAACTTCAATATTGGTTGGGCGCGTGTAGCGCAGTCCGAGGAGGCGCCGGCTGTCGCATGCACCCGATATCAGGTTCCTGGTTCGGATTTCTCGCCCAGGCCAACCAAGCCTTTCATCCCTCCGGGGTCAGTGAATTGGTACCAGACTTGTCTGGGAAGGATAGAGCTCTGACTTCTTCATCGGCTGGCCACCGCAAGTATGGCCAAATACGCACTCAAATCGCCTCCACGACATCCCGTAGAAGTAGAATGCGTGGCGCATCCCAAAAAGGATTGAGTAACGCCGTCCTTTTTTCTTTATCCTTTTATTAATGTTGGTTGGTCATCACTATTCAATGCTTAGGCAAAATATGGATAAGGATTTGAATGCGTATTTGGCCAAACAATTACTTGCGGTGGCCAGCCGATGAACAAGTCAGCACTCTGTCCTTCCCGGACAAATCCGACACCACTTCACCGACCCCGGAGTGATGGAATGCTTGGTTTGTCTGGGCGGAATATCCGAACTTGGAACCTGGTATCGGGTGCACGCGACAGTCGGCGCCTCCTCCGGCTGCGCTACAAACACCGGTACATGTCACGTAGGTGAGCAGCATTGGTAGGTAGGAGCGCACCAGCCAGTAGTAACCAAACAGAGCACAGGCCGAACACATGCCAGCCCATTCGGGTACCAACTCTTCATGTCCTCTCTGAATGGCATGCCCATTCAATGCGGTCTGATTTGTTTAGGCGTTCCCATGTACCAATGCTGCTCACCTACGCGACATATACCCATACACCCATAGTCAAAGGCTTTACTATGCCGACCTCTGCCCTTTTATGCATTTCCAAGGACGTTGGTACACAGTTCATCTTTTCAGGTAAACATGATGCGTGTTGTGATCGCCTGCTTCGCCCTGGTGTCCTCAGCTTCGGCTGCTGCGTTCACTGATTTGAACTGTACCGACGGGGGTACAACTACCACAAAGGTTTGCTCTAAGGCTACGCACATATGCATAAATTTTCAACCATATTTTAATCCTCCGATAATTTTTTATTTACAAAGGTAACCAATTAGCTGAAACGTCACTTATTAGGATCGGGGTAACAGGAAGCATTTTGAGCCTGGCCCGGGTGTGGTTTAATTCCACTTAAGATAAGAGATTGGGTGTCTATCGCCTTGACTGGTATGGTGTAACTCACTGACTTGTCCATAAGCAGGCCATTGAATGCGGAGCGTATTCCTTCGAGAGAAAGCTGCTTAGCGACAATCTTTGATCTTTATTCCAATACAATTGAATACATTAATGTTCGTTACCATGTAGTCTGGAGAAAAAACTAGCGCCAGACGTCGCATTCACACTAGTTGTAAAGGTGGCCTACACAAGGAGGCGGAAACGCACGCCAATCAACCGCAACCACTTAAGAGCACCGACCAATCACGTTTCCTCCGGGAGGCACGCCCATTTGATATTGGCTTGCTTGGTCTAGTGTCCCCCTTTCTACACGTAGGCCACATTAGCGACCAATACCGAAAATATTCTAAAAGGCATAGAAAACGAAAACAGTAACTTCATGCCTTTCCATCGGTGAAATAACGACGCGACACTCTTTCCCAACGCTTCAGTTCATCCCAACGGCCACGGTCTGTGACGACAACTACTCAACAGCGGCGTGCACCAAGCTGTTCGGTGTTGCTGTCGTCGAGAATGGTGCGACCGACAGAGACGCGAAGTGCAACACGGTACGAGGACGCAGACCAACCGTCTGAACGTTTTTTTTTCTTCTTCGGTAATCCGAACGGTCATTCTTATAGGACGCCAATGGAATCAGTGAAGAGGTGAAACAGCTCGCCATTTCTAGCTGCCCGAAAAGCTGCGGCTACTGCTGCGAGTCGCCTGATTACAAATGCAGCAACGTGGACTGTTAGTTGTCTAAGCCCTACTGTGCCTGAAGCCTTTTCTCAACCTTATCCGCAATGATTCAGTTCCACGAGTGAAATGTTCGACCGTCACTCAGAGTCAGTGCAAGGACGCCACCTGGAGAACGATCCTCGCCGAGGACTGCCCGAATGTCTGCGGTTTCTGCCTTTCAGGTAAACATCCCGAGTGTGGGTTTCGATTTAGTTTTCTGAGTAATGACTCGTCTTCTTCAGGTGGTTGCGTGGACACAGCTGTTGAATGTGCCAACGATCCTTCTATCTGCAGACAAGTCGACATGCAAGCCTTCGTTAAGGTTAGTATTATAGTTGTACCCGTACGAAAGTATTCGAATAATTCACTCAAATTCAGGTACATGATGAATAACGAGAAATACCGAGTAGTCGAATATTCGATATTTCTCGATTTTCTAATATTCCTTCGAATTCGACAATCGACGGTTTGAAAATCGAATATTCGTTCGAATTGAATATCGAAGATGAGCCGGATTCGAAAATGGATTATTAGGGGGGGGGGGGGGGCAAAAGTAATGAGACACCCCATGCCGTGTCCATATATCTCGTGGCTGGAGTCTGAATTCGTACTTGTCGTACTTGTATGTTTGTATGCTACTTACTGAAGCCCATCTGAGAAGTTACCACTTCCGCCCTTTCCAGAAGCATGCCAAAAACCCCAGCCTGTCTCATGCCGAAACCCCAGTCTGACGAGTCGACCTGTGTCGCGCAAATCTCCCCCAATTCCCAACCCCGAGCAGCCTGGGCTCAATATTCACGCAAGATGAGAAGTACGTCTTCTACCTTAACCCTGCCAAGCAGCGAGTCTGGGTGAGGCCTGGTGAATTGTTACCGACCTTCGTTCGGCGAGATGTTCACGGCGAGAAGCATCTTTGGAGCTTTTGGGTCTGCGCCCATGGATCGGTTTACCGGAGGCTGTTTCCCAAGAGCACCGCGATGAACTCCAAGGCCATGGTGAACGAAATTGAGGAGATGGGCCGGCGACTCGTTCTTATTCATTCGCAGCGCTTCAAGAAGGTTCTCCTCTTCGACAACGCCGCACCCCATCGGGAACATGTAACCACGTATAAGCTTGGCCAGTTGGGCTACGTTCACATGCCTCACCCACCATATTCGCTGGACATCTCTCCATGCGACTACCACTACTACTTGAGCCTACAGGACTTCCTAGTCGGAAGGGACACAAGAACCCAAGCAGTACTTGACAACCATATCGAGCAGTTGATCAACACCAGGCTCAAGCAGTTCTGGAAGGATGGGATCAGGAAGTTGGCTGAGCGATGGCAGCAAGGTCCTTGCCCTTAATGGCAAATACATTCCTCAGCATCGTTGAGTTGTAATTGAGTTATAAAGAGATAAAGATTTTTTTTTTCATTTTGTCTCATTACTTTTGCCCCCCCCCTAATACTTCACGTTTATTCAAAGATAGGAAATCGAATATTTTTATTCGAATGTAGAATAAAGTTCAAATCTTTAAACACAGAACCTAATTCGGTCAAGTTGCTCGACTATTCGAATATCCGAATAAACAAAAATGAGGCTTATTCGATTTTCGATCATTCTAAAAAACTGATGAGCGAATAAATTCGTATATTCATCCGATTCAAATTTCATTCACTCGAAAAATTTTGACATCGAATTTATTCACTCATTCCATTCATTCAAAGAATAAAATTTCTCAAAATCACAACTATAGTTAGAACCTCGCATTACCAGTTTTCCAGACTTTAAAGAGAGTTTAGAGCTAGAACATGAGAAAACCAAGTAACGTAGCTTTAACATTCTTCAATTCCAGGTCAACTGCCAGAAAACTTGCGGATACTGCTCTTCGTCAACCACAGTTGCCGGCGTAACAGGTTTATCCTTATTTCCTCCTCAACCGCTATTACACCATGCTTGCTCCCTTTTTTGAAGAGAGCAGCTAAAATGCCAAATAACTTAGCAGCAGAGAATAGGCTCTGAAACTTCCAACGGCGAAAAAACGAAAATCAGAAATCCGCAGCTCGAAATAAATGAAAAATATCCAGCTCTTTTTTCGATAAATCTTAGGACCACGTTCTTTTGAAATCAACTCCATGCAAGTTGATTGAAATTTTTTTGCTATTGGACCGAAGGACCAGGGACCAGTAGTGGCGCAGTCAAAAGCGGCGCTTTCTGTCGCAAGCACACCGAGTCCAGATTTGTGGTTCGCTTCCCACGTGGGATGACCAAGACTTATTTTCTTCTGGGGTTGGCGAATTGGTACCAGACTTGTTTAAAAAAGGTAGAATGGAGATTGTAAATTCATGAACCAGAGAAAATATAGTGACTCCTTGGACCAGAGAAAAAATTTTCTCTGGGCTGAAGTTGCAGGCTTTTACGTATTTGAAATAACGTTTATAGCTTCAAAAATGGGTGGTACACTTTTCGATAGTACTATTTCATATGACTAATTGAGACGAATTTAGTTCCGGGCAGCGGTTCATGCTCGTCGTCTACGGATGCAAACGCGAAGTAAGTGTAATGAATAAGCGACGGTCGTCACCTGGCTATTCCATTGTTTTCTAGCTGTGCTACTTGGGCGAAAAATGGCTTCTGCAACAACACCTTCTACACCGTAGCCCAGAGAAAGCAAAACTGCGCTAAAACGTGCAACCTCTGCTAGGACGAGGAACTCAACGCTATGACATGCACACACACACACACACACATCACGATCTCTGTAGATATACGACTCAGCCGTTTCCAATTCATTGTGAACAGAAATGACCACTCTTGTTTGCTGTGATAAAATCATTTTATCATGTGCTCTACTGTATTTTTTCACCCACTATTCTCACCACCTCCCTTAAAGGAGGCGCTACATCTCTGTTACGGTATCATGGAAGCTAGGAGGCTAGGAAGTCTACCCTCGATCTAACCTAAGTACAGAATGGCTGGAAAGCTTGGTCTACTCTGCTGGGTCTCTTGATAAGTGAACATCAACAATTAGGCCTTCTACACTGCTAGCTGAACAATTTTTGTAAAATGATAGAAAAATCATTCAAACATGATATTTTCAAAATTTCCTCCTTTTGCCCGGATTCAAGTTTCCAGTCGCTTGGTGACCGCCTTCATTACCTGTCGCTCTCCCAGAGGAGGCATCTTCAAACTGTATAAGTCCTGGTGGGAGGTTGGAGACACCCTTTCTATAGATAGTTTCAGTCAGTGCAGCACATTCGCCTTGGGTCTAGAAAAGGGCCACATATCCTTGCCCCAAAATCCAGGACAGTTCTGGTCAGGAAGGTTTGTATTGTGGCACTCAGTACAGTGGAAGAGCAAACCTTTGGCCCGCGAAAAATTTTTAAGCTCACGGTATCCGATTACCCTCTAGAATGAAACACTGATAGATGTCAAAAAGAAAAGAGAGGCTGGGGATCCCTCTCAATAATGAAGTCACTTATTTATGGAGGCTTAACGGAATTCAAAGGGGAGGCTGTGGGCAGTATGTAGATCCGTCTTTTGTGCGCTCTCCATTCCAATTTCACGTTCAGTTCGCCCCCAAGTCAATTTAAATTTTAGCCGAAGCGATGCCTTCGCTAACAAAAACAGTAACAGGATCCTCCAGTTCTAGAATCAAGACTATTATTTATTTATTCAAAATGATTTTGCTCAATTGTCATTTTTGCATTATTGCCCTGGAAAGAGAAGAGAAAGATCATCTATCCAACAATAGCTTCATACTGCAGCAATTCAAGGCAATGATGGGAAAGTGCGACGAAGAATGCGCGATGCAGGCATGTTGACCGTGAGGAAAGATTCGAAAGCCCGATAATTCAAACTCATGGTCAGAAGTGAGACTCATCACCACTAACTCACATCTGTCTTCATTAGGAACGAGTTACACGCCTCTCGGCTGCTTTCGCACGCCCCGTTGGGTTGTTTTAATCATGCTTCGCCTTGTTCCCCTTTAAATCCTACATCTGTTGTAAAATGAAGTCATCCTTGTTACTGCTTCCCATGAGTCCTATCGCCCTTCTCAAGCTGGCAGTTGCGCCAAGGAGTCACTCGATGAAGGTGTGTATTGTATGCTTGATTGCAACGACGAGGAATGCTGTTAGGCTGTCGGATTATCAATTTCGTTTTCACACAAAAAGAAATTTCGCTACAAGAGAAGAATGACCATACCCTAATACAAGGCAAGAGATAATTTCCATTATTGTCACCGCTGCTCTTGGTTTTGCGGATGAGATTTCCAGTGACGGCGACTCGTGCTGCCTTGTTTGTCTCACTGATCTGATGTGGCACCCATTTCCGACACCGATTTGACTTTCCGATTGCATGCAAACAATCGGCAATGGGGGAATGGCTACAACCGAACCTCTGTGCGGGCTCAAGTGTAGTTTGTGTTGGATCCGACTCGACAGTTTCCTTTAATTCCTGGCTGACCACAGTTTCAGGACGTTGTTGATGTTCTTCGTCCTCAAGGCTCTGATCACCACTTCGGGAACGCTGAAACCATTGCTGGCACTTACGTGATGATGGAACTTCGTTACCGAATACTTCAGTCAAGATACGAGGGGATTCTGCAGCAGTTCCTCCTTGCTTGAAGTCTCACAGCTAGCAAACGCGCACTCGGTAGCTTTATTCGATCGTCGTTAATCAAAAACAAAATCTAAAAGGGTCAACGGATCGGAACTCGGACTCGAACTTTGGTGAAAGATGCCTTTTGAAAGGCTTGCTAAAGGCATTAAGCTACATGCTCCAAGAATTAACAATGGTAGAGAAATGATCCCCTTCATGTGCCACCTCATCACGGTGAAGGGGTGAACATCACTAAGTGATGGCTAACGGCACAAATGATCGCGCAGTACGGGATGCTTTGTCGTGTATGGGCGGCTCTCCTGTATCCCTGACCAGGAGCATGTGAGTAACCGGACCACCGCCATGGCTCAAACAGTTAAACCCCAGCCTCAGCTCTCCGCGCGCAGGAGGTGCTCTTCTACGACGTCGGCTGCATCCACCTCCGGGGAGGGGCCATCTAATCTCGGAGTTAACTATCAGGACCTCATTGGAATCGGACTACCGGAAACTCCCTCCCACCACGACACGGAAACTGCCTATTCGTCTGCACTTATAACCGTCGTACGATCGCATCTGAGCAGGATCTTCGGACACTGCTTTGCAGAAGCCGCAACATCAAATACGACGTTATCGCTCTGCAGGAAACGAAAGGCAGAACGAAAACCATAAGAAGGATCGACCACAACGAGCTTCTCATTTTCGGAGCAAAGATGGACAGAAAGAATATTGGCGGAGTTGGATTTCTCGTCAATTCGACAGTGCACCACCTAGTAGACTCTTACGAGATCATCAGTCGGCGAGATGCTGTTCTTCGTCTGGAAACCAAAGATCAAGGAACCATCTCCATCATAAATGGATATGCTCCAACATCTGCGGCCACAGACGAAGAAAAGGAGGAATTCTGCAAGCTATTCGAAAGGACTGTCAACGACGAGAAGAGCTACTCTAAAGTTGTCGTTGGGGACTTTAACGCTACCGTCGGTACGAATGATCACGACGAAAGGAGGCTACGACCACATGGAACTTCCTCAAGGAACGAAAACGGAGAGCGACTGATAGGCTTCCTATCCGCGTGCCGTCTTTACCATGGAAATTCTATGTTTAAGAAGCCTTCAAACCAACGATGGACCTGGGAAAGCCGAAATGGAGAAACACGTTCGGAGATCGACCATGTTCTTACAAACAGACGCTGGAGTCTGTTCGACGTTTCCGTGCTGCCTTCATTTGACACCGACTCGGATCACCGTCTGTCCGTGCGAAGCTGACTCTGAAAAAGAGGATGTTCAAGCGTGACACTCATAAACCGGTACGGAAACGGGGATCCCCACATTCAAGTCTGAAAAGTTGGAGTATGCAATAAAGTCGTATAATTGGAATCTTCTTGAAGATCTATCGGAAGACTACGACCTTCTCTCCAAAGGACTGTTGAAATGTGCTAGCAGCTCTTGCGAAGCCACATCACCGTCTGCTTCAAGACTCAACGCACATGCGATTAAACTCTTGGAGCAAAGAAGAACTATCAAACTGGATCCTAATGCTTCCCATCTGGAAAAAGTCACCATCTCGGCCTGTAGAATTGCAGTGAGGAAATCAATTCAAGCCTACAGAAGATTGAGGCTGTTAGAAGCCGCTGGAAAAAGTTCAAGCATAAAGCGCTGCAAACGAGATCTCTGCAACCAGAGGGCAATAATGTTAGCACTTGTGGATAAGGATGGAACAACGCAAACGTCTCAAAGAGCGATGGAGGCCATCGTTCAAGAATTCTACACAGATCTGTTTCGTTCTTCCATCATTGTCCCAAAATGCTTGATGCCACCAGCTAAGGAAGCACCTCCCATTCTGTGATCAGAAGTTGCTCATGTCATCAGAAGGATGATGCCGGGCACTGCTCCCGGACCGGATGGCATTTCTGCTGATCTTCTTCGTGCGGGTGGCAGTGCCCTCTGCTCACCTCCTACCAAGCACTCCAAGCACTTCCTTCGTCTTAGTAGGATTCCGGACTTATGGAGAGAATCGAAAACAGTTCTAATCTTCAAAAAAGGTCAGCAAGAGGATATCAGCAACTATCGACCCATCAGTCTTCTCTTGGTTGTGTACAAGATCTTCACCAAGATACTGCTTAACCGCATGGAGCGTTGCTTGGATGAGTATCAGCAAGTGGAGCGAGCAGGGTTTCGCAAGGATATCTCCTGCATGGACCATATTCAGACTGTCTCACAACTCATCGAGACGAGCCGCGAATACCACCTCCCACGTGTCCTTGTCTTCGTGGATTACCGGAAAGCGTTCGACTCTGAGGAAATCAACGCCATTCTGAACGCGCTTGTGCATGCTACTATACCATCGCCCTACATCCGATTTCTCGACGAATGCTTCTCGAACTCATCGAATACCATACAGTTGTTTGACTGAAAGCTTAAAATTCCCATCGGGAAAGGAGTACGGTAGGGAGATACAATTTCTCCCAAGCTGTTCACGGCGGCACTCCAGGATGCCATGAAGGACTTGAGCTGGGACGATAAAGGCTACCTTGTCGGCCTTGAACGGATCAGCAACCTTTTGTTGCGACAGCATTGTTCTCTTCTCTATCAGCACGGCAGAAGTCGAGGAAATGCTGAACGAGCTCCATGTGGCAGGTATGAAGATTGGATTGAACATGAATATGACCAAAACGCAATTTATGGTCAACCAGTGGTGTGACACGGGACTCGTAAGGTTAAATGGAGTCGCTCTGCAACAGGTCGACTCCTACGTCTATCTGGGAAGAGAGCTGAACATGGATAACGACCTCCTTCCTGAAATCGCCCGCTGGAGACGCGCAGCATGGGCAGCCTTCAGTTCGATTCGCGAAGTCACCGATCAGGTCAAGGATGCCGGTCTCAGGGCCTCGATACTCAACGCCTCCGTACTGCCTGCGATGTCCTGGCCCGACAACAAGACAATTGCCAGAGCAATGCAAACTGCGCATCGTGCACTGGAGAGATGTCTTCTGAGGACAAGCCTTCGTCAGCAATGGCAAGAAGGCCTAGAAGCTCGGAGCTAAGGGAGAAGTCGCAATTAGCAGATCCGTTGCAGTACACGAAGAAGTCCAAATATCGCTGGGCCGAACACCTGCTTCGACGAAAGTACGACAGATGGAGTCTCCGTGTCACAGAATGGCTCCCGAGACACCATAATAGACCACTGGGACGACCGTCAACGCGATGGGCAGACTCATTCTCAAGATCTTTCAGAGAACGGAGTCTGCCTCACTGGATGCAAGTAGCCCGAGATCGAGCGGTCTGGAAGAGTTGTGGTCCCCGCTGAGAAGACCTCCAGCCGACAAAAGAACCATCAAAGTATCAAAGTAAGTAAAGAGAAATGACAAATCGAAAGCAGGCGACATTTATAATGCGACAACCTAATGTACACCACCGCTCAGCTGTATTCGAAGGTCCAATGGCAGTCAAACTTGGAATTATTTGGAAAGAACAGAACACCTGCTTTCCTTCGGCTGGTCAATGCAAGTTATTGCATACGACTACGAATTCAAAGGGTTGTAACTTCCCGTCTGAATGTGTTCAGAACTTAGCTGTGGTATATGTTTAATGTTTTGTTAAAAGCCTATTGCTAACGTATCATACTTACGTTAGTGATAGGCTGTAGAAAAGCACAAGGATTTCCTCTCCGTATTCTATCAAACTCATAGTACAGCGAGCGCTCCTTGAACCACATGGAAGGATGGAACACAAACAATCTTATGCCAGGCGTTCCATGTCTAGTAAAACTGTTATCGTGGAGGGAATCTGTCTTGGTAAACTCCATGCCTCTCATCTTGGAACCTCGTCATTGGTGTTAACAATGTTTATAGTATTGCTGTGCCACGATGATGTTAGGTGGAACTTTATTGGTCTGACGTTTCGACCGTCTCGTCGTCTCCAGAGGCCTAAAAACGGTACGAGGCTTCATCTATACAACCTACCCGACCAATCGCGTCATCCACGCTAGCGTATCTCACCTAATTCGGGATACACAATGCGAAAACCCGAAAGCTGAACACGAACTCACACGATGCCCTCAATACTACTAATGTTGGAGAACGGGTGTATGACTCATTCACTACTGGTCTCACTGACGAGTAGTAGCGCAATCGCTACACTCAGGCCTTGGAGCATTGTGTGAGTTCGTCTTTACCTTTCGGGTTTTCTCATTGTGTTTCCGGAATTACGTCAGAAGCGCTAGCGTGGGTGAGGCGATCTAGGTTGCAGAGATAAAGCCTCGAATCGCTGTTAAACCTTTGAAGACGACGAGGTGGTCGAAACGTCCGGGCAATAAAGTTCCACCTAGCAATCGGTATTGGTACCTCGTCATCGCATTGACTCGCGGTGACAAACATTTCAATATGTAGTACATTTGTTTCGAAATGAGAGATGTACATATGTATACCTGAGAGACATACCGACTCGGGTGGATTAGATCGGCTTACGCACGAAACGTTCATAAGATCTAGGTTACTATGCCTCCCTCCTACTGTTACTCTCGACCAGTCTCTTACTGTTAGAGAATGTTCTATGTAAGCTTTTCGATACCATGTCTAAGCCTGAATCTGTTGTTCGTTATCCTGACCAAAAGCTACCGGATAACGAACAACAAAACGGATAGGCAAAATCCCCGGGAAGACGGATAACGGATAGCGGTTAATTCGCCCATCTCTGGCTTAGATCATCTCTGTTCCTACGTCAAGCACCGCCTGTGAACCATGCGATCTCCCTCTTTACCTAGTGATTTTGTTGCATCAACAGAATTTTGCAACTTTAACAAGATATTTGCATACAACTTTCACGATGACAACTGGCGAGACAATTTCCCCTTTATTCTTCTTTGTTCGTGATGAAGACACCGAAACGACGACTACTAACAGCGCCTTTATTACGACGAAGAGATACAAAAAATTTACTACTTACATACATGGCTAGAAGATCACATCGAAGTAAAGGAGCTGCGGTGTACAAAAAAAGATTTATTTGAAAATACAACCGTACCTCTTCATAGAAGAATCATAAGACTCACAGAGCACTCGAAGTACTCACACAAAAAATTGTACTTCACTGAAAATGAAGTGAATGACAGATGTGTGTTCATCGAATTGCGTAAAACAGAGAATCCCTATAAAAGCACTGCATAAGACTGCTACTCGTGTCGCCTTCTAGGCAGAGAAAGCACAGAGCTTGAGGTCAGCCAGTGAAGCATGAGATAGTAGAGGTAGAGCACATCTGAGAGTATGAGCACGCATAATTCTGACCGCACAAATAAACCGTATCCAGCGCCAGCTGAAAGCCACTCTTGAGGTACAATCACCCTATTTTTACACAATCAAGGCCTTTATGACTCAAACGGCTAATGAAAGAGGTAGCACGCTTTGAAAGCAGTAGTCGATACATGAAGAATACCTCCATTCAAGGACAGAGGGTATCAGCATTGAGCATGAATTGGTATCACAATTGGTATCAGCATTGAGCATGAACCTAGATTGTGAATGACAGAAGCAGAAATCACGACAGAAAGCACGACTCTGTCTTGAATGACGTGCAATGTCGATGAAGACGTCACTTAATTAGAAGGAAAGGTTTTCGACTGCACAAAAAAAAATTCATCAAGTAAACTGTGTTGGAGTAACAAAACTTCACAATAAAGTCTACAGAATGATGGCGCAAATGATTAGATATGGAGAAAGAAAAAGGTCTTTCCAATATCCCACCATATATTAGAATAAAGAAGAGGTTCTCATGAAAGAAAGATACTACAATAATTAGCTCTCTATGACAAAAAAAGAAGGGGGTTAGAGTGAAGCCGGAAATCGCTGCAGATGCAGAGCTCTGAAATGGATTCTGATTGAATCAAATACTGCAACATAAAACACGATCTGAAATCCATGGCAGAGAAAGGTTGGAATACAACTCGCACCTAGTGGCTAACTCGTAGAAGTGCGATTACACTTTTAGTTCACTGTTTGAGAACGTACATACCCAGAAGGGTAGTCGGCGCCTTTAATTTTTAAAGTCCTTGGTAAAAATGGTTTTACTATTTAGTTACTACGAGTGTAGTGCACAGTGCAAGGAGTTCTCAAATTCTCGCGCCACCTACACTGAAAATAATTCCTGTTTCACACACTTCTGCCTTTTGTTTCTTATTCTCGGGGAGTCGCCAATGGCTAACGACTAGTGATTCTGCCAGACGAGTAAGCCCCTCTTAACAACCTTCAATTCCAGTTTTCCCGTCTCGAAGTCGCTTGAAATAAGAGGCTGACCTGGGATTATATCGAATTTCTAAACGTTTCTCAACGACGAAGAACAAACAGAACTTTTTTCTGTTGAATGTTTCGATTGACAAGTTTCTTCATAACTGCTCAGTAGACTTTAGGGCTTGAAGGTTTCTTCGACCGATCAAAATTAGAGCGAAATACCAACCCTTTCGCTCCTGGTAGACATAACAGCAGTTCAGTCGGAAACGTCAGAGTCGTACCTTGGAGGAGCTGAAACATCCGCTCTCTATTGCACGTGTAGAAATTTCGAGGAATGCAGCCACCTCAGTGTGTAGTATTGATTGTAAGCTTACCTCTTCTGAAATATATATCGGAAGGTTTCACCGTCTTTGCTTTCGGCACTTTTCTTTCGACCCAACTCGAGTACTCGTATCTGTGAGAATCGTCGATCTGACTATTTCCCGCTGGTGGAATAGAGTGCGGACGCTGATCTATACAGGGAAATTTGCAGTTACTCCTCTTCTCAGTGAGGTTACGCCTTTCATCTTCCGCTCACCGGGTCTGGCGGCGCTAGAAAGCCGAACATTCATCATGCGATCAACCAGATCAGCGTAGAACTGCTCAGAGGGAAAGGAAGCTCCTCTGGATCCACCAGGTGCGCGTGCTAGTATTCTCGTATCAGCCACACTTGAAAAAGAGGACGATGCTGCAATTATACACTGAAAGCAACAATGTTCTAAGCTAAACCGCCATTAGGTTGGCCGGAAAGTTCTGACGGTTTTTTTCCTTCGTTTATTGCTGAATCAATATTCAACTTACATCCCATTTTTATATAACGTGTATTACGGAATTTTTGCTCAGTCTGACGGAGTGATTTGTGTTCAACCTATTTTTAACAACTGTCCTTCGGAACAGAATGTCCTTCGGAATTGCTCTTTCGGGATACTTCGAAGACTTATCGAAGTATCCCGAAAGAGCAATTCCGAACGACGTTCTGGATCTATCCTAGTCGGGGGGGGGGGGGCAACCGTTATTTCGTATGTCATTCCATGCCACACAACACGCTTCCCATTAATTCAAATAAAAGCCCTCGCATCGTAGAACAACAGCTCAACCTCGCGTAGAAACTCCAGCAAAGGATTGGATGCGCAAATCACTGAATGAACCTTCCGGTTAGAATAGATCCCGACATTCTATTTCAATTTCAAAGTGGGTCGGTCCACCGCCAAAACAGCACGACAAATCAACCATGTGTGGGGTCGAATAGTTTTGGAGAAAGGATCGTGCAACGATGACTGACGGTTATTCAAGAAGTTTCGTTCTGGAGATTTCAACCTTGCAAGTGCATCCCGAAGCGGTAGACCTGCAGCAATCCAGGACGACGATTTGAAGGCCTTTGTGGAAGTCAATCCATCTCAAACCGTCCATGCGCCTGCGGAGTCAGGAGTCAGCAAAAGTGCAGTTACAGATGATTTGAAACGCCTCGGAATGGTGAAAAAGCTGGTAAAGTGTGTACCTCACAGTTCGAGTGATCGCCAGAAATTGTCGCGTTTCGAAATCTGTTCTTCTTTGCTTATCAGGAATCAACGGCTGAAGGATAAAAGACGGCGTTACTCAACCCCTTTTGGGATACGCCACGCATTCTACTTCTACGAGATGTCGAGAAGGTGACTTGAATGCGTATTTGGCCATACAATGACTTGCGGTGGCCAGCCGATGAACAAGTCAGTGATTTCTTCTTAACAGATAGATTTGGAGCCATTTCACAGACTCCGTAGTAAAAAAGGCTTGGTTGGCCTGGGTGGGAAATCCGAACCAGGAACCTGGGAATCGAGTGCACGCGACAGCTGGCATCTCTCCCGACTGCGCTACGCGCGCTCTTTCCCCTCCGCCGGGAATCAAAACGACCCGTTTTTGGATCGAGTCGTCACATGTGATGAAGAGTGGATTCTGTACGATAACCGAAGGCGATCAGGACAGTGGGTTAACGTCGAAGACCCCTCAGGCACCTCCCAAAGCCGAAATGCCACCAGAAAAAAGACGATGGAAAGTGTGTGGTCGGCGGCTGACGGGCATTACTACAGCTTTCTGGAACCAGGCTGAACCATCACAGCAGAGTCCTACTGTGACCGAAAAATGCTTGGGCTGTAGCCGTCATTGGTCAACAGAAGAGGCCCCATTCCTCTTCACGATAATGCTCGTCCACACGTTTCACAAGTCACGAAAACTGAGCAACTTGGAGTGAAGGTCTTTCTTATCCGCCATACTCAACGGACTTTGTGCCAACCGACTACCACCTTTTAAGCTCTTTCAGAGGTAGAGCATTCGCGAATGAGGACCGCGCAAAAACAACCGTTCTAGAATTTGTCGCATCTCGACCACTCAGATTTTTTGTTGATGGAATCAATCGTCTAGTATCGCGATGGAAAAGTCGTGCTGATCCGAATGGTGCCTATTTTGACTGAATCCATTGAGCTTGTAGAAAGTTATGAGCGTTCGAAGTGGGCCAGTCAAGACCGCCAGGACTTTCGGCCCAACCTAATATGAAATGGGTGGTAAACAATGGCTACCTGTATCACTGTCACGGGAATTGCTGTACGTAGACTGCCCAGCGCCCGCCCGGTAATGTAGGAAGGGGTCAATTAGGTATCCACGGCACCTTGACGTTGCAGGATATATGTAGTTCTCAGGCCATGAGTCGCAGCTCTCATGATCAGAGGGTACCCCCGATGGATCGTCCCTTATCTCTCCATCCTCCAGAGAACTAGAGCTGTCGGTGTCCTCAGCTTTCTCTGCCACTTCTTCCTTTCCCTCCTCTTTCTTATCAGTTGCACACGCTGGGTTACCACACCCGCTGGCTGCTGCTCTCTGTGGATCTGAACAAATTTCACTAAGAACGCCTCCATTAGACAACGAAGTCTGAAGATGACCTGCTCTTGCCATCGCGGGATTTCCGTTTTCATTTTCAACGTTTCGCTTCAATATTTCCGATTCATTTGCGATTTCACCACCGTCAGGAGCACCCTCTCCTCTCGACACCTCGCTCGGCGGACCCAAGTCTGAAGCAGACTTTAGTCACAATGCATGCTGTTGAGGAAAGAAGGTAGAACTAACCTCTTGCTGTAGCGGAACCTAAGTGCTCGTCGCTAGTGTTTCGATTTGTCTCCTCCTCCTCATCCTGTTTAACTTCAACTTTCGTCTCAACACAAATCGCAGACATCTTCGCTTCAGGGATCACCGGTTCCAGGCGACAGTCATCCACCACTTCCTTGTCGTCACCGCTCTTGCCCGATTGAGCATGATCAACCACCTTCCTTACCGCAGACATCACTTTCAAAGCCAATTTCTTCAGTGTGGCAATTGGTTTTGGCGGAGTTCCTTCAAATGTGGTAGGATTCTCTGGCTGTGGTTCTTCAGGTGGGGCAACGTTTTCTGGCGTCGTATTTTCCGATGTTGAAGCCGTTCTTGTCCTCAGCCTTCTGAATACGGCAGATGTTCTTGGCGTCGATTCTACTGCAGGCTCATGGCGCACTGCAAAAGGCTCTTCCACTGAGGCGGCGTTCTTTGACAGCAGCTTCTTGAATACGGCAGCCTTCTTCGGAGTTGATTGCTCCAGAAAGGGGACATCTGCTGGTGGCAACTCATCTAGGAAGATAGTCCTTCGTCGCTTCGGATTTTGCAGTCTGAGAACCTTTTCTGGCTCCTGCTGCCGAACCTCTCTGGGCGGCAGTTCTTCCAATTTGGCGACTTCTTTTGGCGACGCGATCTCTACCAGAACATCCATTTTCGGCGACAGCGCCAGATTCATCTCCGAAGCGACACATTTTGTCGGATGTGGTTCAAGCACGTGTTGGCGAAATCCTTCTCTCTCTAAATTTGTGTTGTCTACATTGGTTTTCCTATAAGTGTCGGACATTTCCTCGTAAACTGTATGCTGTCCCCGAATCCCCCAAACCGACTCGGGGCTGGTGACGGTGCCATCAACAGACACTCTTCGTACACTCTTCGTACTGAAAAAAGATCGGAGCCTCACTTAGAATCTACAGAATCCTACTCCCAGCTTTCTATACATCTCTCTTGTGCTATGAGTTCCCTTTCGAAACATTTTCCCACGTTTTCGTTCAAACCACACGCGTGTGCTAGATTATGTGTTCCTTTTTACTGTAGATGGTGGATCGGATTACGGTAAAGTGGTCGAGTGTAGTGCGCTTGCTTGACGAGATTTCGCGTAAAGAAAAGGCAGAGCGAGAAGGAGGAGCTACCGTTGGACAATAGCACAGTCTATCTTTCCATTTTAACACATAATGTAGCGAATGTGGGCAGCACTGGTAGATGGGAGAGGGCCACTCAATCAGACCGCATCGAATGAGCGTACCAGCAAACGAGTCATGTACCGTGGTAACTATTTTCGCTGGACTGGTATTCGGCTGGTACCCTAACTGGTTAAGATTGGCTGGCGCCATGTCACCTCCCAGTGCTGTCCACATTCGCGACATGAACCGCTCTATATATAAGAGAGATAAAACAGCAGTCCCGTAGACAAAGATGAGCCACAATAACAAAGAGTATAGATCTCAGAATGCGTGATAATTAGAGAGAAGAGCAGTAAACGAATAAAAGCCATAGTTCAGGCACAGTGGCGCAAAGCACAATGTCAATTTTACACGTCTGCGGAAACTCGTCCGAACTGGGCTCAGTAGCCTGTCACCCTACCGTAATCGGGGTGGGCGATCATGCTATCGTAATCAAGACAGATACCTAGTGAACCCAAACCATACCCTTCCCAGTCACACTGAAATGTTGTCCGACAACATTTAACTTTTACCATCGGTTCATAAGAACTTGCAGACTGGATTGTGGAGTTAAGTTCGCGACTTTCAAAACACATCTTCTGAACAGGAACTCACCTTTATCGGCCATAGCTTCTTTCTGCTTCTGTTCGACAAGTTTTCCTTCGTATTCCTGGCTCATCAGATCGCTTCGTCTCTTTGCAGCAGCTCAACGTTGGCTAACCACGCCTGAAGGAGTACAAAATATTCGAAAAGGGTTTGTAAAAAGGTTAAAAAGTTTAACGATATCTTCTTTCTAAGTGGCCAATTATTATTGTTTCGTAACTATGTGCAGGTGCTGTTTGTAGATTTCAACGATTTTAAAAAGTGTGTGGGAAGGCTTTTTCAAGAAATGTTTTGAATTTGCTTGCAGAGACGAGCTCCTACACTGACTTGAACTCCTGATTCAGTTTCAGTTTGCAAAAGTCAAGAAGGTTATTGGGAATTAACGAATTTAGGGTAGGGATTGATCAATGCCGGCCTTTATCGTTCAGACTTTGTCCTTTATGAACCATAACGCACCGATTTGGCTCCCAGTAGACTACGAGAAATGTTTTGATTTTATATGGTCTTCTCAAGCCACCAAAAAAGGAAAATGTGAAGCAAGTGATGCTTCGATGCACTTCTGAATTTTTTGTAGAGGGGTGAGGACAGAAAAAGCGCTACCTCATCATTTTGTTTCGTACCACCAAGCTAGGACTGCTCCAAATTTTTGTTTTCGTTTTTGAGATTACATTGCTGCGTATATGAAACTGAAGAATTGAAAGCACATACACCTCTCTTATCGAAAGCTAAGATCTTCAGCGCTCTTCCGGATCACAACCTTCAGATTGTTGGTTGACAAACAGTGTTAGGAGAAATCGTGAAAACTGAAATACACATCATTTTGCTTTCAGTCGTTAACATGAAATCTCTCCAGATTTTTCACGGATTCAAGAATTTTACTGCTTTCGAGATTGTTGTTGTCAACTTCGTAAACAACCTTTTAGGATAAAAACCGGCAGTCAAAAGTAACAAGATATGTTACTGCTCATTTTCTTTCACTGTTGAACGACGGCGGTCGAGAAAACGGTAAGGTGTTTGGAATCGTGTCCACTGCAACCAAAAATGTGAAAAGGAAGAAGGAATAGATTTTCGCTACCCTAATTATAGTATCTAATTAATGATATTCATGTTTAGGATTGATTTGCGATATAGGTAGGTGAAGCTTCGAGCTCTATGTACCCTAGGCGATAAAGCATAGGCATCAGTAGGCTTTACAGCAACTACTGCTGAAGACTCTGTGTCCAAGTGGAGTAGCGGTAGGTCCTCAAAGATATGGTCTACGGTAAGAAAAGGGGAAGGTTTGCAGAAAGGAGCCAATTGAGTGTGGAGTGAGACGACCGTCCGGTAGGAAAGCACCAGGAGCGAATAAGCCGACTGTTCGAGCCGGCGCTTGGGGTGACGATGCCACGTAGGCAGACTTGTAAGCTCCTGTAGAGAAATACGCAACGACTTGGACTGCTACTGTTAAAGCCTCTGCGCTCTAAGTGGACTAGTGGTAACCCTCAAGGATATACTCAACGGCAAGAAAAAGAGAGGAATTGCAGGAAGAACCCAACTGAGTGTGGAGACGACCGTCCGGTAGGAGACCATCAGGTGCGAATGAGCCGACCGCTCAGCCCCGGCGATTGGGATGACGACGTCCCGGAAGCGGACTTGTAGGCTCCTGTGGAGAAGCACGCAATAACTTGGTCTGCTACTGCTGAAGACCCTGTGGTCTAAGTAGAGTAGTGGTAAGGCCTCGAGGGTATCGTCTACGGCAAGAAAAGGAGAGATTTTGCAGGAAGGAGCCAACTGAGTGTGGAGACGACCTTCCGATAGGAGAACACCAGGAGCGAATGAGCCGACAGCTCAAGCCGGCGCTTGGGGTGACGATGCCACGTATGTGGACGCGTAAGCTCAGGTACAACCGAAAACAGTGGTTGGATGAACAGCTGTTCCGTTCCTCGATGATAAACTTCACCATAGGTAGTGAAGCGAGTATCTCGCAAGCAACTTTCATTTCGCTTAAGGGTTAAATTGACACAAACTCCTTTATCAGTCTTCTCTACATTTGAGTAAGTTATTTACCGCAAAAATACTTAGCAATCTTTGAAAAACTTCTTTTTTTGTATTGATTGCGACCTCATACGATCGGTATTTACAGGGTGCGCCAAAATTATGGCGACAAGGTATTCAATTCGCCGAACGAGAAAATGCGGTACTTTCGAGAAACCAACGATGCGATAATGTTTATCAGTTCATTGTAAACTATACGCAACATTGAGATTCGAAGATATCTCCATCGGCGTCGATACAGACTTTGAGGCGCTTCGGGAAAGCATCGACGGCGGCACGCAAGTAAGGGGCGTTGAGCTCATCCCACGCCATCCTTCAAAGGATCCACGGGGCGGTGAGGTTTCCTGCAGGCTTTGGCTTCCAGAGATGGCCAGACCGTGTAATCCATCGGATTCAGATCCGGGGAGTTAGCTGGCCACTCGTGGAAGCCGATGAATTGCGGAAAGTTGCCTTTGCACCAGTCTTGCAGCATTCTTGCTCTGTGAGCTGGAACTCCTTCCTGTTTGAAGGTCCAGGAGGGTCACGTGGGTCTTCTTGTAGGCCTTAAGTCCCAGTTTACGGAAGATTCTTCTCAACGACGTCTCCATGACCTCCATTTTTCCCGACAACCGACGGACCGAGCGCGCCGGCTTCCTGCGAATTCGTTCACGTACCCTCCTAACGTTGTCCGTAGTTGTCACAGATACGTGTCTTTCCCGTCCGGATCTATCATCCTCGGTTCCCAGGTCTTCTTAGCGTCCGATGGACCTGTTCATAATATTTTGATGAACTTCAAGACGGTGGTGAACGTAGCGTGCCGAGAAGCCTTGACGGTAAAGCTCAATGATTTAAGAACGGTGGCACGAACGTTTCATTATCTTGAAAAACGACTTATTGTTATGTTTGACTAAGATAAGCATAAACTAATTGACTCAATAAAAACCATAAGAGCACGAAAAAAAGCAGACGCTCCGAATAAAAGGTCGAAATGTCTGCGGATGTGCTATCGCCATAATTTTGGCGCACCCTGTACATCATAGGGCTTTGCGCTCCAAAATAATCATCATTTTTATTAGCGTCTGTCCCACTTCGTGGCGGGATCCGCTCTTCTGGTGTGGTGACGCCAATTCTTCCGATCAAATGCTTGATCAGGGTCCACACCAGTCATCTACAAGTCCAAGTGCAACGTATCTAGCCAGCGTTGGTTCGGGAATCTCCTGGCCCGCTTTCCAGGGACCTCAAGATTCAGGCCAATCTTCTGACGGTGTTGCCGTTAGCGCGGAGGACTTGGCGGTACCATCGAAGACGAGCTGCGCGCAGCTTCTCGGCTATCGGGGCGACACCGAACTTCTGTCGTATGGTGTCGTTGTGAACGCGGTCCAAACGCGTAACTCCAGTCGTCCACCTAAGCATTTTCGTCTCCATTACACTGAAGCGGCTTTCAATTTCCTTCGTCACGGGCCAGCACTCAGCACCGTACGTCGCTACTGGGCGGACGACTGCTCTATACACCTTTGAATTGAGGTACTCAGGTATTGTCTTGTCGCAAAGTACCCCAGTCAACGAGCGCCATTTAAACCAAGATGCACTCACACGTGCGTTCACCTCCAACTTTAGGCTGCCATCGGACGTGATCGTTGATCCGAGATACTTGAAAGATTAGCTCGTGAAAGATCAGCACCATTGATCTTAATAGATCCGTGCTCATTCACATCCGTCGTAAAGTATTCCGTCTTTTTGACGTTTAGCTTAAGTCCGAACAACGACAAGCGATCGCACCACGCCTGTGCCTGTCGCTCGAACTCTGCTTTGTCTTCGCATGCAAGCATGACGTCGTCAGCATACAGCAACGTCCAATGTGCCGCCATTTGGAGATCTCGTGATACAGCATCCATCATGAGGACGAAGAGCAGTGGGGATAGCGCAGATCCCTGGTGCACCTCTACAGAGATGGGACATTTCATCGAGGTGCCCGCTGGCGCTCGCACTTGACTCCACGGGCAAGAGTACAGAATGCGCACCCACTCAATAATCTCTTCAGGAATACCATGCTCTCGCGACGCGTACCATATAATTTTTCGCAGAACGCGGTCGAAGGCATTCTCTAAGTCCAGTAAGGCAAAATGCACCGGCTTCTGTTTCTCGCGGTGCTTCTCTAGCAGAAGACGAACGGCGCGAATGGCATCAACCGTGCCACAGCCAGAGACGAAATCACACTGATTCGTGGATTCTTATCCAAAGCTTCCTTGTAAAACTGTTTTGCACTGACTCAAGTCTAGCTACTTCTCGTCTACATTAGGCGCCTTTTATACTCCCGCCGCGGCGCGGCGCGTCAATTTGGGGAGCGGCGCGGCCAGTCGCGCCGCGCCCCGAATTTGACGCTCCTCTCCTAAGCCTAGAGTCGAAGTCGTCCGCTCAACTTACGGTTGAAACTGGTGAGTGTGGCATTAAGTCGAATCCCCTGCAATGCAAACGGCACTAAACTACTCCCTATTTTGCGATATGTGCGGGTCCTAAAGTAAAACTGCTGGAAGGTACTCGTCGTCGACAACCACTCAAAATTCTTTCTCATATGGCCATTCTGGGGTCACTGTGCGCTAAGCATATCTTTAGCATGGTATATGAAGCTTCGTGAATGTCTACAGATCTTCATTCTCTTTCTAGGTTACAGAAGGTACGGGCCAAGGTCATGGTCACCGATTTCGCCCAAACTCCCTAATCATCCAAGCCTAGTAATCGCCTGTAACATCAAAGAACGATGTCAGATTCGTGACCCTAAATACCCCTCCTCCTTTCCAATAGGAGAAATTGGTCGAAATTGTGAAATCTCTCACCCTACACCGAGTCTGCCGCGGCTGATCGCGTCGCGCCGCGCCGCGCCCTTCCCCTCAGCGGCGCGATTCGCCGAATACCGTAACCCAAAATTCCGTCAAGCGTGGTGTTTTGCGGCGGCGGAGTATAGAAGCGATGCGGCTCCGCCTCGCGGCGCGAAAAATCGATAGCCATGCCGACCATCACGCCGCGCCGCGGGGCGGCGCAAGTATAAAAGGCGCCTAACAAGGGCATAGTCAATCTGCGTTTTAGCGTTCCCGCTATAAAACGAGATGAGGTGGGAGTCACGCTTTCGAAACTTTGTATTCACGATGGTGACATCATGCGGGTCTGCATACTCAAGTATTTATTTATTTATTTTATTTATTTATAACTACACAAAGGTGCGCACATTAAACAGAACCATGGAAAACAAGTCGATCAGCTAACAATTAATTTACGTAGAAGAAAGGAACAACATGATGTCATTATGCATCGCAATTTGGCCAAACTTCAGTGCTTTCAGCCATTCAGAAGCACAGATACAACCCAGCACATGATTATACATAAGATGATAATGAGGAATGCAGTGATAAGTTGGTTTAGTTGCCTAGAATTTAGTCAGAATAAATCGCTTTTCTTATGAAAAGTGCAGAAGTCGGTTTAGCAATCACCTCAGTATAGCTATGGTGTGATTCCGACTGAGATATGAAATCACTTTCGAGCAGCTTGGACAGAAGGAAGCACCCGAGAGTCCGGTCTTAATTTCGATCATACCCAGGCGTGCCGCAGCAGCATTAAGCTTCCTTTCGGAGCTGCTTCCATAGGAACCGAGGTAGCCAAAGTGAACATGTAGAATGATCAGATATTGGATATATAATGAATAAATAATAAAACAAATATAATAAATATAAAGAAACGAAAAAATAGCAGATTCAGGGTGGGTAGGCCCTTTAGTACTTAAGTTCTGAACAGCAACTCGTATCAAACATAAAAAGAAAAGCGTGCATAATGACTTAGTATACTATATTGCAAATAAAAACATAACGACAAACAAGGTAAAAAATTCATGTGTCGTTCCGCATTTGATGTGCAGACGAGAGTAGCTACGAAAACCAGCATGCCGGCCAATTTGTGGAACTTAACCCAAGAGCTTCTTAATGATTGTCTCTGAAAAAAACTCGGACATTTAGTAACAAAAGAAGATCAAGTTCACTGAACCAGTACAACACCTAGTTTCTTTAATTCCTTAAGCTAAAACAACAAAACACAAATTACACAAAACACAAACAACAAATTGCAAGACAAATAACAATAAATATTGCTTGAAAAACTTGAAAAAATAAACCCACGGCATGAAAATGGAGGGATATGTACCTGCTGTTTGATGCCGATGTTTAAAGATCTTGAACACCTATTATCGAAAGAAGATCCAATTTTCTTAACCTGCTACGAAACACTGAAACATTAGGAAAACTTAACCCTTCAGCAGGTAAAACTTGCAACCACCTTGATGTTCGGTAAAAGGAGGAGTTGTAAACTTGAGACCGATGCTATTGTTTAAGCGGGGAGCAGTCGATAGCAAAGCTTTTTGTACGACCAGATGTGGGTCTAAATACCCAATACTTGCTAGCTTTGAGTTTTACGTCCATATGTAACATATGAAAACCGAGAACCAGGTCGTTGAAACCCTGACGAAATAGGAGGCTTTTAAGACCAAAAATTTGCAACCTGGTGGGGTACTTACAATACCGACCTTATCTTTGGGCGAAAAAAGCGAAAAAAACGTCTTTTCCGCCGCTTTTCTGTAGCGCTCTTGAAATTGAGCGCATTGTAAATTGAGGCACATATTCGTGATCAGCACCGAGCCCTCTTCCCGATGAGCTGCAAAGCGCCTAGCGAGCGCCTGAAAAATAGTTCAGTGACCTATTTCCTGCCTGGCGCGGCTGACCCCTGTGCTCGCGGGAGATAATTACACCCACAGCTCCCAAGTAGCTAGTGAAGGAAGATATTCGGTGTTTTAAAGCCTGTTTTCTACTTTATATATAGCAGCACATAGTTATGTGGATTCCCTAGTGTTTTACGACCACAATGATCTACTTTTTTAAAGGATCCGACAATTTAAGTGCTATTACTTTCAGAAAATGCTTCTACTTTGGAGAACTCTAATTTCGGTAAATCAAGCTTATATATGCTTATACTCGTTTGTTCCGTTGAAGGTAATAGTGGAAATCAAGCTGCGAAGTTGGAACCTTTAGGGTTCAAATCGTTGGTAATTATACGCTACCAAAGTTGCCCACATGGCACTTCTTCGTGGTTAGCGTTCACTTTTCGCATCATTAAAGTGGACACAAAATCATTTCTTTGCAGAAAGAAAAATAGATATTTGGAGGCCTATGAAAACACCTTATAGTCTTCCATAAGTGAGATTTGGAATGGTCTGGAAGACATTTGGTCGCACAGTTACAAAGCAAACTCACCCAAAATGCTAATTGAGTGTCATTTAAAAAAATGTTCAATAACGGAAAAATAGTCTACTAGAGCATTCCCTAGTTAAATCTGACTTGAAGGGTGCTTCGATTTCAAATTTTCGTTTGTTTGAACCGGTTCATCACGAGTCAAATGTACCATAGCCCTGGTCGGGACCCGGATTAGTTCCGGAGCCAGTCCACCCTCCTGCCTCTGTGACCCCACGCGCCACCTGAGGGAGCCGTAAATCGCCTAACTAGAGTTTTCACACTTCCGGTGCCACGGCGCCATATTGATCCTTCCAAACTAGGGTGGAGTAGAATACGCGGCGTACACCAAACAAGGTTTGGACAACTGCGACCTCTCCCTTTTAATTATATGCTTGTATTTTTCATTTCGTATTTGCGCTTCAACAATATTTAGATGCGTGGCGCATCCCAGAAGGGCTGCTCGAACTCGCTTCACTTTCACAACTCCTTCAAAACACACCCTTCAAACTTCTTCATTTCTGTTTGGCCGTTGACTTCCATTTGATTTTTACTTCAGTTTTACTTACTTTTACTTTATTTTTTATTTTTTTGCTAGAGGGAAATCTAATTTTTATGTGACTTATGCTATGACTTGCGGTGGCCAGTCCATCCATGAGTGTTTGGTCCTTACCAGACGAGTCTGATACCAACTCATCGTTTTCGGAGAGATGGAAGGCCTGGTTGGCCTTGGCGAGAAATCCGAATCAGGAACTTCGATTCAGGTTGCAGGCGAAAACCAGCGCGCCGCATGTAGCAACGAATGCAGCAACGGTAACAAGATTGTGACAGGCATTCAGCCCATGCACAATCAATTATTTCCGAAATGCAAGGTTTCGTGCGGGGCATGGCGCAATCTTAACTCTTTACACGCCTCAGAAATCTCGTTACCCTGTGCTCTCATACGTGTCTCAAACATCTTCAAAAACTTTGCTAGCTGCAATGTTGGAACCTTTCAAATAGTACCTGCATTTTTAGGACACCTGCGTTTTCCGCAAGCCTTAGTGTGTCTTTAAGTTTTAAACCTTGAAAGAAGCACAAATCAATCGACACGGCCACTTTGTGATGAAATTATAACTGGTATTCAAACGGAACACAATCAGTCGATTGTAGAATGCAACATTTCAGACGAGTGCATGGCGCACTCCATACCACTCATCTGTCGAAAAATTTCTATTTTCTTAAACTTTCATATGGACTCTTTTACTTTTCAGTACATTCAGTGTGAGCAAAGTTATCACCTTTCAAACAGTGTATTCCTTTTTTTGAGACACCCTGTATGTGGCGCATGCTATGGAAAACGTTGGTTTTTACCCTTGGTCCTCTATATTTACAAACAACCCATTAGGATGAGGCACGCATTCATTCAAATACTGTTACATAACCTCTATTACATATCCTGGTGGCCTCCTGAAAGGAAGTTTCTCCTCTATAACGACACCAGCGTCGGTCGACGGCATTGCCTGCATGGCATCCGCTGGCCACGCCGGGCTAGGCGATTCCGCCGGCATCGGCTCCACGGGTCACGCAGGGCTAGCCGGCTTTATCGGCGTCGAGTATGACGGGCCACGCTATTGACGTAGCCTAACTACGCTCAACCCAAACAACTTCGAATGGGAGAATCTTACAGTCCACAGCGAAGAAGCAAGCATATGGCGCACTAAAAGGTGAGATCGCGCCATGCACTCGAAAAGTTCACTGCAGCTTTTTTGATTGATAGTGTAAATGCCACTTACATGAACCCCCAAAGTGGGGATATGTGTGTTCCATAAAATCAAATCAGAGCGAACTCTTCCGAATCAAAATTGGCTTCTTCTACATTGAACTAGAGACTCTTCAAAAATGTTAGAATATTTTTTGTTTAAGGTAAATTTAAGTATAACTTCCTTTGAAGTTTTAGTTTACTTCCCAATAAAAGAATACATAGTTTGAAATTTTATAAAGAAATTTATTTTTTGAGGAAAAACAATGATTCAAAGCTTGTTTAGAAGAGCAGGAAGGCGTCCATTTTATGCAGCCAAAACAGAGACTGCGCCATGCCTATGTCCGAAACTTCGTGATTTTTATTCGATTGATAGCAAAACTTTTGTTTACATGCAGTCTCGCACCTGCAAGCGGTGCACCACAAACAATTGTAAGAAAACACACGTATCCTAACATTCTTACTGCATGTAAGCAGTATCCAGTCCTTTAATGCACGGCATGATTGCTACCTTGCGCACCTTAACGCAAAATTTAATTCATTATTTTTTCTCAAAAGATAAAAATTTTGTAAAATTATTCCACTCAATCGGCAGCTGAAATAAAAAAAATCACAAAAAGTTATTCTAAGTTTCCTTTGAGCAAAAAATTATTTTAACCATCTTGAAAAGTCTTTAGTTTAACTTGTAAGAAGTTCATCTTGATTTGGAAGACGTTCACTTTGATTTCAAAATTGATAGGCCAGCTTAGAAGATTGTCCAATTTGATTTGGAAAGTGTCCAGTTTGACGTGAAAATGGTATATAAAGGGTAAAGAATAAAGGAAGACGCTACCCAATCTCTTTTGGGATGCGCCACGCCTTATTCTTCTACGGGAGTTTGTTTGGAAATCGATTCTCCGGAACCCAAAAACTACCTGAATCGGGCATGTGAGAACTTTCGCACCTAGCACACTCTTAGACCTCGCATGAAGTGATTGCTGCTCAATCTCACGTTTTTCTAATTTCTTACTCATATAAGTTGAATACTGGGTCGACCACGAAGTCGACATCCGGAATGGAAACGCATGCAAGGCTTTTTACTTAGGCTGAAAAACTGCTATTTATTGGGAGATGTTTAAATTTTAACCAGCAACAACGATATGCGAGTGTTTCAGAAATCTTAGAATGAGTGAGGACAATTAAATCGTTAAAAACCGAGGACATCGGTGTTGGTTTTATTGCCCTAATGGGGTAGTGCACTGCCAATGGGTATCGCACCGAGGTGCGAACCGAGCAGAGGTCACCCGCGACTCGGCCGCCGAGCACAGGGCTGGGCCCGAGTCCAAGTCCCACTCTCAGAACCGATTGCGTGCAGAAAGGGTAAAATTTCGACCATGTCCTATTTAAGCCATATTATATTGTCGAAGAGCTGTTGGCGCTGCCAAAACGGCTATCCAAACCATTTTCCCGTTCAAGAGCAACCTGAAGCTTAAACTGAAGAAAACGAGATAAAACACGAAATTTGGATAGCAGTAAAGGCCACAAAATTACCACCCCGAAGAAAGCCAGTATTATTTGCTGCTAGTTTTGGAGTACCAACCCTACTACCGCCCACTGAAAAAAGTTGGATCACCTTCACTGCTTTTTTATACACACCACAACGAATTCAAAATGGGAGAATCCTGCACAGTGAACGAAAAACGGCGTTTTTGAAGACATATTAAAGCGGCCGCTTTTTAGCTCTTGGAGCTGTTTTACTGGAAGTGAAAGGAGCTTTTCTCAGCTAAATTAACGTAGATAAATGCTTGCAAAGGAGGGGATGGTTAGTGGGAAAGGACGTCCTGAAAGTGGACCTTGCGAGCAATTGGAATAAATATGCGGTGAGATCAAAATCAACCAAACTAAGCAGTGTTTAGTGTCACTATGATAGTCACAACAAGCTGAATTCAGATCTTTTGAGAGAAATAGAGAATTCGGATTTCGCTGAAATCAGCTGGTGGAGTGACCGAGGTAGGCGCCCTGAGATGTCGTAAATCAATTAGGGGCCCTCCAGACGAAAACGGCCCATACCTAGGTCATAGGTTATCGAAATGAGCGCCGCTTGGAAGCAGGGAATGCGCAGTGAAGAGGGAAATCGAATAGTGTTAGCTGGAATCCACAAGAGTAATTTTAAAGCAAGTTACAGCAAAGCGACGCTTTGTGACGGATAAATCCGTCGGAAAGCGTCTTTCTTTCAAAGAATTTGAGCGGTATTGTATTCGCACATGGACCGAAGGAGCCGGGTCTCGCATACATCTGATACCAGGGTCTTGGCTTGGACTTCCCGTCTGAGCCAGCTGTTTTCCATTATGCCAAATACGCAGCCAACTTACCTCCACGACATCGCGTACAATTGAAATGCGTGGCGCATCCCAAAAGAAATTGATTGACGCTGTCCTTTATCTTTAATCCTTATGTGTTACAGTTTATACTAAATGGTTTGAATGCGAAAATGTTTCTTAAGCGTTGTAGGTTACGCCGTGCACTGGTCTAGCATCGCGCGGCGTTTCCTTGATTGATGGCTAAAATATATTTACTAAGTGTTCATCTAATAAATTTTAAAAAATGGGCGCGTGTAGCGCAGTCGGAGGAGATGCCGGCTGACCTGACACCAGATTTTTGGTTTACTATATATAAGGTAGAAAATATGCTATAATAGGCCGAATCTCCTCCTTCATTAGCTACTAGGAGCTGTGGGTGTAATTATCTCCCGCGAGCACAGGGGTCAGCCGCTCCAGGCGGAAATTAGGTCACTGAACTATTTTTCAGGCGCTCGCTAAGCGATTTGCAGCTCATCGGGAAGAGAGCTCGGTGCTGATCACGAATATGTGCCTCGATTTACAATGCGCTCAATTTGAAGAGCGCTACAGAAAAGCGGCGGAAAAGGCGGTTTTTTTCGCTTTTTCCGCCCAAAGACCAAAAGATAAGGCCGGTATTGTAGGTGTGAAATAAGGGTATCTCACGTTATAAACCCTACACATCAGGATACGTGTAAAGATTTGCTGAACTTTTTTAATCTGCATTTGCATTTTTTTTATTGCCATGGGGATTCCACACCTGGCTGCAATACTCCAATTGTGGAAGAACATAGGCTTCATAAAGTCTTAGGAATATGCTCTTATCATTGGACTGTATGTTCCTGAAAAGGAAGAACAAGCTTTTCAGAGCTTTGCGAACAATACTACTTACATGCGTCTTAAAATTAAGAGAGCTATTGATATATACTCCTAAATCTTTACCTCGTCACATTTCTTGAAAACGATCTCTCTGTATCTATATTCTAGTCCTTAATTTTGTCCTAAATGCACAACATACGTTTTCTAAGGTTGACCGGGAGATCCCACTTTTCTGCCCACTCCATTAACCTATATATCGATTTACTCAATGCTGCATGGATTTCATACTTGTCTTCATTACCGTAAATTCCATACACTTTGATGTCATCGACATAAAGCTGAATTTTACTGATGCGTGAGTCTTCAATATAGCTGGAAGGTCAAGGCAATAAATAACAAAAAGAAGAGGTGAAAGTACACCGCCTTGGGGCACACCGCTCGGGCAGGAATACCGTTTAGAGAATGAGTTTCCTATTTTCACCCACATATGACGATCTGAAAGGTAAGATGCGAACCACTTCAGCAAAGTCCCATCGAGTCCTACTTCTCTTACCCTAAGAATCAACTTAGATTGATTAACTCGATCGAATGCCTTTGATAAATCAAAGTATACAACATCAAGAGAAAGGTTGTTATTCAAAGCAGAATACCAATCAAATGTGCTGTCAAGTAACTGTGTGGTAGTAGAAGCACCTTTCAAAAAACCATGTTGTTCTGGAGGAAGCAAATTTCGACGTTGAAGCCAGCTCTAAAGTTTATCACGTAAAAATTTTTCGAGTATTTTTATTGGTATCGGAGAAATGCTAATTGGTCCATAATTTGACACTACATTTGATATTGCCTTTTTTGAACCTTTCGGTATAGGTGTGACGAGTGCTTCTTTCCATAAGGAAGGAACAGTTTGGAACATAAGAGAAGTGTTAAGAAACATAGTCAGAGGCTTGCAAGGACTTTGGGCGCATCTCTTAAAAACTATTTGAGGTATTCCGTCGAACGTTGCAGACGAGGACTCTCTCAGAACTAATAAGTGATTCAGCACATCCTTGCAATCGAAGGTGACATTGAAAGGATGACAGCTGGATGAAGCAGAGAAACAACCACCCGATCTCAAGTCATTAGCAATTCCATTGGAAAACACGCCAGAAAATATTTAGCAATTCCTTCTGCTTTTTGCTCGTCAGTCGCGAAAGTATTACCGTCTTCGTCCTCTAGGGTAGGAAGCTTACCACAACATTTCAATCTACTCCGAATTAATTCGAAAAATTGCCTTGAGGACGACTTTCTTGCCAATCTCCTTTCATAATTGGCATGAAATTTCCTAATATGAAGGTTGATATCTGAACAGACCTTTTTGTAGAGTGGAGACGACGTACATGAAAAAATCCTTGTTTTCTGCTTGAAGAGATTCTGAATGTGGTGAGGGTATTTCATCTTTTTCTCACCTCGGTAGCTGAATGGAACAAATTTTTTAGAACTTTCGTACAAAACTGAACAAAATCTCATGCACATGTCATCCACCGAGTAAAAGTTGTCAAAAATCTGCCACCAGTTAATGTTCCCAAGGAAGCTATTCGGCGCAAAAAGTTTGTTTTGAAGAAATCAAGCAGAGGTAGCAGCTGTGGGGATTCCGGCGTAATAGAAAAGTGGAATTCTAGAATTCTGTGGTCGGATGTGTGGAATGGAGGGAGGTATAGTATATTTGTGCATAGCTCACAAGATGTCAGGATTAAGTCCAGGATACTTTCTCCACGAGCAGGCTCTGACACGTTTTGGGTTAGATGGCACGCTTCAAAGAAATTAGCGAATCTCATTGACGACTTGCTCTCCAACTTTTTGCTTTTCAAGTCGTAGTCTAAGTTGAAATCTCCAAGTAAAACCAATGCATAATTTGTGGAGCACATGTAGCTTAGTGAGTCTAGGAGCACTTCGTCGTCTTGGAGGGAACTGCTAGGAGGTCTATAGACGAGGATAAATCTGGTGCTGCTAACAAACTCAGAACCTAATAGATCAACGTACAGATAATCAATAGAGGAAGCAGAATGAAAAAGCATTTGTTTAACACAAAGAGTATCTTTACATAAGCAACATACTCCGCCGCCCTTACCTGTCTTACGGTCGTTTCTGAAAATTACAAAAGGAAGACCGCCAAGGATTTCACTGCTACTGATATTTTCGGTAAGCCATGTCTCCGTGATAAAGACAAGGTCTGGATAAGTTGTAGCTAGAAAATGGTGAAGGTGGAAGAGCTTATTTGCTACGCTTCTGGCATTAAACAACAGACATTTCAAACTTGAACCTGGGAGGAACCCGTTACGGTGCAGCCGTTTCCCGAGCTACCGTTGGATCTTAGGTCATGAACGTTTGTTAGAGCATCACGATAAACCACCCATGCTTTATGGTTTGCCTCAGAATTGCGCTTACGAGCTTCCTGTCGAAGCTCGTACTCCTTCTTACGCTCCTCGAATGTCATGCTTTTACGAATAAAAACCTTGCTAAATTCCGAGGAGCGTAGAAGACGAGCATTAGACAGCGCAGACAGCCAGTGAGACTTGGATGGAAGAAGCAATTTCATCAGCCGGGGCCTCGTACTATCTAATTCCCCCATTTTATAAACTTCTACGGGGCGGCATTCCACTTGTAGAAGATCGAGAATATTTTCGACCTGCTTCTCTAACTACTTCTGCCTGAGTGACTGTTTCGCAGATCCAGGCGATTCTGGTATACCGCTGATGACAATACTTCGTCCTCGTTTCTCATCAACAACCGCTTTAGATATGTCACCCGGAATCTTTGCTTTCAACACCTGCAACATCTGATCGACTTTAGGGTCATTGTACTCCGCAATGATAAGATCAATGTATTCAAATGCGTTCATAGCAGAAGGGTCAGCCTTACTATCACTTCCTGTAACCATCACGCTTGGGCCAGAGCTCTCGATTTGACTTCGCACAGAATTAGACCCATCCCTGGCTGCTTTGCGGCTGGTTCGAGGTCACGAATGCAAGAATCCACAAACAACGAACGATCGATCAACAGGGAAAAACAGCGCACACTTTGAGCGGGTGAAAAACAATGAGAATTACAATAGGCAACGCTAAACAAATCACCAGTGCTTAACCTAATACCAATTGAGGCAGTTTGTAAAGCAAACGGCAGCTAAAAACACCAATTAATTTGAAGTTGAGCACGAAGAGAAAAAACGACCCGCCGCACGCGATGACTGCAGACGTGATAATGAGTATACACTCATCATCGGCGTTGCGCGACCCATATCCAAAACCATCATGACAGCTGTAGCCGTCTTTCGTTGCTCCGACGTGACCATTAAGGTCACCTGCCACAACAACCATATCTTGTGACGGTACTTCCGCTGTCTTCTCATCAAGCATTGACTAGACCTCGTCCTTGGTTTGCTCGCAACAGCCTGTCTGCGTAGCATACGCAGAAAAGAAATGACATCGTCGCTCTTCTACGGCGACAACAATCTTCATCAAGCGGTCATCGAAACGTTCTACGCTTGCAGTCGCGTCACGGAAACGCTCGGAGACGATCATACCGACACCACTGATGGTCCTGGGACTTCCACATAGAACGGCCTTGAAGCCACGTCCTATATCCCTTGACTTGTTGCAGGACCACCTCGTCTCCTGCACCGCACAGAAATCTATCTTTCTTCACTCCAGTACTTCTTCCAACTCGCATGAGCGGCCCGTCAACGTACCCACATTCAACGTTGCTACGCGGGTCTTGCCTACGTTGCGGGACTTTCGGACTAGCTCAGTTGCCCCCCGATGCCGTCCTCGCATCAGGGACCCTCGCATACTTCTCACACTCGCCTGGCTTTGCGAGTGCGCGTCGGCTCCAGCGGACGCCGTAGCATTATCTTGAAAGCTCTTGAACGTCATCAACCAAATGATGTGACACAAATGTTCGTAGGCCAGCCTGTCACTAGAACCTGTCGCCTGCATTCGAATGTCCGTGTTTGGCTCGACTCGCAAAAGCAAGCAGTTTCCAGTGACACCACCTGGAGGAACGGACATCGCCACCTACGCTTCAAAATAATAACAACTGAATTTAAATGAAAATGTCTACTTAACATAAAACTGTTGGCTTGGGGATATTGTATAGTCCTTGACTCCTTGACTAATGCCTTAATGGAATTCATCGCCTTATTGCCAAAAATGGAAATCTAGCTGAAGTTTACTTTGTGTCTTGAAGGTTGTGAAGACCAAATACGCATTCAAATTGCGCCATTGATATCCTCTAGAAACGGCATGCAAGGCGTATCCTAGAGAAGGATCGATTCATGCTCAACGTAATCCTTTAACTTTCTTTCCTTATCGTACAAGCATTTTACGCCTATTCGAAAGTATTAGGTTGTCCCATTAGTCCCCGCCGTTTTTTTTTTTCAACGATTCACTGCAGATTTCGCCGGCGGTCTCTTGCATAGCGCTGCATAGCTTTCGAAAGAGAATGATTTGCTCTATCAGAACACGTGTTGCATTTCTTTTTTCTGTTATGAATTTTGTCAATTTTTAGTCGATGAACTGAAAAGTGAAAAAGTGAAAAAGTAGCCATGGCGCACTTGTTCTCTCCGCTTAGGTTTGTAATTTTTTGCGCAGTTTTTCATAGCACTTTGAAGAACAATGTTCTGTACTACAAGAATGTGCACTGGTCCTATTTGCTCATTTGTACTTTATTGATTTTTAGGTCATCAAATTGGGACGTCCGAAGGAGGATGGTTATTTTGCAGACTGCTCCTGCTCTGTGGTCGGACTTTTTAGGTTGGTGTTATATGTCGTTCGAAAGAAAATGTCTTGCTCTATAAGAATGTGTATTGCGTTCATTGATTTCTATTGAATATCAACAAAATGTCAAAAAGAGAAAAATCGTCTTCACCAACAACTCCTCCTTCTTCAGTTGTTGATATTCGACAGAAATCAGCGTGAGCCAATAAACGCGACACAAATTCTTACCAAGCAAGACATTCTCTTCCAAACGACATATAACACCAAGCAAAAAAGTCCAGCCACAGAACCGGAGTTTTGGTAAAAATTCGAACGGAAAAGTCGGAATTCCCAATTTGATGACCTAAAAATCAGTAACGGGCAAGTGAGAAAATAGGACCAACACATATTCTTGTAGCACAGAACATTGTCTTCAAAGTGCTGTAAAAAACTGTGCAAAAAATTACAAACCTAAGCAGAGAGAACAGGTGCGCAAATGGCTACTTTTTCACTTTTTCACTTTTCAGTTCAACGACCTAAAAACTGACAAAATTCATGATGAAAAAAAGAAATGCAACACAAGGTCTGATAGAGCAAATCATTCTCTTTCGAAAGCTATGCAGCGCTATGCAAGAGACCGCAGGGCGAAATCTGCAGTGAATCGTTGAAAAAAAACGGCGGGGACTTATGGGACAACCTAATACTTAACTATGTGCGCCTAATGATAAGTTGCATGGACAACTGAAATTTCGGAATTACATAAGGGTAAAGGATAATGGACGGCGTTACTCACTCTCTTACAGGATGCGCCACCATTCTACTTCTACGTAAATCATAGAGACGATTCCAATATGGAATGCCGTCTCGCGAGCTGACGGCAGCTACCTTTCCCACATGATAGTGCGATGTCGTCTGGAGCTGCCGCACTTCACCTGCGTGGTCGATTTCTACATTTCCTGTGAATTGAGAGCACTGTAGCGGAGGCGGTTTCTTCTCACGCTTTCACTCAACGCGAATAGCCTCGGTGGTGGGAATCTGCGGCAAATGGGGGAACAGTGGCTACTCGAAGACAACTACACTGGTGTTAGGCATATTTATTTATCCATTTATTGCACTCAAAGGTGCGCATAACATTGCACACGTAATTATGTAAGAGCAGAGAACAGATCCAGTTTTGAAAAATCTGACATCTAAAACGTTGCCTTCATGCGTCGGTTCTAAAACCATTTGCGTGAAGTTTGCGTTCTTGAAAACGATACAAACTTAGAGGAAGTGGAGTTCCGAGGGATTCGTTTGTTTCATATTTGAGTCCATATTGCTTACTGGCCTCCATGTTTGGCGGTGTTGATCACACTTTCATCCGTTTCTGGCGTCTGGGATCATTGCTGTGTCGTGGGACGGAAGAACGACTTTGCTTTTCTATTTCTCGACTGTTTCTGTTGGTTACCAAATGATGACATTTAAAACGTGCTCCGATGCTACAAAAGCTCTCTGGTGCACATCTGTCGTCGACGTTGGCGGCGACAGATCGCGGTGTCGCCGACGTGTCGCCGAGTTATTACTTATGCCTTATACTCGCTTATCAACTTTCGCAGACAGCACCCACCAAGGTATTATAGTCAAAGTAGCCCTCAGCTTGTTTTCTTCACAATTCCCATGTATCGCTTCTGTTTCATACGCACGATTCGATGAATAAACCGACACGTTTATTGCAGAACAGAAATATACAACCTTGACAGGGTATTCGTAACAATTTCTCGATGACAATCGGCGAGATCACAATTTCTCGCTTCTTCTTCTTCGTTTTCGATGAAGGCACTCGAATAACGACTACCTCCAGCGCCTTTATTACGATGAAGAGATACAAGAAATTTTCTACTCACGCACTTAAACAGAACAGCTGCACTTCGAAGTAAAGGAGCTGCGGTGTACAAGAAAGATTTATTCGAAAATACAACAGTACATCTTCACAAGGCTCACAGAGCACTCAAAGTACTCACATTAAAAAATTGTACTTCACTGAAAGTGAAGTGAATGACAGATGTGTGTTCATCGAATTGCGTAAAACACGTCTTCGCAGAAGAGAGAATCCCTACAGAAGCACTGCATAAGACTGCTACTCGTGTCGCCTTCTAGGCAGCGAAAGCACAGAGCTTGAGGTCAGCCAGTGAAGCATAAGGTAGCAGAGGTAGAGGACATCTGAGAGTATGAGCACGCACAACCCTGACCGTACAAACGAACCGTATCCAGCACCAGCTGGGTACAATCACCCCATTTTCTAAACAACCAAGGCCTTTATGACACAAACGGCGAATGAAAGAGGTAGCACGCTTTGAAAGAAGTGAGCGATACCTGTAAGAATCACTGCAATAAAAGACAGTGGATATCAGCATTGAGCACGAATAAGCAGATGACGATTGATGTAAGGCAGGATTCATTGCAGAAGACACGTCTGTCAGGAGTGATCACACAGTGAAGAGGACGTCATCTCGTTGGAATGAAAGGCAGAGGAAGTCTCTTAGAACAAACAATTCAAAAGGGCCTAGGAAGAGATTAATATGAGGGAAAGGTCTACAATAAATGACTTTCTACGTTGACAAAGGGAGATTGTTCGCAAGAAACCGGGAATCTATGAAGGAACAGAGCTCTGAAATGGATTCTGATTGAAAAGAAGACCACATGCCAAAACAAAGTCGATCAGGAGCCTACAGCAAACAATGCTTCGAATCTACCAAGCATCTACTGATTAACTTGTAAAGTGCGCTTACATTTTTAAATCATTGTTGAATGACGTAGATACCCTAAAGAGCAGTGGGCCCTTTTAAAATTAATTCTTCGAAGTTCTTTTAAACATTTTAACGGGATTTTTTTAAGAGTTCGCCGCTACTAGTACAGCGCGCACTACGAATGGTCAACAAATTTCTACTCAACCTGCACTGAAAACCACTCCTGTTCCAAAGATTTCGACTTCTTATAGCCGTAGTTGAAATAAAAAGAAATGATAGAAATGATTTTCTATCATTTCTTCGAGTGCCTTCAGCTTGACCGGTTTCATGCTGATATCAGCGGCCGGCTCATCCCGATAACGGGTGAGTGCTGATAGGTGAGTACTGCTAGGAAGATATCGTGGATGTTCAGTTCGACCAAACAGCGCCGGTGGTGTAAGGCGAACATCGCTGCCCGGAAAGCAGAAGATGCGGGTTCGAGTCCCGCCTGGCGCAGGAGTTTTGATCGCAACTAGACATCCATCTAACAGCTTGTATCTTCTATACCAGCAGCTCTAGGCTCAAGCAAAGTTAAAAATCACTAATGACAATCTTTAATTAAAATAAGATCCCTCAGAACGCAGAGGTGCTTCTCATATATCAGGTAGCTGGTCTATCCCACGGCCATAGAGTTATTGTGCTTTTAAGGCCAAGAATCTTTGGAGGTGCACTTGACCCGGTCCACATTATTAAATCGTCTTCCAACCAAGAAGTACTGCACCGAACTAAAATGTGGTAGTCACTCGGCGCAAGGTCTGTGCTGTAAAGTGGATGAGTTTGACGCTCCCAGTCAAGGTCTTCTATTTTTTGAGGCGTCCGGTTCGCTACGTCCCCTCCGTTTGGTGGTGTCAAGAAGGTACTATCTTCTGGGAGCTCATCAAGAACGGTTCCAGCATTAATGCTGTAATCTACTCTTCTCAACCTGGCCGCGCGCAGGCTGAACTCCGCTGGAATCGGTTCAGACAGATTTTCAGGAGCGGAATTATTTATCAGCAAGATAACGCCAGATCACACGTTACGAATCGGGAGCTTCAAAAAATCGAAGACCTTAGCTGGGAGAGTCTAACTCACCCACCTTACAGCACAGGCCGTGCGCCAAATGACTAGCACCTTTGCAGCCCGCTGCAGCACTTCTTTGTTGGAGGACGGCTTATTAATGTGGACCATGTCAAAATGCACCTCCAAGGATTCTTGGCTGCAAAAGCACAAGAATTCTACAGCTGTGGGAAGGGCCAGGTAGCTGATAAATGGGAAGCAGTCCCGCGTTCCAACAGATCTTACTTTGGTTGAAAACTGTTATTTGTTATTTGTTTATGAACACTTTTGTTGAAGGCGCTTGAGAGTCCACGAAATTAGTTGCCAACCTAATACAATCCGAGGTGCGGTTTTTGCGTGTCACAAACTCGTCTAAATGGGGCGGCGCGGGCAGGGCGAGGATTGGGTGACGGGCGGGATCGTGTGGGGAATGCACTCCTCCCCCCCCCCCTCCCATCTGCAACTCGTTGACTTACCTTGAACAATTAGATGAGTTGCACCAAAAACACGTCGAAGTCAGTGAAGAAGGTTAAATGAGATGCTGCTTGAAACCATGGGTTGACTTGAACCTAAATCGAATTTCTGGATGTTCTAATAGCCCATCAACAGTCGCTGTTCCCCGACGTCAAACATTTCAACCAAAAAGGTGTCTTTAACTCAGTAAATTCCATAGCTTGAAATTTCGTTCAGAATTCCAACCGACCTTTTTGCTCTAGACATTACAGTAGTTTATTTGGAATGCCTTGAGTCGTAGCTGTTAGAACCTGAAACCCACTATTTTATCCGCCAATTTCGAGGCTAAGCGCAGCCACCTCATTTGTAGAATAACAATGTTGGCTGTAAGCTTACCTCTTCTAAAATATATATCAGAAGGTTCCGAAGTCTTTCTTCTCGGGACTTTTCTATCGTCCCATGTCCTGTAATAGCCTCTGCGCGAGTCATCGCGACTGCTATTTCCCGCTGACGGACGATAACGATCTAGACAGAAAATTTTCTATTAACTCTGCTCTCAGTGAAGTCATGCTTTCCATCGTTTCCTCACCAGGTCTGGCAGCGCCAGAAAGCTTCACTTCATTCAGGCGATCAACCAGTTCAGTGTAGAACTGCCTAGAGGGAAGGACTAGTTCTCGAGATCCTTCGTATCTAGATGATTTGGATGTGCCGGCTGATATTCTCGCATTTCTCCAACTTGAAGACGTGGATGAGGCTACAATGATAATGTGTGTGGTATAGCAGTTGTGTACGAAGCGTCGCGCTAAATGGTGCATGGTAAAGAAGGGCTACCTGTGTTATAAGTGCTGCGGAATCTACTAGACGTAGACCGAATAGCGCCCGTCCGGTAATCTTCACGGCGGTGTCCATGACTTCTAGGGCTTGAACGGAGCCGGTATTTTTTTGGCAGCGAGTCAGAGTCAGAGTTTCTAGAGCTTGAACGGAGCCGGTATTTTTTTGGCAGCGAGTCAGAGTCAGAGTTTCTAGAGCTTGAACGGAGCCGGTATTTTTTTGGCAGCGGGTCAGAGTCAGAGTCAGAGTCAGAGTGGTCAGAAGACCCCGTCGATGAGTCGTCCCTTATCTCTCCATCCTCCAGCGAAGAAGAGCTTTCGCCGTCCTCAGCATCCTTTCCTCTCTCCTCCTCCTCCACTTCTTCAGTAATTGTGCTCAGACGGCCACCAGTAGTAGAATGGTTCGTTGCTGCTCTCGGTGGAAGTATATCTGAAGCAGATCTCATTCACTTTTCAACACTGCAAGAGGCATTGAAGTGTAATGATAACCTCCTTTTGCCATTTCGGCATCCCCAGCATTGCGATACAACGTTTCCGAACCAGCTGCCATCCTCCTACGGACAGGAGTACCCCTTACGCTTAAGATCACGCTCGTCGGACGCGAATCTAAAGCAGATTTCAGTCGCACCACCAGCATTGCTGCAGTGATGGTGCAGTTTTGGACGACGTCACGCCAATTAACGAATCCGCAAACCGCGGCGCGGTTTTGCGTCCAGATATGGCAGCGCGAACAGGTCAGGAAATGGACGGCGGCGGGATCGCGTAGGGAATGCACGCCCTCTACCGGTCACCCCTTCCCGTAATCGGGGGCGGGCGACCACGCTACCGTAGTCGGGAGAAACACCTAACGTATGAAACCCATACCATACCTTTCCTAATCACATTGAAATGTAGTTTGACAGCATTTAGGTAGAACTATCGGCTTGTGAGAACTTCTAGTCTGGATTGTAGCCTTGATCTCACTATATGTGTAATGGTAAAAGTAACCTCGTTTTGCCGTCTCGACCATTTTTGCCAATTCTTCCGGATCATCCACGATTACCAGCCGGTCAGGAGTGCTCCATCCGCTTGATGCCAGGCTCGGCGAACGCGAAACTGAAGTAGATTTTAGTCGCTGCACCAGCATCGCCGCAGTGGTAGTGCAGTCAACCGAACGAGTGACTAGTCTTCGTTGGACGGTGCTCCCATCTGCTTCGGATGGTCACCTTAAGGTCCCGTTCGGCAACATTTAAACATCACCTGCTCAGAACAACACGAATACGGTGCTGCAACAGAACTACAAGGGCTATACTATAGCTCAATGACTGAAAATTAACTCATATTCGGCCGAAGAAGACTCCTGTTTTATGCCTTTACGTATTTTGCATGCTATCATTTTCTAGTCAGTCACTGAAAGCAGCAGTTCTGATGAAGTTATTAGGTTTCCAACTGGAGCAGGAGAATGAGGGATACGATAAGTCAGGTGTCGCCCCTGAAGGCGAAGTGACGCGCCCGATTACGGTAGAGAAGTCGGGTAAAGCAGGTGCAAAATATGCTTCCACAGATTTTTTCGGTTTCTCTTCCGACCTTTTAACTTGAAGTAGAGGTAGAGCACACACATTCGTAAAACTGAACTATCACAGGGGAAACTCTATTCATCAAATTGCAGTAAAACCAAAAAAAGTAGAAAAAATGGCATTGGTGCTGCAACTTTAACGCATAAATTGATATCTACATACGTCTTCTTTGATGACAAAGGCCGTAACATTTCAGGCTCTCTTCCCTAATTTTTCTATTGGTTTGACTTTTCGCTTATGCATGTACTCCACTAATGCTTATGTCAGGCTATTCGAATGTTTGGACTCCTCATTAAAACATCAGAGTGTTGTACAGCATATTGGAGGAAAAGACTTTAGCTGCAGCGCTAAGGCTTTCTTCAAGTCCCGCCACATTGGTCAGTACTGAAGCGTCGTCTGCGTTTTCCTGCAAGCACAGCAACATCTATGTCATGACAACGACGCGATCATACGCTGGAAATTTCTTCAATACAAGGAGAATTGTCTGATCCTCTAAAATCCCCAATCGTCTTCTGTCAGATGTTAGGTTTTTGGACGACATCACGCCAACTAACGAATACGCACACGGCGGCGCGGTTTTGCTCCCAAATAGGACGGCACGGACAGGACGACAAATGGGCGGCGGGCGGTGTGGTATAGGGAACACACGCCCTCCGCCAAGCACCCCTTCCTGTAATCGGGGCGGACGACCATGCTACCGTAATCGAGCGAGACACCTAACATATGAATTCATACTATACACTTCCCAATCACATTGAAATGTAGTTTGACAGCATTTAGGTGGAACTATCGGCTCGTGAGAACTTTTAGTCTGGATTGTAGCCTTGATCTCACCATCTGTATAACTGTAAAAGTAACCTCGTTTTGCCGTCTGGACCATTTTTGCCAATTCTTCCGGATCATCCACGATTACCAGCCGGTCAGGAGTGCTCCATCCGCTTGATGCCACGCTCGGCGAACGCGAAACTGAAGTAGATTTTAGTCGCTGCACCAGCATCGCCGCAGTGTTAGTGCAGTCAACCGAACGAGTTATCACTCGTTCGTTGGTCTGCACTCCCACCTGCTTCGGTTGGTCACTTATAAGGCCCCGGTCCTGCAAGATTTCAACATCACTTGCTCAGAACCACACGAATACGGTGCTGGAAGAGAACAGCGAGGCAAGTGAGGGCTATGCTAAAGTTCAGTGACTTTAAAAAATTAACCCATATTCGGCCGAGGAGGACTCCTGTGTTACCCTTTCCGTATTTTGTATGTCGCCATTTTCTGGTCAGTCGCTATATACCAGCAGCAGCACTGATGGAGTTATTAGGCTTCTAACAGGACCAGGACAATGAGTGAAACGATACGTTAGGTGTCACCACTGACTGTAGAAGGCGAAGCGACGCTCCCGATTACGGTAGGGGGGGGGGGGTCGAGTAAAGCGCAGCAAAAAATTCTTTCACGGCGCTCGATCTTCTTCCTTGAGCTAAGCAACAATATGCATGTTTTTAGGTTAAGATAGGTTCTCACAAAGATAAACATCGCAAGAGTAACTCTATCAATCAAATTGCAATGTGAGTAAAAAAAATTGAAGTGCACGAAAATGACACTGACGCTGTAACCTTAGGGGATAAATCTATCCTTTTTCGTCCACGAAGGTAGTAGCCATTTCAAGTTTTCTTTCCGGTCTTGTTCTATCACTTTGTTTTTTCGCTTATGTGTGGTCTCTACTAATGCATATATGTCAGGCTATATTAGTGCTTCGACTCTTAAATAAAGAGCTTTATAAGGTATCGGATGCACTTCTTAGCCACTTGACAGCATCAAAATGGATGAAAATTTGAGAAAGGAGGGCACAAAACAAGCAGCTAAGCCCATAGTCTACTGGATCGCGCGAAAATCTGCCATACCTCATCCGTACTCGCCTGCGAAAACTTGTCCCAGGCAGGCTCACCCTACTGTAATCGGGGGCGGGCGACAATGCTACCGTAGTCGAGAAGGACACCTATCGTACGAACCCACACCATACCCCTCCCAGCCAAATTCAAATGTAGTTCGGCAGCATTTAAGTGGAACAATCGGTTTGTGAGAGCCTCTAGTCAGGATTGTAGCGCTGAGTCCACTGTTTGTATAACGGCAAAAGTAACCTATTTTTGCCCTCTGGACCAATTTTGCCAACTCGTCCGGATCATCCACGATTACCAGCCGGTCAGGAGTGCTCCAACCGCTTGATGCCACGCTCGGCGAACGCGAAACTGAAGCATATTTCGGTCACTACGCCTGCCTTTATGATAGAAATAGGAAGGTAACCTCTTCTCGGCGTCTGGACACCTCCAACATTTTGTGTCAACACTTCCGGATCTTCCACGATCACCAGTCGGTCAGGAATGCTCCATCCGCTTGATGCTACGATCGGCGGCGGACGTACGCCTGAAGATTTCAATCATTCACAACGTCGGTTGTGGAAGAAAGAAGGTAAAAGCAACCTCCTCCAGCAACGGGTCCTGAGAGTGCGTCTCCAGCATTTAGATCTGTCGCCTCCTCCTCAACGTCCATCTCGTCGCCTTCCTCCTTCTTGTCTGCTGCCTTCGTTTCAATATGATTCGTAGAATTCTTCGTATCCATCCTCTCTTCAGGTACCGCCGGCTTCACATTAACATCACCGTCCACTTCCATTTTGTCATCACTCTTGTCCGATTGGGCAGCGGGACCAACCACATTCCGCTCGACAGAGATAACCCTCGAAGGCAACCTCTTCAATGGGACAAGCAGCACTGGTGGCGGCCTTAGGACTGTTGTAGTACTCCTTGCTGGTGGTTTCTTCAGCATGGCATCGCCTTTTGGCGTCGGATTTCCCGATGCGGCGGCAGCTCTTCTTAACATCACCCTACTGAATACGGCAGCTTTCCTTGGTGTTGATTCTACCTCACGCGAATTTTTCACTGCAAATGGTCCTTCCGCTGAGGCATCCTTCTTCGACAACAGTTTCTTGAATACGGCTGCTTTTCTCGGCGTTGACTGCTCCAGAAACGGCACATCTGCTGGCGGCAACTCGTCCAGCAAGATAGTCCTGCGTCGCTTCGGCTTCGGAAGCGGTACAACCGCCTGTGGTTTCTGTTGCTGAGCCTTTTGAGCCTTTCTGCGGGGCAGTTCTTTCAATGCGACAGGCTCTTCAGGAGCCGTAGTCTCTACCGGAGGATCCTCTTTTGGAAACAGATCCGGATCCTTTCCAGAAAGCACCCACTCGCGAAGTCTTTCTCTCCCTGAATTTGTGTTGTCAACATTCGTTTTTTTCTGTAAGCGTCCGATACTTTCTCTCAAACTCTCATACTGTCTGAAGCCCCTAAACCGTTCGCTGGTGAAGGAGTAATCAACAGACTGTTTGTAGAGCGGAACTAAATCGGGGTTTCACTTAGAATCCACGGGATCATCCTCCCACCTTTCTAAATCACTTGCTTTTTGCAGTGCACCTCCTTCAGAAATTTGAACATTTCGCCTCGTTTTGTCTTACCGTAGTGAACTGCAGACTGCATTCAGGTGGCACCATCGGTCAGTGGGGAGACTTCAGCACGACTTTTGGATGAAACTCACCCCTTTCAGTCAATGCATCTTTCAGCTTCTGTTCGGCGACATCCGCTGCATATTCTCTTCCAAGTTGGATCCTGAGTTTATCCTGGTCTTTGTGCAGCAGCTCAACTTTGGCCAGCCACGCCTGAGCGAGAACAAGAGGGTTCAGCACAGTTTTAAGCGTTCTTTTAAGAAGTTCAAAAAAACCCAAGGAACTCTATGTGCAATAATTTCGGGCTCATGTGTAGGTGTTATTCAAGATTTTCAACAACGACAACGGTAAGTGTGGACAAAGGGTAAAGGGGTTTTACTATAACGGAAGTGCTTCGAGTTTTGCCAACAGACTTCCAACTGCGACGAACATTTACACCAAAGCAGAAAAGGCCCATAATTTTCTGTTACAGCTTTACTAGAACAGGCACAATTTTAATTTATCTAACAAATGGTCGTATTTCTGAAGGTGAGTGGAAAGAAATCACCCTGGTAGCGTCGAGGTAGAGATGACGACCGTATTCATTGAATTCGTCATACTTTTCCAGGAACTCCGCATAACGAGCTTCTACCATCTCCAAGAGCTCCTCAGCCTAAATTCACACAGCGTCAGCTCTTCAGTGATTCAGTGACTTCAAGTGGTGAGAGTGGCAAAGCACGGAATTACCCTGTCTTCAATCCACATGATTTTCTCATAGGTCGGTGTGTCCTTCGGTGGATGTGGACGGGAATATGTTCGCCAGTCTCGAAGCGGAGGACAGTCACCCACATCCGACATGATTCTCTACGTGACGCTAAGCAATCGACGACCAGCGAAGTTGATGCATGAAAAATATTTTTCAGTTTGTTTAAAACCATCTACTGAGACAAATGTGTTGTCTTCAAGAGAAGGAACTTTCGTCTACGATCTTCAAGCTCTGATGTGATTTCTTCTATCAGTGAACAATTTGTAGGGTTTTGTAGGATAGGATTCTCATTTTTGCATTCATTTACAGCTGTCGGGCTTTCAACTAAACTGTAGATGCAGCTATGCCTGGCAATTTTCCGAAACCAAAATTTATGCTCACTGGATTGGACAAGAATGTTTCTGTCTTCTACAACGAAAAAACCACTGACGAAACCACGAAAGCTTCTGAATTTGCTGAATCGTTTGTATCTGAAATCTGAATCTTTTGCGCCATCTAAATCTTCTGAATTTCCCAATTTTCACACGATAGGAGACATCCCCTTCTCCGAGCAAAAACCAAACAACAGGACCTGGCGATACCCTTGACTACAAGCAGAAAGCAACGTACAGGACTGGGACCTACTGAATGCTAGGAGTCTTCGTAAACTTATGGTTTAAACAATGAAGTATAAAGTATCGATTTCATAACTATAAGACTTCTCACTTTTCGAGAAACTTTTTGCAGCTCGCTATTCGTTGTAGAGTAAAATCGCGTCTACTCAACGCTCAGAAGATCAGACTTTCAGCAATCTTCCGAGTCGCAACCTTTAAGTTTCTGTCGACAGACGAGAATTTGAATAACCTTAAACACAGGAAATGTGGAATTCACGCAGAAGATACCGAACATATACATAAAATATCAACTGAACTCGCCACAGATAGTTCAGAAATCCTAGCTTTTGGAAGATAGATTTCTTGACCTTTTCTAAGGTTTTTGCCGTCCAACTACTTGATCTCAAAACTGTCCCTGAATTCAAAATAACCTGCTCCTCTTCCCTTGCATAGCTCTACTCGTTGTCTTGAACATAGTCTTCAAGTTTGAGCCTTGAAGGGTCGGGGGCCTCCTATGAATTTCGACTAGCCCTCTCAGAGATAGTCTTTAGAAGCTTCTCCAGATAGAGCACTCGGTAGTACTTGTTGCCCTAGGTGTATTCTAAAATGAGGCTTCAGCGATTAAAGGAAAGGTTTTTCATCTCTTTACGGCGAATTGGACACTTTTCAAATCAAATTGGACCCTTTTCGCGTGAAATTGGACACTTTCCAGATCAAATTGGAACTCTTCTATGGTAGCCTTTCAAAAGTCCTAGCCTTCTATGGTAGCCTAGGACTTATAAAATCAAAGCGAACAGCAAATTGAAATAACTTTCTTCTACGTCAGACTGGAGACTCTCCAAAAAGGATAGGCTGATTTTTCGTCCAAAGAAAAGTTTAGTATAACTTCCTTTCAGGTTTTAATCCATTAACCCACTAAGTGAACATATTGCTTGAATTTTTATAAACAATAATTTGAAGAGAAAATTGTTTAAGGCTTGTTTTAAAAAGCAAGAAAGCGGCCATTTTTTAGTGCCAAGAAGAGATTGCGCCATGCCCTCTTCCAAGCCCTCGCGACTTCTATTCGATTGATCGCAAAATTAGTTGTTGCATAAAAGAATACAACAAAACAACAGTAAAGAAAACACATATTTATTTATACCCTATTTAACGGTTCATATAATGGGCGTTTACTCTATCAACCAGATAAAAGAATGCGCTGCATGATTACTCCTCTGCTGTGCTTAAGGTAAATTTCAATTCATTTTTTCTCTAAAAATAAAAATTCTATTAGTCATTACACTTATTGGGACAGGTAAACAGACAACTAAACAGTTTACAGGAATGATATACCAAATTTTCTTTGAACAAAGATTTTTCTAGCCATTTTACTGAGCGTGATTTATCCTGCCTGAAGATCATTTCAATTTGGAAGAGTTCGCTTTGATTTCAAAAGTCTTAAAGCTACATAGCTTAGAAGAGTGTCCAACTTGGTTTGAAAAGCGTCCAGTCCGACGCGAAAATGATAATACGGTGTTAACAGTAGTAGACCTTGCTCTCGGAAGGAGTGAGGATTCACATATGAAGGAAAGAGCTGAACGAGGAAAAGACCGGAAAGGAGGAGTACACCTAGAGAGACTGAACCAACTGTTCGAAAGGTTGGTAACGACGCGGAGAACCCCACGTTTCAGCTCGGGTGCAGAAAAAGACAGCGGTATGTAGGACTCAGTGCTGATCTTGGATCTAGCGAGGCCCCCGTGGCCTTCTAAAATGGGGTCTCTCCTTAGATGATTGCAGTATGGATGAGACCTTAGAAGTGACGTTGAGCTAATACCAGCTCCTAGGGATAAGATTCTATGTGCATCTTAGCCTTCGAGATGCATATCTTCCTGAAAAGAATTCGTTTTCCAAACTGAAACCGCAATCTGAAGCGTCTCTTTTGCTTCGGATAGAAAGCTTCTGCGATTGCGGAAAAAGGCACACATACCTCTCTTGTCGGAAGCTCAGATGTTCAGCACTCTTCCGTTTCACACACTTCTGACTGTTAATTGACAGATATGACTAAAAATATTTGCAAAACCTGAAACACGCGATAGTTTAATTTCAGACGCAAGATAGGAAGTCTTTTGAGACTGTAAACGGATTCAAAATTCTCAGAAGCAGACTTTTCAGCTTTTCATGTTGCTTTCAGCTCAGCGCAGAACACGAAAGGGTACAAGCTGTCGGTATTTAATCGTATTTATTTAATCGTCTTCGTTTTGAGGAAATCTTTAAGTGGCGCTTATATAAGTCAAAAACGTTTGTTGTGCTTTCTTCATACCTGTTTTTTCAACAACTTGAACCTTCTCAAATTTTAGGATCATGAATATTCATGCAAATGCAAGATTCATTAATAGAATACATTTGCGTGTTCAACTTGAGCTACCAAAAGGCGTTTGGCACAGTTTGATCTTGAAAAAGTGGGATGGACGCGAATCGGGCACCTAGAGGAGGCAAGGCACCAGTGTTGAGGCATGAGTTAGTTATCTGGATGAAGAGTTGAGATCTGCATAGCTTTAACGATGAAGCACTAAGCACATGCGCGTTTTAAAGCAAGGAACTTTGAAGATTTGTAGGAATTATCGAAATGCATATGAAGACGACCGCTCTGTAGGAGAACACCCGAAGCGAATGAGTCGTTTTCTCGAGACGACGACTGTGGTGACGATGCCACGTATGCGGATTTGTAAGCTCCTGTAGAGAAGTACGCAATGACTTGATATGCTACTGGTGAAGACTCTGCGGTCTAAGTGGACTAGTGGTAAGGCCTCAACAATATTCTCAACAGCTTGAAAAGGAAGGAATTTGCAGGAAGGAGCCAGCTGAGTGTGGAGACGACCGCCCGGTAAGAGAAAACCCGGAGCGAATGAACCGACTGCTCGAGTCGACGGTTCGGATGACGATGCCACGTATGCGAACTTGTAGGCTCTTGTAGAGAAATACGCAACGGCTGGATCTGCTACTGTTGAAGCCTCTGCGGTCTATGTAGACTAGTGGTACTCCCTCAAGGATATCGTGTACGGCAAGAAAAGGAGCCAACTGAGTGCGGAGACGACCGCTCGGTAGAAGAACACCTTAAGGGGCTGCTCGACACGCGATCGTAGTGATGCCGTCACATGGTCTTAGCTGTAAGCTCAGGTACAAACATGTACGAAGACAGCAGTTGGACCCATGGCCGTTCGGCTTCATGATGAACTTCACCAACAGCGCACATCCACTAGTGAGGCAAGTATCAATTTCCGTGTCGTTAAGAATTTAGTTTTCAAAGCATCTTTGTTAGCCTTTTCGATTAAGGCGCCATCTGTTGGTCGTAAGAATGATCTACAACATAAATATAAACCCTAAATAAATCAATAAATTAACAGTATGACACAAAACTTAGTCTTCTCTTCAGATTGAATAACTCACATTCAAACAACAATTCCGACTTCATAGAATGGATTTATGTCACCGATAGTATGGGTAATACACTCAAAAAAACAGAAGTTGAAAATGAACGAATTTATTTAGTTCACGACCTAAGCCGTTGGGTAGGAGCTAGAATGAGACTCACCAACTATTAGGTTGTAACGAAATAAATGGCACTGAACCACTGTAAATTTAAACAGTTAATATCTCGGCTATAGGCGAGTTTATTAATAGAAATAAAAACCTTCTGATTCTACATATCTTTGCCAACGTGAAACAAGCTTTTTTATCCCAGTAGCATAAAAATCAGAAGTTCTGGAATTGACGAAATCTTCGAAGGCACTTTCGGCATCCTGTTGGTATTTGAATATTTTCCCTACCAAGAGGTCGCCAAGGTGCTTGAAGAAATGGTAGTCTGTTGGGGAGAGGTCGGGAGAAAACGGAGGATGTGGTAGAGTTTCAACGCTCAGCTCATTCAATTTCTGCAACGTCATTCGTGCTACATGGGGGCGAGCATTGTCGTGCAGAAGGAGAACTCGCCTTCGGTTTACCAAGGCCGGCCGGATATCCTTCAACTTTTTCGTCATTTCTTCAATTTCAATGCAGTATTCTCTGCCGTGATGGATTCACCGGGAGGGAGGAAGCTGTGGTGAATAATTCCCAGCGAACACCACCATACTGTCACCATTACTTTCTTTTGGTGCAATTCCGACTTCGCAAATACCTTGGGGCTCTCATCGCTGTCCACCCACTGTGCCGATCGTCGCCTGTTGTCGTACGTTATCCACTTCTCGTCACAGGTTCCGATGCGATCAAGGAATGCGTCCGTTTCGTTCCGTAGAAGCAGTGCGGACGAGATCTCATATCGTCGGTTTCTTTGCTCCTCAGACAGCTCGTGAGGCACCCATCTTTCCAGCTTTTTGGTCTTTCCAATTTCCTTCAGATGCCGGGCAGCTGTGTTGTGACTGACGCCAAGAACCTTCGCTATCTCCCTGGTACCTTTGTGTGGATCTTCCTCTACCGCATCTCTCAGCTTGTCCTCATCAACATCACTATGCCTCCCACGACCTTCATGTTCTTCCAAGCTCTCATCTCCATTCCGGAACTTCTGATACCAACGATACGCCGTCCGAATTGTGGAGCATCCTTGACCGAATGCGGCGTTGATCTTCTCGTCCGCCTCCTTAGCTGTAGTGCCCAGCTTGAATTCATACAAGTAAATGCCTCGGACTACCCTTTTGTCCATCTCCAAAAAAGTCAATAAAACTCTAAAGTTTTCCCATGTTTACAGAGAAAATTTGGTACTTTCCGGTAGAGCAAAGTTTGCGCTTCTAAATGATATGCCACATGTTACGGTTTGTTCTTGATCAAACGCGTAAAGACGCGCCAAAAAATGGCGCGAGCCAGTGCCATTTAATTCGTTACAACCTTTAGTCTTAAAATCGTAAAATAGAGATCTGGCTGGAGTTGACTGCGTGTCTGTGGATTGCGTAGTTTAAACACGCCTCGAAATTGCCTCTACGACATCTCTTGGAAGTAACCCAAATACGAATTCATTAACGCCGATCCTTACCCTTCATACCTTATCCTGGCTCCACTGCCATGGTGTATCTATTTGAATGTAATTGTAGGTGTCGAAGTTAAGGTTATACACACCACTGAAAGGAATAGATCCGAGTTACATATGAGCTGTGAAGCTAATGACAGGGATCACAACTACACACGAAAACGACTGAAAGATCGTCGACGGTCGAAGTCTGTCACAGCTACTCAATTGTTTCCCACTCCGGGCAATCATGAATACTGCGGTGAACATGCACATGTGCCACAATGAGACCTGTTTATGTGCTCAGTGGAAGCTCGTTTTAATTCATTAGAACTTTTAATAAATCGCCCATTAAATCTCGACGTTTTGAATGAACTATTCCCTCCTGAATAGGCCCCCACTTTTGTCTATAAGTATCATGTCCAAGGGATTGAAAATTCTTTCAGCGTCGCCGAGTGGCCTAAAGACTCGTGATACTAGTGTTACTGAAGTACTGCAGGTAGGAAGGTCGGCTTGGTAAGGCTTCGTGATCTCCTGGGCTCTTTGTGTGTTTCGATGAGCATCCATTGGAGCACTCTGGCACGCGGCAATGACGAATGGATACGATGATTGCGCCCTCTTGAGCAACTCGGTGATCCACGAGACGACAGGTGATACAAGTGATCCTGGGTCGGTGTGCACAGCTCGAATCAGTGGGACGGCCTTCTCGCGTTCTCCCGTTGACAGAAGTTTCCCGGCAGAAATGGCTGCCCCAACCCGCGATGCAGCTTTGGAAGTGTACGGTCGGGGAACTTCCCAGTGGTAACGGGACGCGCTTCATGTATGTATTCATACTGGAAGTGTTGCATATCGTTGCTTATGCCTACTATGGTTTTTTTTCTCTGATGTTAGTGGCTGTCGAAAGTTTAAGTACGGAGTAGGCTGTGGAACTCTCGGATGCTTGTGCTCTTTAATCACATATTTATATTATTTTTCATATACACAATATCGGACAAACATTACAATTAGACAGTTTTTTACTGCATGTCGGTTAGATTAACTCAGTTCCTATGGAAGCAACATCGAATGGAGGCCTAGTATGGCTGCGGCGCTCCCAGGTTCAAGCGTGGGGTTCTTTTGCTGAAAACTTACGACCCCCCCCCCCCTCCTCCGAAGCGGAATTCGTACGACCTTCTCCCTTTCTTTTCCACTTTTTTACTCCTTATATTTCTTGATTTCTCCAAGGTTTTGTGTGCATTTTGAACACTCTAATAAGTTCTTATTTTCAGGTGCGGCTTCAACACTGATGAGAACAATGAAAAGAGGTCACTGAACAATATATGCATTGAAAACACAAGAAAATTTTTTAGTTTTAAATGCTATTTTTTGGCACTTCAAAATAAAGATTTTTGGAAGCAGTTCCAATCATCGCTGTTCAATTTGTGCAGGTTTTTTTTCAGGACGTCATGGACACGACACATTTTTCTGCCTGAAAGAGCGACATCTGCATCTGAAATTCTGCTCCTAAATTGTATTATATAAATTTTCGAGTGTTACTTTCTGACGGCGAATTAAGTGCTATTCCTAGATTTTTTTTTTTTTGAAGCGCTCATCGAATCGATTACGGAGCGGCAAACGAATGATGGATGATGGAATTCCTATGGAAATAATGTTCTCCCATCCTAAGGAAACATCATAAAACATGAAAATGAAGCCTAAGAAATCCACTCACTGTGTATCGTACAGCAAAAAAAGAGCTTTTCCAGCGATGACGGAGCTGAGATGATGATATGATGAGGATGGATCGCATACGAAATTCTTTCATGGAAAAAATATTTTTTTAGTCGAATCAGACCACCCATATGGATAAAATTCTGCCACAAACTCTTCCGAGTCTTAATTAATTTGCAGTGAAAAAATCATGATTTTCTAGATCGAACAAATTGAATCGACCTCTGGTCGACTTTGCACCAACGCCATAGGAGCATAAAATCGCACGTTCATAAAAAGGTTCATAACATGGTAAATTTTTCGAATTTTGAAAATTCCACTAGCTTTTGGAAAACTAGAAGAAAAGCGCTTTTCCACTCAGTAAGAACCATTTCCTAAAGAAGAGGTACGCGGCGGACGGTTCAATGTTTGAGCGAAAAAAAACTGAAATGACTTATTTACTTGCCTTTCAATATTTTACAATATGCGGCATCTCATTAGATTGATCCATTCGCGTTTCGTTTTCGTTCTTGCTTCTTCTTGATAATTGCATGTTTCAAAGGCTTTCTGGAATACATCTCGCCATCTAGATTTTGGTCGTCCCACTGTTCGATTGGAAGGCGGAGACCTCTTCATAATCTGATGAGACCACTTATTATCGACAGTATTAGAGATCTTCCAGCAATATGTCCATTTTCTTACCATGGCACAGTCAACCACATTTTTGACTTTGGTAATTGCTCGCAGCCGCACGTTTCGCCTTCTACCTCGAAGACTCACTCCAACGATTTGACGTTCCATGAGCCTTTGTGCCGCTGCAAGTTTATCCTTGGCTGACTTTGATAGAGTCCAGGTCTCAGCTCCATACAGCATTGACGACAATATACACATATTAGAAAGGCGTCGTTTCCACTCCATCTCGACCGTCTTCAATGTTAAAAAATTTGCGTATCGACAGAAATTGCTCCAGCCTGGATGCGTCAGGTGTCAGATGTCGTCCTACGGGTGATTTCTTTGGACGTATCTCGCGTGAGGGAGAATCTTGTGTCCGAGGTATGTGGTAGACTTCACATTGCCGACGTCTTTCCCCTGAGGGTGATGGATGCGTCAGATGTCGCCACTTTCTTCGTTTTTGAGCCGCTTATTTTCAAACTACAACTAAGCGAGTGTTGGTCTAGTTCGTTAATCATGGTTTGCAGTTCTTCCTCGGTTTTTCTATTAGAACAATGTCGTCAGCAAAGCGAAGGTTGGTGAGTCAAGTTCCACTAACTGATATTCTATAAACATTCCAGGTAAGTTTTCGAAAAATATGCTCCAACGTAGAGATGAGTAATTTTGGTGAAATTGGATCTATCACCTTGGCGGACTCCTCGAAAAACTCATATTGGAACATCTGCTTCTCCGACACGAATTGTAGATTGTGCTTTCAAGTAGGTTTCATGAAGCAGTTCTATAAGCTGATGGTTCGTTCCTTGTTCTTGAAGGGCTGCATAAGGCCTATGTTATACTTCGGTGACGCTGCTGTCGCCGACGCACTGCGTAGCACCCGCTCAACGCTGTCGCCTACGTCGCCGACAACAGCGTCGCCGAAGTATAGCATAGGCCTAACGCATTCACTTCCCTTTATTAGAGGTCTTCTCATAGTTTGAAAGCTATGAAGAGAGGTATGTGGTATTCGGTGCACCGTTCGATCAGTCTGTAGATGATCGATACTGGAGTAGTTTTTCCGAAAACCAGCTTGTTCGGAAGGTTGTTCCGCGTTCAATACCTGTTCGAGTCTAAAACGCTATTGTGTCACATTACTCAGGTTTGTGTGATGTTTACTCGCCTAGTTGTTAATCTTCTGTTTTCTTCTATGTGTTTTGGAAACCAACCTGCTGGCCTTGAAGCCCCTTCTCGTGTTCCTTGACTTGTAGTAGCACCGCCTCGCTTCTTACAACGCACAGAATTAACCCTTTTTCGCGCCAGTATATATCCACTCCTAATTCAGTACAATATTGTAACAAAAAAAGCTGCAGACCTTCACTAACGGCTACCTAAATTTGCTGTCTAATGTTCTCTGGTGAGATCTTCGTAGTACTTGTCTATCTTCGTAGTACTTGAATAAAGTTGAAAGTTGAAAGTTGAAAGTATCTTTCTGCTCTGCTAAACACGGCTTGAGCGGTGTTGACGCAGTTGTGCACCTGTGACATCACCTTCAATTTGCCACTCTTTTCCTCTCTTTTAATTCTTCCACTCTTCCGTACTGTTTTTCTCAAGTTGACGAGCTATCGCGCTGCGATTTTTTTTTTTCATGGACGAGGAAAGCGCCAACGCGATATCGTTCTCCTGTTCAATGGACTAATTCCACAGCTATTCGCCTATTCAGGAAGCTCGACCATGAAGTTGGTCGTCCAGAACGAGGAAGAAACCGCATTGTCAATACGCCCCGATCCGGAAAATCATCGAAAAGCGAGTAATCGCTGATTCGAGGGTCTCTAAAAGCTCCAGCTATGTGGGTGCCGAACTCACGTCAGAGCATAGAAGAAAAGGAAGTCGGACTCAAGCGCCACAAGCCCCATGAGACTTGCCACCTGACCAACAGGAACTACCGCGAACGGCTCCATTAATGCCACCAACACAGGTCGCGGGTGGGAGCGAACACTGCTCACGAAGGAGAAGCTGTTCATCATGGAACAGCTCACACCTGTGACTCACAACCGCCAATGGTGGTCTACAGGTATGGTCTACACAGGTTCCAGCCACCTCCGCCATCATCGAACATCGTCAAAATCTGCAGGGGGTCATGATCACGGGCTGAATCTGCGCCAACGGAACGGTCTCTTGGTTTTGTAGAAGGAGTAAAAATTATTCAGGATCTCCAGCGTCTAGACACCTGTAGACGGCCAAGGAGGGCCACTTCTAATCCGGTCGAAGAGCGAGTTATCTATTGTCTATGTTGTTGTTGTTATGTATGCGTTGTTGTGTTAAGCTGTTAGTCGTTTCATAGCTGTAATAGAAGAACCTTCATCACGTTATTTTGGAACATCCTGTATACGCTCCTCTTCATCAACACCTGCGGGAGGAGCACTAGACAAAACTCTGTCTGAAAACAGCAGCGAAACGAACGCATTATTACTTTCTTCTGTAAGTACCAAACACACAACGGCCTTCCTTCTGCCAAACGTTTTGAGTGGGGCTTCGCCCTCTAACCCCGAAAAGCTAGAAATCATAACTGCAACCGTTCTGCCTTTTTAGACCTCATCTTCGGATTCCTCAAATTGATCTTTTAAAATGGTATGTAAAGCGCGAATGGTGAACGACCAACGAATAACATATCGGCAAAATTGAACCATCGAATGTCCATCGGTAACATCGGTATTGCTAAAGTTGGCATATTTTGACGGTTGATAAAATATTGTCAATTGATATACGAACGTCCGTTGAGCGACATCGGTAACAAGTCTTCTGAACCCGACCTTCGTTGCATCAAGCCGAAGACATATCTTCTTCTTCTGAACCGGCCCGTACGATGTCTTGAAAGCGCCACGGACAAGCGGAAACGCATGGACAGATGTGTTCGCAGTGCTTACCGGCCTCCTACTGGTCTCTCTTTGTATCACCCTATGGCCCGTTTATACTTCGACGCGGCGCGACGCGACGTCACGGATAGTGGCCATATTGATTGTGCGACGCGATCGCTCAATTTGGCATCATTGCGTGGCCATCGCGTCGCGTCGCGACGAAGTATAAACGGAGCCTATTGCCCACTCTTTACAATTAGTGTTATTAGTGCTCCCCCACCCCCTCATTGGTCCCTTCTCAATAACACCATTTACTGCCCCCCCCCCCTTACTGTCCCCTCACTAGTCTCTCCCTACTCTGGTTCTCATGGCTCCGCGTCACGTCTTTTGAGTCCCGACAACCTTTGTGCTACATCATTGACACGTTCTCTGAATCCGGACGCGTGGCCCCTCCTACTAGTGCCTCCGTCCTGGTCTCTCTCTCCCCCCCCCCCCTCCCTCCCGAGGTCCAGCCATGCTGTCTCCTCCCCCTCCTTCCTGGTGCTAATGTTCGTGGCGCGACATCGGTGACACACCTTCTGAATCCGGGAGATCGTTGCACGGGATCGTGACACGTTTTCTGAATCCGTATGGCCTTTGTGAGACACCGTTGACAAGACTTCCGAATCTGGGAGCTCGCAAAATGACGTCGGTGACACGTCCTCCAAATCTAAACATTCGCCTTCTGAATCCGGACGCTCGCGAGACACGTGGGTGACATGCTTCCTGAACCCGACGCCCTTTAAGCGACATCGGTGGCACGTCTTCTGAACACCGATGCTTTCAACACGACGTCGATGTTCTGAACTGGGATGCCTGTTATGCGACGTCTATGCAAGGCCTGGGCCAGATGATGAGACGAATGGGCAGCCCCTCTTTTAGGCCTTTGTTATACCATCGTTCGTTCACCCCGAGCGACGCCTAGTGACATGCTCCCATATCGATCGAGCGGCGCGATGGGACCGATATGAGAGCGTATCATTAGGCGACCCACAGATGAGCGAGCGATGGTATAACAAATGCATTCAGCCTACATACTCCCGTCGCCGCGATTCCATCGCGGCGATGAGTTTTTCAGAGCGACGCGAGAGGAGGTGTGATCCTCAGTGTTCGTCGCATCTCTCCTTGCCCTGCACGGGGGCGCGACGGTGATCCGCCCAGGATCAACATTAGGGGCCGTTTAGTGTGCTCGCGGCGCGCGACGCGAGCCATGTGTAGTGGCCGAATCGATCAGACGCGTCGCTTGATCAATTCGGCCACTACACATGCGTCGCGTCACGCGTCGCGCGCTCACCAAACGACCCCTTAGGGGTGAGGGGAGTAAACACCGCGCCCGGGAAAGTATGACATGCCCGCGATGAGCGCGAGAAGCCATCGCAAATGCCGGCTGCCACCGTTGCGGTGGGCGCGGCGAGTTCCCTTTGACTATCCCTCCGGGAATCTTCATGAAATGAGTGCCGCGATGGCATTGCGGCGATGGAATCACGTAGCTGGCCTTATATGTATTCAGCAGGATGTGTGAAATTCCAGTTTTTCTCTTCTTTTGGATGAATAGCTGAAAGCATCGCCTTCGCAGTTAAGCGATTGCCTAAGTCTCAAAGAAGTAATCGGCTGGAATACGTTGCAGTGCTAGAAGCGAAATCATTGTTGAAGACCACTTGAGTTGAAGGCACCAACAGAACGACCACAGACAGCCTCTTCTCTTCATTACAGTAACGAAATACACTGCTACAGGAAAACATTCAAAGATACATATTGATTCATACAGAGAAAAAACAAGGCTTCGAAGCATAACCGGAGGAATGAAAGGCAAAATGAAAAATACAAGCGGATGTCGAGAGAAAGAAATGAGAAAATACAAAGACAAAAGACAAAATAACAGTCAACTGAAAATGTGAAGACAGTGCCGACAACTGAACCCTATTCATAGAAGAAATGTCGAGCTCACAGACCAAAAAATAAACGACAGCGGTTGATACGATCGGATTGCATAAGGCCTTGGCACACTCGGCAGCAGGAGCTGTGGCAGCGGCGGCGGCAAACGCGCATAGGACAGCAGAATCGATTTGGCGGCAATCGATACCATTGCCCAATGCTTAAGCATCTGCCGCCGCCGCTGCCACTGCCGCTGCACCCGAGTGTGCAAGAGCCTATAGAACCATACGTTGGAAGCAGAGAGATCCAATTCAAAAGCACTGCATAACAAGTGCTACTCGAACAGCCTTCTAGGCAATGACCACAAAGCATGACCAACCAAAGCGCGCAAGTTTGATAGCGTAAAAGAACCGTATTCAGTACCAGTTGGAAGTCACCACTGAGCTGTGGTCACCCCTTCTTCGACAAAACTAAGGCATTCAAGACACAGACGGCTAACGAACGAGGAAGCAACGTTTGAAAAAAAACGATCGATACCTAAGAGAATCACTACAATAAAGGAGCGAATATCAGCATCGAGCAAGAAGTAGCGACCATTGACTGACAGACGCTGAAGTCGTGGAAAAAGACACAACAACGACACAAGACACGACAGACCAATCATGCCCGAAATGATAGCACAATGAGAAAAGACGTCACCTTGTTGAATTGAAAGGCGTTTAACGCTAGCTAGAAATATGAACTCTTCCAGAGAACTTGACGGAGTAACAGACGCAGTTCAGTCGAAAAGGTCCGAATAGTCGATTAGAGGAGCTGAAACAAACACTACTTATTCTTTGTCCGTTAATTTTAAGACTAAGTATAGCCACCTTATTTGTAGAGGCACAGTGCCCGCTACACGCTTACCTCTTCTTGAATCTACATCAGAAGGTCCTGACCACTTCCTTTTCGCTACTGCTCTCTCGGCCCAAATGGTGTTCTCGTATCTGCGTGAGTTGTTTGGATAGCTATTTTCCGTTGACGGAGAAGAGAGACGATGTAGATCTAGACAGGGAATTTACAGTTACTGCACCTCTGAATGAAAGTACCCCTTTCATCCTTTACTCACCAGGTCTGGCAGAGTTGAAAGACTGCAGATTCTTCAGACGATCTACCAGTTCTGCGTAGAACGGCCTAGAGGAAAGGCCTAATCCTTCGGATCCAGATGAACAGAAAGCGCGTGATGATATTCCCGAACTAGTCCCACTTGAAGAAGAGGATGAGCCTGCAAGTATAGTGTGAAAGCAGAAATATTCTAAGCGCCGTCGCTATAAAATGAGTGGAAAATTGTGCCTACCTGTGTTATAGGTGATACGGGTACTGCTAGACGTAAACTGCATATCATCCGTGGCTCCCTGGCTAGAAGCCTCCGTCGATGAATTATCTCTTACTTCTCCTTCCAGTTCGTCATCATCCTCTTTCTCTTCATCCTTTTCTTCCTCTCTCCTGTCAGATGTGCACAGTCGATGATGTAAATCTAAAGTAAGTTACAGTCACGTCAGCACCTGTAGCAGCAATGCAATCTGAATGTAACCTCCTCCTGCCACCTCGGCATTTCCAGCATTTCCAACCAACATATCGGGATCATCTGCGATTCCACGACTGTCAAGTGTACCTCCTCCTCGCCATATCTCGCCCAGCGCACGCAATTCTAAGCAGACTTTCAGTACCAACGCAAGATGTTGAAGAAGGAAAGTAAAACTAACCTCTTCCTGCAACGGAACCTGATTGCACGCCTCCAGTGTTTCGATTTGTCGCTTCCATTTCATTCTCCTTAACTGTTACTTTTGCTTCAACACAAATCGCAGACATCTTCTCTTCAGAGATCGCCGGTTCCATACAAACGGCGTCTGCCATTTCCGTATCACCATTCTCATTCTTCTTGCTTGATTGAGTACTATCAGCAACAATGGCAGCAGCCATTTTCGAAGTCAGTCTCTTAAGCGGGTCAAGCGGTTTGCGTGGCGGTCTTCCGAATGCGATAGTTTTCCTTGCCGGTGGTTTTTCCAGCACGACGTGGCTTCCCGGCGTCGGATTTCCCGACGTGGCAGCCCTTCTTGACACCATCCTTCCGAATACGGCAGCTTTTCTTGGCGTTGCTTCCACTGTACGCTGATGGCTCACTGCAAACGGTTCCGCCAATGAGGCGGCGTTCTCTGACAACAGCTTCCTGAATACGGCAGCCTTTTTCGGTGTTGGCTGCTCCAGAAATAGCACATCTGCTGGCGGCAACTCCTCCAGGAGGATGGTCCCTCGTCGCCTCGGCTTTCGCACTCTGGCAACTACTTCTGGTGTTAGCTGCTGAACCTCTCTGCGCGGCAGTTCTTCCAGTTTGGCAACTTCTTTTGGTGCCGCAGCCTCTACCGGAGCATCTGCTTTCGACGACAGAGCCGGATTCTTCTCAGAATCGACCAATTTTGTCCGCTGAGGTCCAACCATGCATTGGAGAAGTCCTTCGCTCCCTGAATTCGTGTTTAGACTGCGTTTTTCTATAAGTGTCTGATATTTCCTCTCAAACTCTTATTCTGCCCGAAACCCCCAAAACCGATGGCTCGTGAAGTTGTAATTAACAGACTCTTCGTAGAGCAGAACTAAATCAGGACTTCACCTAGAATGCACAAAATCATGCTTCAACTTCCTTCATCACTTTATGTTTATATGCTATGCATTCCCTTTAGAAACATGGACATTTTCCACGTTTTCGCACAAAACGTACCTTTCACTCCCTAATGAAACATAATTTGACTGCACTCAGATGGTACCATCGGTTTGGGGGAAGACTTAGTGGTCGTTCTGTGTGCATGCAACGCGCAAGGCGATGGTAAGCTCTCAAATCGATCGCACGATGCGATGAATCGATGTGGGAGCTTATGATTGCATCACGTGGCGCACCGCGTGAACACTAAATGATCCCTCACAGCTCTGGACTATACGTAGCGCTAAGCGGGTTTTATACTCGATTCGGCGTTATGAAAGCTACTAGTATCAAATGTGCAATGCAGGAGATCGATATCGATAGTTTTCATAACGCAGCGTCGCTCCGCGACCGAGGAGTATAATTCTCGCGATTTTCAAAACCATTTTTGAACATGAACTCACCACCTTCAGTCATTGCTCTCTCAGTTTCTGAACGACAAGTTGCTGTTCGTTTCTCTACACAAATTGGCTAGTGAGTTTGTTGTGATCTCGACGCTGCAGCTCACCTTGTCTAACAAAGCCTGAATGAGGGAATGGTTTTCAACGTTCCTTCACGAATTTTCTACTCCGAAACATGATCGAGCGGTAAGAAGGTGAGGATTTGGAGATATAGCCAAAGCTGCGCGGCGAAGCGACCGCTCAGGAGGAGCGCCGCCGGGGCGAATGAACCGAGTGTCGACGCCAAGGTCCCGGTGACGATGCAACGCGTCTTAACATGTTAGCTCTGGTACAGTGACAGCCAGCGCATTGATCCACGACCGCTTTGCTCGAACGGCTCACAACGCGGAGCCACCTGCCCCACTGGAGCGTTTCGTCTAAAGGCCCCCACACACTTCTGCGGCAACGCCGCTCGCCGCTATGGTTAAGGATAGGGCAGGGACGCCGGCGGCGGCAGTCTGCGTCTCTGCCCTATGGTCAAGCATAGGGCCGCGGCGTTGCCGCAGAAGTGTGTGGGGCCTTAAGGCAGCTGCGAGAAGACCTTGGTCGCATCGTGCTAGTGCTACCTAGCGCCCAACGACTCAAAGTGGCTATGCTTCGTCATCTTGAAGGTGTGTTTCTCCATGCAAAGCTCCTACCTTCCCCAAACTGAAACTGCGATCCAGTCTTGTCCCCACTGCCTGTCTGTCTGTATTTTAAGAGGTGTAGTCGAGGCAATTTGAATACATATTCGGCTTATAGAATGATCTCCGGCAGACACTCGCTACCACCAGACAGGTCTGCGCATACCCTGGCCCATAGGAAGGACGGCGCCAGTTGGTGAGATCCGCTCAGGAGGGGCGAGTTTGCGTGGCGCAGGAGGGCGGCCAGCTATTTTGGAGTGGTTTATTGGGAAACCAAGAACTGCCCAGCAATGGAACAATACTAAAATATGCGTCAACAAACTAGTGTTACCGATGAGCTACGATGCTATGTGATGGAAAAAAATGATGTTCTGCCTTAACTATTATTTTCCAATCTTACCTTTCAACTTAGCATTACTGAGCTAACCCGAGTTCAGTACTATTATTTCCGTGGACATTAAGTAGTTTCTAGTAATCGGAAACCATGGCCTCAATTTTTGTCGTCTCAGTACTTTTTTTTGACATACACATAATACGACCATGTTTTCACTGCCTTAAAGGGCTAGCTAAGTATTTATTAGCGTGTGCAATAACCTGGCGAGACTACGCGCTCCAATGAGACGGTACAGAACGCCTGCCGCCCCTTAGGGCCTGTTCATACTTCGCGACAAGAGCGACAAGAGCGACTGGAGCGACTGGGGCGACGGATGTAGTGTGGTGTACGTAAATAATTACGCATTTCAAACTAGATTGTCGCGGACGGAGTGTGGAGTACGCAATTATTTACGTACACCACACTACATCCGTCGCTCTCCCGCTCTTGTCGCTCTTGTCGCGAAGTATGAACAGGCCCTTAAAGAGCGACTCTTGTTTGCGCTACTTAGTAGTCCTCCTAAATCGGCCGCAGCACCGATGCATGACAACTCGCCCGCACGAGCGGAGCTCCCAGGGGCGCGCCCACTCCGAGGTATATAAGGGGTACATATCTAATGCCCGGACCCTCAAATGGCGATTCCTGAAGGATAGAAGGACTTGCTGGCCTGGATGGTACCCTAACCAGGATTTTGGATTTAAGGTGCCTGTGAAAGCCGCATCCATCGACTAGGCTACAACCTACTCCGAGGACCTTATTGTTAGTGAAGTTGTGCTCACAAGAGCTCTAGCTTTTAAAAGCCCAAAATAACTGGGTGCTTCATCATCTTACTGATGTTAACCTTGCTGTAAAGCTCTACCTTTCCCAATCTAAAACTGCGATTCATACTTTCCCCTTGGACTTGGCTCAGAAAGCTAGCATGCTTATTTAAAGCACGCAAACATCCCTTACCGGAAGCACAGAGGTTCAGCACTCTTTCGGGACACAACCTTCAGACTAAGCTGACGTACAAGGTTAGGAAAAATTGCAAGCTCTGAAACAAATGTAATTAATTTCAGTCACTAATTATGAAACGTCTCGAGAATGTTCACGGATTCAAGATTTTCAGTAACAGACCCTTCAGTTCTTCAAACAGCAAATATTTTGAAAAGTTTAAGTTTTGGTATGAAACCTACAACCAAATACAAGAAACATTACTAGCAATTTTCTTCTACTGTTCAACTAAGGCGACCTAGAAAGCGATAGGGCTTTCGGAACAGTATTTACCGCGACCACAAATGCGAGGAGGCGAAGGATCGGATTCGTGGTCCTAATAATAGGACCGAAAGCATAAAGTCGATGGTTAAGGATTGATGCATGGCTTAGGTGGATCAAGGCATGGGGGGGGGGGGGGGGTACCTGGGGCTTCATCGCCTACGGCTCTACCTACCTTAGGCGTACCTGAGGCTTCATCGCCTAAGGCTCTACCTACCTTGGGCGAGAAGCCTCAAGTACAAGCAGTTTTCAGAGAAAGAAGCTTTGGAGAAATTATCGGATTGCGTGTAGAGAGGGCCACTCAGTAGGAAAACACCCTGAGCGAATGAACCAACTGCTCGGACCGGTGCCCGTGCTGACGACGCCAAGCAGCCCTATCCGTAAGTCCCTGCATAGAAGAGCGCACCTGTTTGGTCCCCCCCCCCCCCCCCACCACCCCAGAAGACCCTACGAAGTAGATAATGTAGTAGTGGTAGGTCCTCAAGGGCATCATCTACGGCAAGAAAAGGAGAGGATTTGCAAGAAGGAGCGAGACGACCGCTCAGTAGAAAAATATATGGGGCGAATGAGCCGAAGACTCGGTCCGTTGTCCAAGATAACGATGCCACATGGTCTTACATGTATATCCAGGTACAGCTGGCGACTGTTGGATCCACTGCCGTTTCGCTGGCGACGAACTTCACGGAGAAACCACACACTAGCGAAGCGAGTCGATTGCATATCAATTAGAGTGTTATGAAGGCCCTAGCTCTTTCCGCCGCTTTTTGTTATCATTTTGTACTGCTGGGTAAGATATCTTCTGATACTAAAATACTTTACAGTCTTCAAAAACTCACTTCATAAAACAATTCCGACTTCAAATGATAGGAGTTCATGTCATCGGGGTAGAAGTAGTAGCATGCAAAATAATAACACCTGAAAATGAGTATCGTCTGACTAATTATTAATAATAGAATAGAAACGAAAATGGACAATAAAACAGATGACTTTAACTTTAAAGTTCTAAGGTTACCTCATTGTACGTCAGCGATCTCTATAAATATCAAAAAAGCTATAATTCTATTCGAAACGTTAAGAATAGCAAACACTTGCTCTGACCTAGAATATTTTCTAGAAAAAAATTATTGAATTGAAAAATATTTTGAAGCATAACGAATACACAGAAGAGTTCATTATTTCAAACAAAATTAAATGTTTATATAAACACAGATTTATATATTTATGAGTTCAAATTTCATCAAGTCAAAGACAGTCTAAGTGTATTTTTACGTAAAACTTTTGATGAATGAATATGTATCAGAATAAAATAACTTCCAAATTTCATATGCTAAGACTGCTTTATGACAAAACTAATCTTACCATAAAATGAAAAATGAAAATGAAAATTCCTTAGCAGTGAATACAGTCTTGTGTTGTTGTTAGTTTTATTGCACTCTGCATTTGACGTTGGTGTATGTCGGATAACCCTCCTCAATGATACAACCAGTTGTATACAGTTTTGCCATATTTGAATTATAAATGAGAACTAATGTAGATATCATTATATCATTGTATATAACAGTCGAATGGTATACACTTCCTTATTCACAGCTACGGAGTATGGCGGTGGTCAAATATGGTAAGTCTTTCAAATTTTATTTAAAAAATAAATAAAATAAGTAAGTAAATAAATAAATAAAGCTGTTCTTGTTATAAATAAAAATAATTGATAAAAGCAATAAAAATAATAAATAATAAATAAATAAAATGGGATAAAATAATAAATAAATAAACTACCCTAATAATGATCAATCTCTATAATGGTGATTACAATAAATACTATAATAACACGTTTTAAGTAGTCACATTGAACTTATAAATCATATTTTATTACCTCTTTCAATTGCACCTCATGGTTTATTTAACCTACCTTTTTACTCTTATTTATTTCCACTTGATAATTCTACTTCTCTCATGTCTCTAGTTCTTTATCTTTCCTTCTTCACTCTTTCTCATCTTTTTCCATCTGTTCTCTCCTCCATTTTCGCTTTCCTATCTCTTTCTTTTATAGAAAGATTTTAAAGAAATCTTAAAATATACTCCTCTTCTTCACTGAAGAGCCACGGGAGGAGTATAACACAAAGGTTCGTCTGAAGGTAGTGGCGAAACGAACCTTTTTATATTTTTATATTTTATAACATACTATTCTTTTAATTAATTATAATTTTAAAATTCTATTATTTTTCACCTTTCTTCACTTCTTCGAATTTCACATTTTGCTATGTTTTATATTTTATAATATAAACAAGATTTATTGTTCTAATGTCACAAAAAGCTCGAACTTGATGCGTGACTGGAAAGCCAAACATCCATTCTAACTTTACCTCTTTGATGTAGGATGCGTAGCGCATCCCCACCTTTTCTTATTTTCTTTTTTTAAACCTTGTTTAAAGAAAAAAGGGGTCTGGAGTATAAAACAGAATTCATATGGCACAATAAGGTCTCAAAAAGATTCCTGTGGAGCTTGACTACACATATACTCTTGTAATAAGGATAGTGATATTCGCACTCCAAGTATCTATTTTGCATAAAAATAGATCAAATAGATAAAATCAATCGATACTGGTCGGCCGATCGATACTACTTTATGTCCGGGGCAAACCCGTCCCAGTGATTCCTGTTGTAGTACATACCATAAATCTCCCCTCCCCCCCCCCCTCTTAAGCTTCATAGAAGGTTTGCTCTTCTATGAAGCTTCCATCGAAAAACAACACCTGCCTGTTGGAAAAAAGTCTGCCCAGACTTCGTCTGGGGGGGTTTGGGAGTATTTGGTATTATCTGATCACGAAGCTGACGCCCGTCTTCAAAATTTCGAGAGAAAGTTTAGGTAGATACTGGTGAACAGAGGTGGGGTAAGTGATGGCAGATCACGGTGACCGGTTTCGTCTAAACTTCGCTTTGAAAAGTTATTTAGAGTGGTGATAAAGAACAGGAGGTTCGATAGAAGAATGTGTATGGTATAGCAGAGTCTTCAAAAAGATTCCAGCACATACACGCTTCCTCACCCACTAAGAAGCAAGGTGCGAATCCCACTCCTGTATCTAGTCTGCACAAAAATTAGACGATATAGATAAAATCAATCGATACTGGAAGATTGATCGATACTACTTGCACGGTGGCAAACTCGTTTAAGAGTTATTCCTGTATGTAGCAGTAACTCTTATCCACCCCTCCAACAACATATTTTCACGTCAAATTCGACGTTTTTCAAAACAAATTGGACACTCTTCTAAATAAGTTTCACGCCTTTGATGTCAAGCTGAACATCTTCCAAATCAAAACGAGCGTCTATTCAGATTAAACTGCATACCTCGAAAAGGTTGGAATAATTTTTGTCAAAAAATTAGTATGGCTTTCTTTGAAATTTTTGAATTCACTTGCCACAATAGATGAACCTACTGTTTCAACTTTTATAAAACGTTTACTTTTCAGAGGAAAGTTACCATGATTTTTGTTTTAAAGCGCGTAAGGATAGCAAGCACATGTTGCTTTGAAAGGAGAGACCGCGCAATGCACTTAACTAAGGGATTGTTTAGTGGGCACGCGGTGCGCGACGCGATAGATCAATATGGGAGCTTGTTGTGAGATCGCGTCGCGCGTCGCGTGCACAGTAAACAATCCCTAAATCATCGCATTGCGTCGCGCCGTGTTCGCTTACTGCAAGTGGATTTAAAAACAAAGTGGCATCCTTTAAAAAAAAAACGTCCAACGCAAACCGCATTTTCAGAAATTACTGAAGAGGACATTGACTTACCTTACAAACAAATCCTCGTACGAGAAAACGCGATGGAGGCAAAACGATACGACAAAGAAATATAGCGAAAAAAAAGAAACAGAAATAAATGTATCCTGCAACCCTGAAATGAACTTGTGTAGACTTTGCATGGAGTGAGAGAAATGAGTTTTTCACATCTTTACCACTGCAGTACTGTCACTCACGTTTCTCGAGCTCATTGAAGGTGGAATGGTAAGGAGCTTTGATTTCTAGGGAAAGTAATCCGAAAACTGATGCAAGATTCGCGATCAGCACCACAGCTAACCTCCACGCACACAATCTATGGGCGAAATTAATACCTTTGAGTATGAAACACTTTGTTCGTGCATGAAGTATAGCTGTAAGTTCCAGCTCCAGCGCGTCCCTATCTTCGAAATACACTGTGCTAAGAATTCTTTGTTTTAGACGCTACATTACAAATAGATATACATACATGGCTACACTTGATCTAGCAGAGTAACACTACACTAACAGTAAATACAATCTTCCGACGATTTTTAAAGGAAAACGAATTTACTGACCCATTCGCTTCTACCAACAGCGTTTGAAATCAGGATTGTTGTCGGTGTTCTCTGGGCGATTACCTGAAGAGCGGAATATTTACGACACAGGATAGCAAATGAATTGGCCAACTGAAGTCTCGGCTAATCGGGTTTTTCTAATGTATTTCGACTGTGCAGCACATCTGTGCAGCCGCTGACAAACGTACGCTTTCGATAGCATTCGTCAGAAGAGGGCGGGGCCTTCCTCTTCAACGCCTTCTGCGATGGCGCTGGGTGGCCACCGTGTGCTGATGAATGTTGCTGGTAACCATCATCCGAAGGCTCGGACTTGATCACGGCTGAAAAGAAAAGATTCCAGCTGGATTATCTCCTAGCGGCGCTAAACTCTTTGCTCTGTGAGCTCCATCAGGGAGTTCAGAAGGCAAAAAAGATGGTAATGCTTGCCTGTTGAGTACGAGAATCCTGCCAGCTGCTGCACTCTTTCCTGCGAAGTCGAAGTCCTGCCTGCAGTCGTTGTAATTACCTCACTGTGAAATATGTTTCAGCAACACACGTTTCTCATCAGAGATAGCGTCGGGAGGGGGCGGGGGGGGGGGGGGGGGGGAAGTTGCCATGAACGACGCTCTTCGTGTCCCTCGAGCAAACAAGGCGTTCACACCAGACCGTTTTCAAACCGTTTACTGTAACAACAATCGTTGCGGGACCACCACGCCTCTGCTTCTGAGCTGGCACCATGTCAGCTCCACGATAATTAATAATGGAGCTAGGGAACTATGGAAAGAAGGGATTTCGTACTGTTTGTCGCGGTTCTGGATAGAACATGTGGGAGGAAATGCTAGTTGATGGTTCTACAGAGCTAACCTATTGGGGTGTTCAACTTGTATCACCAATACTCAATGTGATATGTTCAACGGCATGTTAGATTAAATAGGTCGCCAGAACACTTAGCCATCAGAATGTGTCCGAATTCTTTGACCCACAAGGACGAAACAATATGGTTAAATGGCCACCCACGAGATAGACCTGCCTCGAATCAATGAAATAGTATCTTCTAAATACATAGACAAATCAGTCTTCATCTTCTTCCTGCTCATCGGTCTTCGAAGACGATGACTAGTAATAATCACCTCGAATGTCTACTAGATCGTTTGAGTGCAACACATTTGCTATGTTCTTAAAAGTATGAATGATTGTAGCAATGTCACGCAAGCTCATTTGCATTAAGACAACTCTTCAGAAATACAATAACTTGGTTGTTTTCAGTAAAAAGATGTACTCATCAGTTCAAGTACAGGAAAAGAAGCTGTTTCATTGACTATTTTAAGATCTGCTGGGGAAACTGTTGCTGCACGGTTTTGAAAACTCTATCTGTGTAAACAACGGACATAAGAGTGATTGACCGAAGGGAATGCTTTGCAAAAACATGATCACCAGGTCCTGCATCAAAGGGTTAGGATGTTTGACTTGATTCGATTATTCGTGGGTGACATTATATGAGCACTCCAATAGGTTAGAAACGGTCAACTAGCGTTTCCTTCCAAACGTTCCATCCGCAACAGCCTTATACAGTACGGGACCTCTCCTTTCCGTAGTTCCATAGCTCCATTACTGCTTACCGTGGAGCCTGCATGGCGCCAGCGCAGAAGCAGAGGCGTGGTGGTCCCGCAACGATTGTTGTTACGGTAAACGGTTTGAAAACGTGGCTAATAAGAACGTCTTGTCTCGAGCAAGGAGGACCCATTGGAGTACTCTGGCACGTAACAGGAACGAATGGAGACGTTGCTACCGTCCGCTCGAGCAACTCGATGATCAAGGGATGACAGGTGATCTCAACTGTGTTGCGCATTTGTACTGTCGTTGGTAAACCCACCTTCCCTGAAGGAATCGTCAGACGAGCTCGGATGACTTCTACTCAATGGCTCCGCTTGCGGCGAGACTGAGGAACCACCGCACCCAGAGGAATTCTGCTGGTAGCTGTCATCAATTGTTTCCGTTTTAATTATGCCTGAAAGGGAAAGATCCTATTGCATGAAACTCGAAAAAAAAAGATAAAAGCATGAAACTCTTTGTCTTCCGACCACGAGGTTGGTACTCACCAGCAGAATTGTACTTCGTCGGCAAACATACCTCGCCTGTAGGAAGGATCAGAAGAGGACTCCGACGGCTTTTTCTGCCAATTTGGGATGTCATCGGCCGTAGACGAGTCGTGCTCGCCTCTGCTGTTCGCTGGATCGGTCTTTGTAATGACTGAAAAGAAAGCATCCGAGTGAGATTTTCTTCAACAAGAGTCCCACTCATGCGAGGAAACTGCAGAAACGAAAAATATGAGAACAATTCACATCGTTTATATACTGGCGAACCATGTCTTGCTTTTGCCGAATAATTAAGGCAAACGAGTAAGAAGCATTCAGACTTTGGCATAGCTAACAGCGGATAACAGCTATGCAGTCTAATTCTGGCAAGCAAAATATCACAACAAGGTTATCTTCCACAGCATACAGCTGGTTAAGCCCCTCAAATTTCAACCAGTCAGTTGAAATACAAAAACACTGCAATGCCAGAGAACAGAACCTCCTACCTCCTACGCACTAATCAACCCGCTACCCACTGCGCCCCGAGCTGTCCGCCGACGACGGCATCGTGGGGCTTACAAGAGACCCCTCTGCGCTCGTGAGGCGCCGATGATATAGTAACTTCAAGGACCTCCTACTTCTGTGGTTTATCGGCTTGGCAACAGAGAACTTTTTCATAGCAACTGAGGGGTGGAGATTCTTCCTATATGACTAGTTCTCCCCGTTCATACATGCGCTTCAGCCCCTTCCCTTGTTAGCGACGCTAAATCCTTTGCGTTCAGTGCCACTTGAATGCGGTAGAGTTCAGGAGACAAAAAAAAATGGTAACACTTGCCTACTGAGTACGAGAATCCAGCTGGTTGCTCGCCTCCTGCCTGCGAGGCCGAAGTCCGGCCTGCAATGCTTATGATTACTCACTGTGAGATTTGTTTCAGCATGTTTCTAGATGATAGATGTTTCTCATCAGGAACGCTGTCGCATGAGCCATGTTCTCAAAAATTAGGTGGGCCAGCCACGTCATGAGTTTCGTAGAAACCCGCTGGACAACAAATGTCACCAACTGGATCTCACGGGATGTCAAGCGAACACCACCACGTCTACCAACGCGCTGGTCGGGGTTCTTCGCGAAAGCTCTGAACGACCGTTACGACACTCTCCGTGCCCTTCAAGCGAGAAGGATTCACTGGAGCACTCAGGCACGCGAGAGGGACGATGCTGGCGCCCGCTCGAGAAACTCGAGAAGCAATAGGTGATGCAGATCACACAGGTGATCTCAACTGTGATGCACATTTGTACTGTCGTCGGCAAACCTACCTTTCTTGAAGGAATCGTCAGACGAGTTCGGATGATTTCTATTCAATGGCTCCGCTTGTGGCGAGACTGAGGAACCACCGTAGCCAGAGGAATTCTGCTCGTAACTGTCATCAATTGTCTCTGACTTGATTATGCCTGAAAAGGAAAGATCCTAGTGAAACTATCGCACAAAAGCGTGAAACTCTTAGCTTCCCGACCACAATGTTGACACCAGAACTGCACTTCGTCGGCAAAGATACCTCGCCTGTAGGAAGGATCAGAAGAGGACGGAAGATTCTTTCTCTGCCAATTTGGGATGTCACCGGCCGTAGACGAGTCGTGCTCGCCTCTGCTGTTCGCTGGATCGGTCTTTGTAATGACTGAAAAGAAAGCATCCGAGTGAGATTTTCTTCAACAAGAGTCCCACTCATGCGAGGAAACTGCAGAAACGAAAAATATGAGAACAATTCACATCGTTTATATACTGGCGAACCATGTCTTGCTTTTGCCGAATAATTAAGGCAAACGAGTAAGAAGCATTCAGACTTTGGCATAGCTAACAGCGGATAACAGCTATGCAGTCTAATTCTGGCAAGCAAAATATCACAACAAGGTTATCTTCCACAGCATACAGCTGGTTAAGCCCCTCAAATTTCAACCAGTCAGTTGAAATGCAAAATGCTGCAACGCAGGGGAACCGAACCCTTTACCTCCCACGCATTAATCAACGCCGCTACCCACTGCGCCCCGAGCTGCCCACAGACGTCGGCATCATGGGGCTTACAAGAGGCCCCTTTGCGCTCGTGAAGCGCCGATTATGTGGTGTCCTCAAGGACCCCCTACTTCTTTGTTTTATGGACTTGGCAAAAGAGAAACGTTTTCATAGCAATTGAGGGGTGGGGATTCTCCGTCAATGACTAGTTCTCCCCATTCATACATACACTTCAGCCCCTTCCCTTGTTAGCAACGCTAAACTCTTTGCTTTCAGCGCCATTTGAATGCGGTAGAGTTCAGGAGACAAAAAATGGTAATACTTGCCTGTTGAGTACGAGAATCCAGCCGCTTGCTCGCCTCCTGCCTGCGAGGCCGAAGTCCGGCCTGCAATGTTTATGATTACCTCACTGTGGATATGTTTAAGCAATAGACGTTTCTCATCAGAGACGCATGGCCCAAGTTGTGAAAAATTGGGCGGACCAGCGGACGCAGACACCGCTGGACAACAGATGTCACCAACTGGATCTCACGGAATGTTAAGCGAACACCACCACGTCCACCAACGGGCTGGTCGGAGTTCTTCGCGAAAGCTATGAACGACCGTTAGCCCTAGTTCACACTTGCATCGCCAAGCGGCGCGGTACGATGACCGCCATAGGTATCGATTTTTCACGCCGCCCGGTCGATATCTATTCCAACAATGGTGCCGCGCCGCGCAGCGGCGCAAGTATAAACTAGGGCTTACGTGCTCTTCATGCCCGTCGAGGAGTATCCATTGAAGCACTCTGGCACGCGAGAGGGACGATGCTGGCGCCCGCTCTAGCAACTCGAGAAGCAATAGGTGATGCAGATGATACAGGTGGTTTCAACTGATGCGCATTCGTACTGTCGTCGGGACACCTACCTCTCCTGAAGCATTCGGCAGACGAGTTCGGATGATTTCTATTCAATGGCTCCGCTTGAGGCGAGGCTGAGGAACCACCGTAGCCAGAGGAATTCTGCTCGTAGCTGTCATCAATTGTCTCTGACTTGATTATGCCTGAAAAGGAAAGATCCTAGTCAAAATGTCGCTAAAAAGCGTGAAACTCTTTGCTTTCCCACCACAATGTTGACACCAGAACTGCACTTCGTCGGCAAACATACCTCGCCTGTAGGAAGGATCAGAAGAGGACGGAGGATTTCTCGCCGACGGCTTTATCTGCCAATTCGGGATGTCACCGGCCGTAGACGAGTCGTGCTCGCCTCTGCCGTTCGCTGGATCGGTCTTTGTAATGGCTGAAAAGAAAGCATCCAAGTGAGATTTTCTTCAACAAGAGAACAGTCCCACTCGTGCGAGGAAACTGCAGAAACGAAAAATATGAGAACAATTTATATCCTTCATGTAAAGGCGAAACATGTCCTGCTTTTGTCTTATGATTGATACAAAGGAGTAAGAAGCATTCAAACTGGTGAGTTGTGATAGTTTCACTAGGATCTTTCGTTTTCAGACTACGGTCACCGATTTTGTCAAAACGTCGCTTTGGATAGCTATCTGAACTGGTGATTACGAAAGGGAGGTTCAGTAGAAGGATATGGTATAGCAGGGTCTTCAAAAATTCCTACACATGCACGCTTCCTCACTCACTAAGAAGCGATTCCCACTCCGATGTATCTGATCTGCACAAAAAATTGATGAAATAGATAAAATCAATCGATATTGGTCAGCTCATCGACACTACTTGCTGCCGGTGACAAACTCGTTCGAGTGATTCCCGTTACAGTAAATCATTCCCACCTCTCCAAAAAATGCACCTTTTCACGTTAATTTGGACACTTTTCAAATCAAATTGCACGTTCTTTTAAGCAAATTTGACGCTTTTGAAACCAGTCTGAACAGTTTCCGAATGAAGGCGAGCGACTTATAGATGAAACCAGAGGCTCATTTACGGCATTAAACGAAGAGGTTGCGCCATGCACACGACCAGATCGTCGGGAATTTTAATTTATTGATAGTGCAAATACTGCTTACTTTAACAAGAGGCGAGGAAAAACGTTTTTCACAATTGTTTCTGTTGTCCCATTTACATATATCTGTATTACTCCGTACAAAGAGGATTTTGCTATCAAAAATATGAAAATAGCGACGTTCGTCCTGGACGAGTGCATGGCACAATCTCTTCTTCTACCATAAAAAAGCCCCTTTATGCGCTTTCGAACAAACTTTACATCGTTATTTTAGCTTGCAATGTACAACGTAATGAAATTTTCAACAGTGCGTTCACTTCCTAGGGAACATAAATATTTTAAAAATTCAAAGAAACTCGTACTAAACCTCCGTGGACAAAAGGTATTCTGGCCTTCTCGGAGAGCCACTAGTGGAATCTGAAAGACGATAACTTTGATTTTAGAAGGCGATTAGTTAGAGATCAGCACCCTCATGTCTAATTATTGTAAGAAGAATGTCCAATTTGGCTTCAATGGAGTCCATCTTCACGTAAAAATGGCATATAGTAAGATGCCTCATTCCATTAACCATCGCGTTTTACACAACTGTGATGTTGGTAATAAATTATGGAGCGACGAGAAAAAATAGATTAAACATTTTGAAAAAGACATAAACAGTAAAAAATGGCAGTGAAAACATAATAAGCAGGAAAAATCCAAAACGTAAGAGCACGTGGGAATCGAACCTCCGTTCTCGGAGTTGTGAAACCGCACCACTACTTCTGCGCTACCTAATCCAGATTGCAGATGCGTGGCGTGTTCGAGCTTACGTGTTAATCGTTTGATGACCATAAAAATAAGAAAAATATGACTACATGTTACAATTATTACATAGTTGCCTGCCTAAGAATTCCGTAAAAACAGAACACGTTTCAGTACTACTTTGAGAATAAAGATTCTTTCTATATTCTCCGAAAACACGTCGCGAAAGCATATAGTTGAGGTGCAGGAACGTGCAGCGGAGAGGTGCGCAAACGCTCCACTGCTCCTACCGTAACCATGGCAGTCAATCGAGCTATTGCTCAGCAGAACTGGAAAAAAGAACTGAAACAGAACTGAAGCAGAACTCATGATTGGCTACCGTGACTCAGGTAAAGGCAAGGGCGCGTTCCCACACCTCAGCTGCAGGTCCTGCAACCTGGTAGTGCGCCTTCGCGACATGTTCCATGATTTGGTGCCGGCACTCCCGCGCATCGTTAAGGCAGCCCGGTGGATAGTGGCATAATGCTCTTTGCTTCCTGACCCCCGGGGGTCGTAACGCACCAGGTTCTCCTCTCGCTATGAGCAGGTCACTTGAGCGATGTACATTTGAGGTGAGAAAAAGGGGTAATACTCACAAAATGAGTACGAGGGTACCGGCGGCTGATTGCTGGTAACATGTGAAGTCGCAGTAGTGTCTGCAATGTTGGTAGTTATCTTTCTGCGAGATAAGGTTCAATAATCGACGATTCTCGGCTAACATACTTCCTCTTAGATTTTTTAAACATACCTGTCCTATTGGATACGTCCGAAGAGCGAGAAACATTCCACGCCCATGGCTGTCTCTCGCGAGCACCGTGCGCAGTAGAATCGTGCTGACGACGCTCATCCAAGGACTCCGATTTAATCACGCCTGAACACAGAGGATCCTACTGAGATGTTGTTTTAATGGCACAAAAACTCTTTGCCTCCTGATCATCGCATTAGGACGCACCAGCAGGATTGCACTTTCATCGACAAGCATACCTGTCCCATAGGATGTATCAGAAGAGGGAGGAGCACTCCTGGTCGATGGCTCCTTCTCGCGAGTACCGTAGGAAGTAGTATGAGAATAGTTTGCGGGGTTGTGTGTCTGGGAGTTAGTCACGCCTGCACAGAGAGGATCCTACTGAGACGTTCTTTTAGTGGCACAAAACTCTTTGCTTCCGGACACTAGTCTAGGAAGCAACAGCAAGACAGTACTTTCATCTACAGTGCGTTTCAAAAGTATGTATCCACCTTAAATTCAAAAATTTCTCGTTTCGCGTTCGTTTCTACGAACTGGCGTTAGCAGCATTGGATTCCGCGTAGACGAAAATAGCTAGATTGCTCTTTCCAGAAAAAAAGCTTGATCTCCGGCAAAAACTAGGCGTTTTTGGATTTCTGTTGTTTGTTTCAAATATATGTAGCCACTCCAGAATATCGGGCATTTTTACAATCCTATTCAAATTTTGCGCTATTATGGCGGGAAGTTCTTGTCATAAATAGCCAGCTTGACCTGTTATTCAAAAATAACCACTATGCCAGTCCGTGGACGTGTCCTGGTTGTCGAGGAACAAGCTCAGATCAGAGCGCTCAAGGATGCTGGCTTGACAAACCGCGCCATTGCTCGTCAGCTCGGACGTCCGCAAGATGTGTCGACCACTCCCTTCGAAATCCCAATGGTTAGGTCTGCACCTGTACCGGGTCGTCCGCGTGTGATTTCGAGCCAGAATCGTCGATGAATGAGCCGAGCCGCATGGTGTCGAACTCCACATGGAGCGTCAACCAAGTTCGCGCTGATACGGGTCTATCTGCATCAAGAACAACGATATGGCGTTGTATTCGATCGAAAGAACACATCTGCAGGCAGGCCATGCAGAAAGCACCTCATCTCACGAGTTTCCACAAGCAGGCGCGACTGGAGTTTGCCCGCAAAAACATGGCACGCAATGGGAAAATGTAGGAACTTTCCGGTTTCATCGACGTCATGAATTTCACACGCTATTGCATCAGGTCATCTTTGGTGACGACAAAAAATTTAATCTGGATGGTCCCGATGGTTACCGGTATTACTGGAGAGATCTACGACAGGCTCCCATCACCTTCTCTCGACGGAACTTCGGAGGCGAGTCTCTGATGACATGGGCAGGCTTCTGCAGTAGGGGGAAGCTGAAGCTCAGATACCAATCATGTCGTATGGACAGTCTAGGGTATCAAGCCGTACTGGAGTTCAGCCTGCTGCCCTTCCTAACGGGAAAAAACGGCAGACACATGTTCTGCAGCAGGACAGCGCTGCACTTCATGTGTCCAAATCGACCACAGACTGGCTCCAACGTAATCGACTCCGAGTAATGGAATGGCCAGCTTGTTCATCTGACTGCAACCCAATGGAGAACATGTGAGGTATCTTGGTCCGGCAGGTCTACTTGAATAACAGGCAGTTCAACAATGTTGGGGAGCTGAAAACCGCTATTTTGACTGCCTGGGACAACATCGGTGACGAAGTGATCCAGAAACTTGTTAGTAGCATGCGTAGCAGGGTATTTGATGTAATAAGAAATAATGGTGGTCCCATTGACTATTAATTTTCAACAAAAATCGTATTTTTTGAGAGTGACTACATACTTTTGAAACAAACAAAAAATTCAAAAACGCCTAGTTTTTGCCGGAGATCAAGTTTTTTTCTGGAAAGAGCAATCTAGCTATTTTCGTCTACGGGGAATCCAATGCTGCTAATGACAGTTCGTAGAAACGAACGCGAAACGAGAAAATTTTGAATTTAAGGTGGCTACATACTTTTGAAACGCACTGTATGAACATACTTGTCCCATGGGATCCGTCAGAAGAAGGCGGAGCATTCCACGCCCATGGCTGTCTCTCGCGAGCACCGTGTGTAGTAGAATCGCGCTGGCGACGCTCATTCGACGGCTCCGATGTAATCGCGCCTGAATAGGGAGAATGCTACCGTGATTTTCTCTTAAGGGACGTTTGGCGTGCACGCGTCGAGTGACGCGATGTAATGATAAGCTCCCATATCGATCGCGCGACGCGATGAATCGATATAGGCGCTCACCACTATGCCGCGTGCATGCTAAACGCTTCCTTGGAGACATAAACCTTTATTGCTTCCTGATCCCTGGACTAGGGAGCAACAACAGAACCGTACTTTCATCTATGAACATACCTCTCCCATGGGACCTGTCAGAAGAGGGCGGAGCATTCCACGTCGATTGCTCCCTCTCGCGACCACCGTGGGTAGTAGAATTGTGCTGGCTGCGCCCATTCCACGGGTTCGATTTAACCACGCCTGAAGACGGATGACCCAACTGAGATCTTCCTTTAGGTGTGATCTTTTTTCTTTTTCATAATTTGCAATGAGAGCGACTTGTCGCCCATGCAAAACATGTAAATCGATTGAAACCGAGCGATCGCCACCTAAAGCTGTTCATACTCGAGCGCTAGCGCTATCTCTCCCGTCGCTCTTGTCGCTCTCGTTCCTGCTGTCGCCTAATCATACTTTGTGCTGCCGACGGGAGCGATAGGAGCGACTGGAACGAGGGACGAGTGTGGAGTACTGTGGTGCCCTTGAATTAGACACAAAGTCGAATCTATTCGCGAACCCAGTATCCGCTTCCCCGTGGTCACCGGTACCATCCACGTCCTCCGAATACTCAGGATTCCGCCCTCGCTGAGGAGGCTGTAAAACAGCAGATCAGGAAAACGCCTGGTGATCTCCTCCCCCATACGCGAGCTCGGGCGTCCCTTTCCCCTCTCCCCATCCTCTTCACCGTAGGTCATCCTCTATGTATCCTGCCTCGTACTTAGAATTGTAATTGCTTAAGATGAACCCCGACCTATTGCTCACGAATATTCCCCTCGTATAATCCGTACTTTATGGCCACCTTTTGTATATTCAGCACCTTACCCACGTGTTGGGGCGCGTGCAGTGCAGTCGGAGGAGGTGCCGACTGTCGCGTGCACCCGATACCAGGTTCCTGGTTAGGATTTCCCGCCCAGGCCAACCAAGCCATCCATCCCTCCGGGGTCGGTGAATTGGTACCAGACGTGTCTGGGAAGGATAAAGCGCCGACTTGTTCATCGGCTGGCCACCGCAAGTCATTGTGTGGCCAAATACGCATTCATATCGCCCCCACGAATCCCGTAGAAGTAGAATGCGGTGGCGCATTGCAAAAGGGATTGTGTAACGCCGTCCTTTATCCTTATCCTTACCCACATGTTCCGAATATTTTGTGCGCCTTTGAATGAAGATAAACTCCGCTAAGGGATCGCGCTTTCTGGCGCTCCTTTAGCACGTTAATAAACCGAGCCGATGGTTTATTACAGTATAGCCAAGCTGCCGCCAAACGTCTTGTTGAGGGCTTCGCCCCCAAACCCCAGAATTGAACAATCCCAACCTTCCTTCATTCTGTTTTAGACCTCCTTACTTTTCTTACCGAAAAAAAAAACCGTTTTCCTATATAGATTAGTGCAGCAGGATATGGTAGGGCAGAATCTTCACTGCTCCTACGAAGCCCATCCACCCTCTATCACATGTACTCGATTTATTCTACAAAGTGCCCGTTCTCTACATGGCGAGAAACAGATCACGGGAGTCCCTATCCGAAGTGCTTGGAAAACAGTCCCTTAGTCACTCTTCCTACCTCTTCCCCCCCCCCCCCCCCTCCCCACTTATGCTTCCTTACCTATGTGCTGGCGAAGAAACGCAGAATCAAGCACGCATATGTGATACTGAGTCCCGACTCACGTGTCATCACGTTGCCACGACATCTATGAGACTTCTGCTTCCCGACACATTTGCCACGACTTCTATCACCGTGTTCAGAAACCCGACGCACATTGGATGACATTGAGGGAAAATACTGGCCCCCCTTATTCCCCCCTCTCTCTCCGTGGTCTCCCTTTGTTGATCCCTCCTACTGTTCCTCTTTTCTCGGAATCCCTGCGCAAGTAGGACGTCTGCGGCACGTCTTCTGAATCTATGCGCACGTTGGACGACGTTTTCAGCACGTTTTCTGAATCCTGCGCACGTCTTCTGAATCCTGACTCACGTTGGACGACGTCTTCGGCACGTCTTCTAAATCTTTACGTACGACGTCTTCAGTGAGCCCAACACATGAGCCCACTATTCCAAGGCAAGAAGCCTACCACTGCGCCACCGTCGTCGCTACCAGCAAGGCTAAACGCGCGCTACGTGAAGTCGCCGACGCAAATTCTGACCGGCCGTAGTTTGCTTGGGAGATCTCCTTAGCAAATTAGCTTCGATATTTGTGAAACTGGTTCCTGATCCGTGGTTTGGCACGCATCAGCGGGATTGCACTCTCATCGGCAAACATAAAAAATACTGGCCCCCCTTATTCCCCCCTCTCTCTCCGTGGTCTCCCTTTGTTGATCCCTCCTACTGTTCCTCTTTTCTCGGAATCCCTGCGCAAGTAGGACGTCTGCGGCACGTCTTCTGAATCTATGCGCACGTTGGACGACGTTTTCAGCACGTTTTCTGAATCCTGCGCACGTCTTCTGAATCCTGACTCACGTTGGACGACGTCTTCGGCACGTCTTCTAAATCTTTACGTACGACGTCTTCAGTGAGCCCAACACATGAGCCCACTATTCCAAGGCAAGAAGCCTACCACTGCGCCACCGTCGTCGCTACCAGCAAGGCTAAACGCGCGCTACGTGAAGTCGCCGACGCAAATTCTGACCGGCCGTAGTTTGCTTGGGAGATCTCCTTAGCAAATTAGCTTCGATATTTGTGAAACTGGTTCCTGATCCGTGGTTTGGCACGCATCAGCGGGATTGCACTCTCATCGGCAAACATACCTGTCCGATTGGATACGTCCGAAGAGCGAAGAACATTCCACGCCCATGGCTGTCTCTCGCGAGCACCGTGCGTAGTAGAATCGTGCTGAGGACGCTCATCCAAGGGCTCCGATTTAATCACGCCTGGATAATTGCATTGGGACGCACCAGCAGAATTGCACTTTCATCGGCAAGCATACCTGTCCTATAGGTTTCATCAGAAGAGGGAGGAGCACTCCTGGTCGATGGCTCCTCCTCGCGAGTACTGTAGGAAGTAGTGTGAGAATCGGAGTTGTGTGTCTGGGAGTTAGTCATGCCTGAACAGCCTACTGAGATGTTCTTTTAGTCGCCCAAAACTTTTTGCTTCCTGACCCTAGTCTAGGAAGCAACAGCAAGACTGTACTTTCATCTATGAACATACCTGTCCTATTGGATACGTCCGAAGAGCGAGGAACATTCCACGCCCATGGCTGTCTCTCGCGAGCACCGTGCGTAGCAGAATCGTGCTGACGACGCTCATCCAAGGACTCCGATTTAATCACACCTGAACACAGAGGATCCTACTGAGGTGTTCTTTTAATGGCACAAAACTCTTTGCTTCCTGATCACTGGATTGCGACGCACCAGCAGGATCGCACTTCCATCGGCAAGCATACCTGTCCTATAGGTTTCATCAGAAGAGGGAGGAGCACTCCTGGTCGATGGCTCCTCCTCGCGAGTACTATAGGAAGTAGTGTGAGAATCGGAGTTGTGTGTCTGGGAGTTAGTCACGCCTGAACAGCCTACTGAGATGTTCTTTTAGTCGCCCAAAACTTTTTGCTTCCTGACCCTAGTCTAGGAAGCAACAGCAAGACTGTACTTTCATCTATGAACATACCTGTCCTATTGGATACGTCCGAAGAGCGAGGAACATTCCACGCCCATGGCTGTCTCTCGCGAGCACCGTGCGTAGTAGAATCGTGCTGAGGATGCTCATCCAAGGACTCCGATTTAATCACACCTGAACACAGAGGATCCTACTGAGGTGTTCTTTTAATGGCACAAAACTCTTTGCTTCCTGATCACTGGATTGCGACGCACCAGCAGGATTGCACTTTCATCGGCAAGCATACCTGTCCTATAGGTTTCATCAGAAGAGGGAGGAGCACTCCTGGTCGATGGCTCCTCCTCGCGAGTACTATAGGAAGTAGTGTGAGAATCGGAGTTGTGTGTCTGGGAGTTAGTCACGCCTGAACAGCCTACTGAGATGTTCTTTTAGTCGCCCAAAACTTTTTGCTTCCTGACCCTAGTCTAGGAAGCAACAGCAAGACTGTACTTTCATCTATGAACATACCTGTCCTATTGGATACGTCCGAAGAGCGAGGAACATTCCACGCCCATGGCTGTCTCTCGCGAGCACCGTGCGTAGCAGAATCGTGCTGACGACGCTCATCCAAGGACTCCGATTTAATCACACCTGAACACAGAGGATCCTACTGAGGTGTTCTTTTAATGGCACAAAACTCTTTGCTTCCTGATCACTGGATTGCGACGCACCAGCAGGATTGCACTTTCATCGGCAAGCATACCTGTCCTATAGGTTTCATCAGAAGAGGGAGGAGCACTCCTGGTCGATGGCTCCTCCTCGCGAGTACTATAGGAAGTAGTGTGAGAATCGGAGTTGTGTGTCTGGGAGTTAGTCATGCCTGAACAGCCTACTGAGATGTTCTTTTAGTCGCCCAAAACTTTTTGCTTCCTGACCCTAGTCTAGGAAGCAACAGCAAGACTGTACTTTCATCTATGAACATACCTGTCCTATTGGATACGTCCGAAGAGCGAGGAACATTCCACGCCCATGGCTGTCTCTCGCGAGCACCGTGCGTAGTAGAATCGTGCTGAGGATGCTCATCCAAGGACTCCGATTTAATCACACCTGAACACAGAGGATCCTACTGAGGTGTTCTTTTAATGGCACAAAACTCTTTGCTTCCTGATCACTGGATTGCGACGCACCAGCAGGATTGCACTTCCATAGGCAAGCATACCTGTCCTATAGGTTACATCAAAAGAGGGAGGAGCACTCCTGGTCGATGGCTCCTCCTCGCGAGTACTATAGGAAGTAGTGTGAGAATCGGAGTTGTGTGTCTGGGAGTTAGTCATGCCTGAACAGCCTACTGAGATGTTCTTTTAGTCGCCCAAAACTTTTTGCTTCCTGACCCTAGTCTAGGAAGCAACAGCAAGACTGTACTTTCATCTATGAACATACCTGTCCTATTGGATACGTCCGAAGAGCGAGGAACATTCCACGCCCATGGCTGTCTCTCGCGAGCACCGTGCGTAGCAGAATCGTGCTGACGACGCTCATCCAAGGACTCCGATTTAATCACACCTGAACACAGAGGATCCTACTGAGGTGTTCTTTTAATGGCACAAAACTCTTTGCTTCCTGATCACTGGATTGCGACGCACCAGCAGGATTGCACTTTCATCGGCAAGCATACCTGTCCTATAGGTTTCATCAGAAGAGGGAGGAGCACTCCTGGTCGATGGCTCCTCCTCGCGAGTACTATAGGAAGTAGTGTGAGAATCGGAGTTGTGTGTCTGGGAGTTAGTCATGCCTGAACAGCCTACTGAGATGTTCTTTTAGTCGCCCAAAACTTTTTGCTTCCTGACCCTAGTCTAGGAAGCAACAGCAAGACTGTACTTTCATCTATGAACATACCTGTCCTATTGGATACGTCCGAAGAGCGAGGAACATTCCACGCCCATGGCTGTCTCTCGCGAGCACCGTGCGTAGTAGAATCGTGCTGAGGATGCTCATCCAAGGACTCCGATTTAATCACACCTGAACACAGAGGATCCTACTGAGGTGTTCTTTTAATGGCACAAAACTCTTTGCTTCCTGATCACTGGATTGCGACGCACCAGCAGGATTGCACTTTCATCGGCAAGCATACCTGTCCTATAGGTTTCATCAGAAGAGGGAGGAGCACTCCTGGTCGATGGCTCCTCCTCGCGAGTACTATAGGAAGTAGTGTGAGAATCGGAGTTGTGTGTCTGGGAGTTAGTCATGCCTGAACAGCCTACTGAGATGTTCTTTTAGTCGCCCAAAACTTTTTGCTTCCTGACCCTAGTCTAGGAAGCAACAGCAAGACTGTACTTTCATCTATGAACATACCTGTCCTATTGGATACGTCCGAAGAGCGAGGAACATTCCACGCCCATGGCTGTCTCTCGCGAGCACCGTGCGTAGTAGAATCGTGCTGAGGATGCTCATCCAAGGACTCCGATTTAATCACACCTGAACACAGAGGATCCTACTGAGGTGTTCTTTTAATGGCACAAAACTCTTTGCTTCCTGATCACTGGATTGCGACGCACCAGCAGGATTGCACTTTCATCGGCAAGCATACCTGTCCTATAGGTTTCATCAGAAGAGGGAGGAGCACTCCTGGTCGATGGCTCCTCCTCGCGAGTACTATAGGAAGTAGTGTGAGAATCGGAGTTGTGTGTCTGGGAGTTAGTCATGCCTGAACAGCCTACTGAGATGTTCTTTTAGTCGCCCAAAACTTTTTGCTTCCTGACCCTAGTCTAGGAAGCAACAGCAAGACTGTACTTTCATCTATGAACATACCTGTCCTATTGGATACGTCCGAAGAGCGAGGAACATTCCACGCCCATGGCTGTCTCTCGCGAGCACCGTGCGTAGTAGAATCGTGCTGAGGATGCTCATCCAAGGACTCCGATTTAATCACACCTGAACACAGAGGATCCTACTGAGGTGTTCTTTTAATGGCACAAAACTCTTTGCTTCCTGATCACTGGATTGCGACGCACCAGCAGGATTGCACTTTCATCGGCAAGCATACCTGTCCTATAGGTTTCATCAGAAGAGGGAGGAGCACTCCTGGTCGATGGCTCCTCCTCGCGAGTACTGTAGGAAGTAGTGTGAGAATCGGAGTTGTGTGTCTGGGAGTTAGTCACGCCTGAACAGCCTACTGAGATGTTCTTTTAGTCGCCCAAAACTTTTTGCTTCCTGACCCTAGTCTAGGAAGCAACAGCAAGACTGTACTTTCATCTATGAACATACCTGTCCTATTGGATACGTCCGAAGAGCGAGGAACATTCCACGCCCATGGCTGTCTCTCGCGAGCACCGTGCGTAGCAGAATCGTGCTGACGACGCTCATCCAAGGACTCCGATTTAATCACACCTGAACACAGAGGATCCTACTGAGGTGTTCTTTTAATGGCACAAAACTCTTTGCTTCCTGATCACTGGATTGCGACGCACCAGCAGGATTGCACTTCCATAGGCAAGCATACCTGTCCTATAGGTTACATCAAAAGAGGGAGGAGCACTCCTGGTCGATGGCTCCTCCTCGCGAGTACTGTAGGAAGTAGTGTGAGAATGGTGATCGAGGTAGTGCGTATGGGAGTTAGTCACGCCTGAACAGAGAGGATCCTACTGAGATGTTCTTTTAGTGGAACAAAATTGGTACTTATCAAGCATAGGACCCATACGCGAAAATGAAGGCTCTTGGTTGGGTTCTGTGTTCTCCCCTCGGACGCTAAGGAGAGCACAGACTGGGCAAGGAATATAACTCCAGGATGTGGCCAAATTTACCACATGTAGTTGGATCACATCCAGAGGTACTTTATATGGACTCTGTTTCATATCACCTGTATCACCTGTCGTCCCGTTGATCATCGACTTGCTCGAGCGGGCGCCAGCAGCGTCTCCATTCGTCCCTGTCGCGTGCCAGAGTGGTCCAATGGATCCTCCTCGCTCGAGGGACACGAAGAGCGTCATATCGGTCGTTCAGGGCTTTCACGAAGAAGTCCGACCAACGCGTTGGTGGGCGTCCTGGTGTTCTTTTGACATCCCGCGGAATCCAGTCTGTGACGGCTCTCGTCCAGCGGGTGTCTGCGAATCGCATTACGTGGCCGGCCCACCTAATTTTCGACGACTTGGCCCATGCGACAGCGTCTCTGATCTTCGAACGTCGGCGAAGCTCGGAACTCCGGAGACCTTCTCTCACTTGCGTGAGTCGTGCCACTCCGAGCATCGTCCTCTCGATTCCACGCTGCGCGACGCTGATCGCGTGTTCATCCTGCTTTCGTATAGCCCAGGTCTCTGAGGCGTATGTTAGGGCAGGAAGAACAGTGGAGTCGAATAGGTGGGCACGGAGTCGGACGTTCTTCGTTTTCTTCACGACTTCTTCGACGCTCTTGAAAGCTCCCCAAGCCGCTCGTTTCCTCCTGCTCAGCTCTGGTGCTAGGTCGTTGGCCATGTTGACTTCGCGACCCAGATACACATAGCTGGAGCATTCGGAGATGTTCGTTCCGTTGAGCGAGAATGGGGCATCAGAAACCCATCCGTTCTTCATGAACATCGTCTTCGTAAGATTCAGCTGCAGTCCAACGCTTCCACATACACGATCGAAGTCGGCCAGCATTCGCTCCGCCTGAGTGATGCTCGGTGTTATGAGCACGATGTCGTCAGCGAAGCGAAGATGGTGCAGTTGCCGGCCGTCGACCTTCACTCCCATGTCATCCCATTCTAGTTCGCGCATGACGTTTTCGAGGGTGGCGCTGAAGAGCTTCGGGAATATGGTATCCCCTTGTCGAACCCCTCTCTTCACGTCAATGACGACGTCGTTGTAGAATGGTGAGATCTTGGTCGTGAATCCACTGTACAGCTCTCGAAGGACTCTGATGTACTGAGTAGGAACGCCCTGGGTGAGCAGGGCTTCCATAACCGCTTCAGTCTCGACGGAGTCGAATGCCTTCTTCAGGTCAATGAACGTAAGGCAAAGCGGCAGCTTGTACTCTCGCGACACTTCGATGAGCTTCGTAATGGTGTGTATGTGGTCGATCGTGCTGAATCCTCTCCGAAATCCTGCTTGTTCGCATGGCTGTCCTTCGTCCAGCGTTCTACTAATCCTATTCAGGATGACTCGAGTGAACAGCTTGTAGACTACCGACAGCAGGCAGATCGGGCGATAGTTGCCAATGTCGTGCACGTCTCCCTTCTTGTACAGCAAGACGGTCTTGCTGGTCTTCCACTGAGATGGAACCTTGCATTCGGATAGGTAGCGTGTGAAGAGCCGCGCCAAGGTGTTGATGAGCGCTGGCGGGAGGTTCTTCAGGTGTTCAGCTCTGATCCTGTCAGGACCGGGTGCTGTACGTTTCTTCACCGACGAGATGGCGTGTCGGATCTCGGAAGGGAGAACAGAGGGGATGACGTATCCATCCTGCGGAAGATGGCGTAGGGGCAGGTGGACGTGGCTATCGAAGAGATCGGAGTAGAAGTCGTGGATGACTTTCTCCATGGTCCTTCTGGAAGAGGTGACGGTTCCGTCAGGACGTCGGAGAGCGGTCATCTTGGTCTTGAAGTTGGCGAAGTTCCGGCGGGCATTGCGGATGCTCAGCCCTGCCTCTGCTGCTTCAGCCAACACTTCCGCCCTTCTCTCCTTCAGATCTTCTTTTATCGCCGCTCTGCATAGCTTTGCAAGCTCGGACGTCAGTTGATAGTTGCCTGACGCTCGTGCTGCTCCACGTTGGCGTATCAGCTCGAGAGTTTCCGGAGACAGGCGTCTCTTGGTGGTCTTCAAGCTCTCGGCTCCCTTAGCACTATCGTGGAGATGGTGCACGAAGCGATCGTATTCCTCGTCGACGTTGTCCATGACGGCATCTTCCCAAAGGCCGACAAGAGAGGTGTAGAGATCCCAGTTGATGGTCGTTCTGGGACTCCTCTTCTTGAACTTCGCGGCCTTCTCTCCTTGACGCGAAAAGCGGAACCTCGCGCGAAGGAGGCGGTGGTCCGATCCCGTGTAGAACTTGGGGACAACGGAGACATCGGTCAGGCAATACTTGCGATTGAAGATGATGTGGTCGATCTCGTTGTGGAACTGGCCACCGGGGGATTCCCAGGTCCATCGTAGGGAGGGAGGCTTCTGGAACTGCGAGTTTCCATGGATGGTCTTGGTCGACATGATAAACTCAGACAGCCTTTCACCTTGCTCGTTCCACTCCAAACCGTGGGTTCCGATGTGAAGTTCTTCCAGCGACCTTCGTGGCCCGATCTTGGCATTGAAGTCGCCGACGATCACCTTGTAGAAGGTGTGATCTTCCTTATAGAACTTCTCCAGCTCCACGTAGAAGGCCTCGACGTCTTCGTCGTCGTAGTCGGATGTTGGGGCATACGCGACGAACACAGTCAAGGCTGGCACGGAGCCACATCGCTTCAGTCGCAGACGTCCGATTCGGCTTGTCAGAGACTCGTACGAATCGATGTTCATGGCCAAGTGCGTGTTGACGAGGACACCAACGCCGCCTACTCCCCTGCTGTCGCATGTTCCGAGGAACAGTTCTTCTCCGGAGTCGTAGGCGGCGTGTAGGGGGTGGTGTCTTCTCGTCTCGGTCAGTCCGATGACGTCGTACTTGATCTTCCTGGCTTGCATCATCAGGTCCTCGACGGATGCTTCCGACGCAAGCGTGCGGGCGTTGTAAGTACAGATCGTCATCCTAGTCCTTCTCAGTTTGCGCAGCCTGGTTAGGCCCTGAGATTTTAGCAGCCTCTCCGTACTCGTCCTTCCCATCGCTGCAGAAATGGGGACTCTTTCGGGGTCAGGGGAATGAGGCCCTTTAGTGCTGCTGTGTTTGACTGGAATACAACACGGGTAGCTAGTCAGGCTCTGTCGTGCGGGCGGGGTACTCCGGGCAGCCAGCCAGACTGCCCGAAGGGACGGGGCGAGACTTAAGGCGGCCTCGAATCGCCTTACATGTACTCCCAGTCTACCGAGTGCAAGCTTTTGGCCGAGCCGACACAGTTACAATCCGCACAGTCACGGACACATCCACGCACACAGTGCACGAACATGCCGCTCCCACGCACAAGGAACGCATCGACCCGACACAGCAGGAGCAAGGAGTCCATCCCCTGCATCCCACCTGCGTCTCTGGGCAGTACACGGTCGCATTTGGTTCGCGTTTAATTCCCCTATCCACCACCCGGGGACGCGCCACGTGGCCCTGCGACAAGCGGCCCGAGATCCCTCTTAACAAGAGAGCCCGAAGGCTCTCTATCGAGGGAGATCCGTGGACTCTGTTTCATAACTACCCAAAAATCCTTGCTTCCTGATCACTGAATTGGGACTCACCAGCAGAATTGCACTTTCATCGGCAAACATACCTGCCCTATAGGATACATCAGAAGAGGGAGGAGCACTCCACGTCGATGGCTCCCTGTCATAGGCATCATCGTAGGTAGAAGAATCAGAGTAAGGGTCGCGGTAGTTTGTTCTTGCCTCGGATTCAAGCACTTCTAAACTGAGAGCATTCTTCTGAGATTCGCTCTTACCAGGGAATGCCGAAGCATCCCATGGAACTTCGGACATTAACCCACGCGATGTGAAAGAGCGCGAAACGCAGATCACAGATCATCATATATATGGGCCAAAGCGGATCTCCTAAGCGAGTTTTCGCCGGTCAGAGTTCGTGTTGTTGACTTCATGGCCTGTTTGGCAGTTGCGGCGACTGCACAGTGGTAGCTTTCTCGCTTCGAAGTAACAAGGACATGGGTTCCATCCTCATGCTTTACATGAGGATATATAAGGATGAATAAAGGATAAAGAATGGCGTTATTCAATCCCTTCTGGGATGCGCCAGCGCATTTTACTTCTACGGGATGTCATGGAGGCGACATGAATTCGTATTTGGCCATACAATGAGTTGCGGTGGCCAGCCGATGAACAAGGCAGCGCTTTATCCTTCTCACACAAGTTTTGTACCAATTCACCGACCCCGGAGGGATGGAAGGTTTGGTTGGCCTGGGCGGGAAATCTGAACCAGGAACTTGGTATCGGGTGCACGCGACAGTCGCGCCTCCGACTGCGCTACACGCGCCCCGAGGATATGCACTGACGACAAATCGCAAAACGCGAGACTTGGAGCAGCCGGGAATCGAACCCTTGACTCTCCTATTCTGAATCATGGCCCCTAGAACTGCGCCTCTGCCGGCAAGGCTGCGCTCTGCGTGAATTCGACAACGCGTACTCTGACCGGCACTAAACTGTTTAAGTCCTGGTTTATACTTGAGCAGCCAGGCGGCACGGCGTGGTGGTCGCCATAGATATCAATTTTTCGTGCCGCCCAGTCGATATCTATTCCGACTATAGTGCCGCGCAGCTGCGCAACTATAAACCAGGGCTAAGAGATCTACTTAGCGAATGTAGCCTACATATTTGTAACCAGCGCTTTAAACTCTTCCACAGGGCGTAGGTCACTGTCCGAGGATCCACGGGATGATGAAAGCATTCCCTGGTTAGTGGTTTAACACATTGACGACAATATGAGCCACCAGTGGCTCATAACATTTCGCGTCAATTTTTGTTCTGCTGCCTCCCGGTTTTTATGGATGTCTTTTCTGTCCCCTAATCACCTGTGAGAGGAGAATGTTCAACAGCAATAAGCAAGAAAAATGTCGTTGCTTTCATTATATATATATATATATATCGAATTTTAAATAATTACTAGGAAGGAGATCAATTCTACAGTAAAATCAATTCAAGTTAGTCTTTTCCGACCAAGGTTCGCCCAAGGAGGTAATTTGGAGTGCTGATCACGAACCTACACCCGTTTTCAAAATTTCGGTCAATTACAGCAGGTTACGGTAGGTACGGTAAGACTGTCGGCGTCTTCGACATTGCCCAAACTTCGTCTACGAGACCGTGACTCCGAAAGCCTCACTCACCCATACCTACCGTAACCTACCGCAATTGGCCGAAATTTCGAAAACGGATGTCAGGTTCGCGATCAGTACCACAAATAACCTCCTTTGAGGAACTTTTGGTAAAAACATTGACTTGAATTGATTTGCAGTATTGGTTTCCTTACTAGTAAATTTTTTTAAAATTCGATATATGTAATGAAAGCAACGAAATATTTCCCGCTTATTGCTGTTAGATATTCTCCTATCACATGTGATTAGGGAACAAAAAAAATCTATAAAAATGTGCACGAAACAAAAAAGTGGTCCGCGAGGGACATTATGAGCCACCGGTGGCTCATAGCGCACGCGTATAGAATCGCGCGCGCGCGTCCCACGCGGCATTCTGCCGCGAAACGCGATTGTCGTCAATGTGTTGAAACTCAGCCGCATCAGCGAGATTGTACATCCAACAGCAAACGCACTTTCCCTATAAGGCACGTCAGAAGGATCATTCCACGTTGATGGCTCCCTTTCTCCAGTATCGTTTGTGGTAGAATCTTGCTCGTCGTCGTAATCCAATTCCTCGGATTTGATCAGACCTGAACAGAATTTTTTCTTCGTGGGAATGAGCTCTATGTACTTCGTGATCAGACACGCACCGCCAGGCTCTCCTTTACATATGCCGTCCGCCCCTTGAGCGTTTGAGAACAGGGGGTAATTCCTATCTGGTGCGGCTGGAAATCCTGTCGTTTGGTTCGCATTCTATTATATAAACTGACGCAGACAAAGCCAACCAGAAAAGCAACAAATTTGAAATTTCTGGAGCAAATTCGCTCCAAAAACTGTGTAGGTAAAATTGTAGTCGAGCGAATTACACTGTATAGCGAATTAAAAAAAAGTAAAGAAGAAAAATGTCGATCACCACCAAGACTTCCTTACCACTCTGCTGATACCTACCACAAAGAAGCTTCTTTACAACTACCACATGGTAGGTCATGGCTGCCTATCAAGAATGCAAAGCTCTGCAGCCTTCAAAGAAAATCGGGTCAAGACTTTCTGACCAATCTGATAAAATTAAGCAAATAGTAAGATTCAAATGTAACACTAGTAATAATCAATCAGTAGAACAAATATTATAAAGAGAAAACAAAACCAAACGGGTACCTGGTTGATCTGAAGGCTCAGTCGTCCGTGATGAGGCAAAAATGCTCTCTGCAATTGGGTTATGTTGCAACAGAAGTACTGTCAGTAATCGATGATTCTCCTCTAAAATATTTTCTGTTGTACCAGGTCGAATCGAAAGACTCCGCCGTTTTAATGTCTTGAGTATTGTCGCTATTGTTTAGGTTTTCTACCCAACGACTTCATAGGAGGCTTGGTACATACCCTTACGTAGTAAAAACATGTCGTTTCAAAAAAACATATAAAAATATGATTTTCACGTCAAACTAGACATTTTTCAATTCAAATTGAACAGCTTTCAGTTCAAACTGAACAGAGTTCAAAACAAGGTGGACACTTTAGAAATCAAACTGAACATTTTCCGAATCAAGACGAGCTTCTCCTAGATTAAAACAGAGACCTTCCGAGACCGTAAGAATAATTAATTGTCTGTACAAGAAGAATTTACTTTGACCTTCTTTTGATCTTTTAGCTTACCAACCCCCAATAAGGGAGTACACTGCTTGAAATTTTATAAGAACTCTACTTTCAAAGCGAAATAATGAATTAATATTTGTTTTAAAGTTAAGAAAGCAGTGTTTATATGTTCATTAAAATACAAGGTCGCACCATGCCCTCGTCTTCGCTGTCGATTTCCATTTGATTGGAGGCATAAATGCTGCCTACTTAAAACTATATTAGGACAAGGTTTTTTCTTCAGCGGTTCTTGCCGTTTTTCGTTTCCATCTGTGTCATTTCATGACAACAGAATTTTTGCTATCAATCAAATGAATATCTTGACGAACTAGTTGAATGCATGGCGCTATCTCTCCTTTGAATGCACTATATGATCGCTACCTTCATGACAATGCTTAGCTCATTATTTCTCCTTATAAAGTCAATTGTTTACATTTTGAACACTCACCGTCGTCACCATTTATTTATCGAGTCAGCTGACTTTTAAAAAAATCATAAACGTTGTGATAAACCTTAATCAACGGAAGCTTATGCTAACGTTCTCAAAGTCTTTTCTTGTGGCAGAAACAAATTTTGATTTGGAAGATGTTGAAATTGATTTCAAAAGTGTCAGGCTTGCATGGAAAAGAGTCCAGTTTGAATTCAAAGATGTCCAATTTGATGTGAAAATGTTATGTATGAGATGCAGGAAAGTGGAGGTTTTGCCTATTTTCAGTGACAAAAGAAGATCCCGCCTTTAATACCATGGAGCATTATGGCTTAAATCTGGGAAACGCGAAGTCAGCACTAAATCGAAATCTGTGCACCATGTCAGGAAAGCATTGACTAACCAAGAGACATCTCAACGGAAGGTCAGAACGGCCCAAATGTTGCATATGGACAGAATCGCCTCTCTGTGGGAAACAACAAAATGCAAATATCTCGATCCTAAGGCCTCTGTTATACTCCCGCGGGAGCATTCGCGGAACGTCCGCGGACCAATGGTGCACGGCGGAGTCGGGCGCGGCGAGGCGCGGCGATTGGCCAGGTGAGGAGTCTCGGCGCGATTTCCGCCCTTCCGCGGACGCTCCCGCGGGAGTAGAACTCAGGCCTAATACAACTCCGAGCAAAGTTAGCTACGACGGAATCCGTGCCGTTGGCGGTGTCATTCCTGCCTGCGCGCAAAGGGCGGGCTCACGTTGGCTGGAAACAGCCATGACGAGCGAGCGGCGGTGGCGCAATGGGAAGAGAGTCAGAGTAATCCCCATGATCGCGGTTTCCAGCCAACTTTCGCCCGCCCACCGCGTGCAGGCAGAGGGCTAACGCCGCCAACGGCCCAACTTCCGTCGTCCCTAACTCTGTGCAGAGTTGTATTGGGGTCGAAATATTTACATTTTGTTGTTTCCCAGAAAGAGGCGACTCTGGCCATATGCAACATTTGGGCCGTTCCGATCTACCGTTGAGATAGGCTCCTGGTAAGAGACAGCTGTGGAGCACTGGCACAAGTCGTTTTGAAGTAGAGGCCGAACCCTAAACCGATGGAAAACCATAGAATAAGGAAAAGGTAGAAGAAAAGCCAGAACAGTGTTCCTATAATTTAGCTTGAGGTCTTGAGTATCAAAAAGCATCCTGCTGGGATGGTTCCTTAGATAAGAAAAGAGAATAAACTCACTCAGTTTGATCTCTACCATCGTGAGCCTCGACACCCACAATAGATAGGCCAGCGGCACGGACCAGTTTTTTAGCGGGACAAGGTTTTTTTTTTGCGAAATAACAGCTTTCTTTCATAAATAGGATAAAGATAAAAGGATAAAGGACGGCGTCACTCAATCCCTTCTGGGATGCGCCAGCGCATTCTACTTCTACGGGATGTCGTGGAGGCGACATGAATGCGTATTTGGCCATACAATGACTTGCGGTGGCCAGCCGATGAACAAGTCAGCGCTCTATCCTTCCCAGACAAGTCTGGTACCAATTGACCGACCCCGGAGGGATGGAAGGCTTGGTTGGCCTGGGCGGGAAATCCGAACCAGGAACCTGGTATCGGGTGCACGCGACAGTCGCGCCTCCTCCGACTGCGCTACACGCGCGCCCCTTTCATAAATAGCGGATCACAAACAGCACAAAATGATTTGCGAAACATATGGGTAGGAACTAGTTTTAAGGAACCGTTGCGAAGTTTCTAGGTTACATTCAAATGATCACTTTTAGCATTTGACTATCGATTGTTGTAATAGCTCACGATGAAATCTTATAGAAAAAGTATTACACCAGAGCAAAATACAAGTTTGAAAACAATGCATGAAAATCTAATTAAGACTACCCAGCCTTGATAAATAAAACGCTACCACTTGGAGCGGCAACTTCAAATACCGTCGTTAAATTCATGCGTACAACAGTTGCAAGGTGCGAAGCCACTCAGACAAAAGCCGGTAAGTAACCGTGCATGAAAGGGTTTGAAACCGAGCACGAAAGACGGCCACGCCCCCGCAGAACGTGTTGCTATTGCACAGCTGGGGGTGTGGCCTCCTTTCGTGCTCGGTTCAAAACTCTTCCATGGTAGGTTACTAACCGATTTACGTGTCTGAAACGCGACAGGGTTCCAAACCGAGCAGTAAATCTGTTTCAAATCCTTTCATGCTCGGTTTCTAACCGACTTTCATCCGAGTAAAGGTTTGTTTTCGCATTTCTTAGAATGTTTTCAGAGAATTATCACCGTTTAGAAGAGGAGCGAAAAGTCCACCCGACAGTTAAGGAACTTTAATGGTTCAATTGTTCATGAACTGGAGACTGTTACTAGCGCATTTTATTAGCAGTGTTACGTTAACTGCAAGTTTTTCTACCGTAGCTGAAATAGCTGACAATGAATGAATCTATGGCCATTTGGAATTGGAAGTCAAAAACGACAGAAACCTTCGGTCCGACCTGATATTTCAGCTGCGTGGCACTGTCATCGGCAAACATACCTCCCCTGAACTCAGAAGGGTTCTGACTGATTCCCGCGAATGAAAATGCCTCCGACGGACTCACGCAAGGCGGACCGAGATCAAAAGCAGACGAACATCCATCGGGGATGCTATCGACTAGCTCGGTCTTAATGATGCCTGAACAGAAAACATTCTGGCCAGATTTTTCCTTGGTGACATAAAACGCTCTGTATCCATATCAGGGGATTTGCTCACGCACCACCACCTCCTTCGGGTATGGTCTTCCGAATTTCAACGAGCTTCTTGTAAAAACAGATCATGTCCTCGTCTGAAGCAAAGACTGTCGTACCAGTGTCACCCGTCTGGGGTCCCTTATTATTGTCACCCGTCTCGGATGTATTCACAACCGAATCTGCAATTACCTAATAGTGAGAGAACCGTTTGTGGTAGGAAAAAACTAGTGATGTACGTACCTGGCTTAGCTTTAGCGGATATTCTTTTTCTCCTCTCCTTTGCCACTCTCACCCACTCGTCTATCTCTTCCCGAGTAAATTTACGACATGGTATTCTAGGAGGTGAAGGTGGCGGGACTTTCCTATACGATCTAGTTCTCGGATAACGCCATATATCAGCGTTTCTTACACTTAAGGCTTCCTTTCTTATTTTCAATAAATCCGCCTTATTCACAGCAGCGAACCATGAAGTAGAGCATCCAGAGGAGGTGGAGGCTGCTATAGGGATGAAGGGATTGCGTCCCATCTTCATTCCTTCTCTTATATGAAACGCGTCCCTTCTCATTTTCGATAAATCCGTCGTATTCACAGCACCGAAACATGAAGTAGACCATTCAGAGCTGGAGGCTGTTACAGGGGCGAGAGGATTGCGTCCCATCTTCATTCCTTCTCTTATATGAAACGCGTCCCTTCTAATTTTCGAAAAATCCGTCGTATTCACAGCACCGAACCATGAAGTAGAGCGCTCAGAGCTGGGGGCTGTTACAGGGACGAGAGGATTGTGCTCCTTCTCCACTCCTTCCTTCTCGGTTACTTGACGATCAGGACTGCTCGAGCCATTCGACAGACTCGGTGTCGGCGAATCTGAAACAGATGTGGGTCGAAAAGTGGTTCCAGAAGAGGAAGAATTGTAAATGCAACCTCCTCTTGCGGTCTGGACATCATCACTCGGTGTCGGCGAATCTGAAACAGCTGTGAGTCGAAAAGCGGTTCCAGAAGAGGAAGAATTGTAAATGCAACCTCCTCTTGCGGTCTGGACATTATCATCATCATCATCATCGACAGCTTCGGTCTCATCCACTTTTTCCTGCGGTACCATGGCACGTATCGCTTCTATCCATGGCATAGTCTCATTTCGTAGCCATGGGATGTGATAGTCCTTTTTAGCCGGTTCCGCCTTTAATTCTATTTATTATTCACATGTATTCTATGTTTTCTATTCTATTTTATGTATTTCACATCGTCACACACGTCTACTCCTACCTTTTTCGTCACCTTCGTTGGTCGTTGCACAGGTGGTGGTGGTGGTGGTGGCCTCGGCCGTTCTGCACCCACTACCGTTTTAAGGTAGGTCACTTCGTCCTTGTCACCCTCGCCGGGTTCTGCAGTTCCGGATCCACATGATACCACCGCCGGCTCATTCCTATCACATGCCGCTTCTGGAGTCACCGCTTCTGGAGCTACCACTTCACGAAACACTGCTCCATCTTGGTGCTCGTCAGAATCCATTTCAACATCGCACGGCTGTCGGCCTAGTCCTCGCAGATTTTCATACAGCACTTCAATCTCCCTTTGCAGATTTTCATACGCCACTTTAATCTCGTCGTCGTCCGCAGGCTTTTCAGCACTTTCCGCTGCATTCTCAATCTCGCCGTTAGCTCCGCCTGCATTCATGACGTTTTCATACACCACTTCAATCTCGTCGTCGCCCTCAGGCTTTTCAGCACTTTCCGCTGCATTTTCAATCTCGCCGTTAGCTCCGGCTGCATTCATGACGTTTTCATACACCACTTCAATCTCGTCGTCGCCCTCAGGCTTTTCAGCACTTTTCGCTGCATTCTCGGTCTCGTCGATAGCTTCGACTGCTGCGCTCCTGACGTTCTGCGCTGCAACGCGATCTTCTGACCACGTCAGACCTGAAATATTGTCACGTTCAACATTTTCTGCAGCTAGCCTTCTTGACTATTGTATAGCGATATTGTATCTAGATGGAACCAGTGCGAATGCGTGTAAAATCGCGTAAAATTGCATCGAACTAACAAACAGTTACAACGTGAAAGACATGCGCGTACTACACACATTCAGACTGGTCCAACTCAATCAGCAGAACAAAGTCGTTTCCTCAGTTTACAATTCATCGTGTTCTATAAGCTTACAGGGTATCGAGAAGCCCAGGAGAAGCAGGGGCCAGCTGTCGCATGCACCCGATACCAGGCTCTTGGTTCGGACTTCCCACCCAGGCCAACCAACGCTTCCATCCCTTTGGGGTCAGTGATCTTGGTACCAGACTCGTCTAATGGTGAGAAGGATAAACCGCTGACTTGTTCATCGGCCGGCCAGCACAATTTATTGCATAGGCCAAATGCAAATCGTCTCCACGACATACATATCGTAGAAGAATGCGTGGCGCATCTCAGAAGGGACTGAGTCACGCCGACCCTTTATAAGCTTACATATTACTTTATGTTGACAAATCGACTCAATTTAATAAACGTTAGTGCGTTAACAACTGGTGAACCAGGCTGTTAATAAATATTTCCTTCTATACATCTATGAATTCAAGAAATTGATTGGGTTTGTAGGATCTATACCACACGTGGGCGGCTTCTAAAACTTCAGTGACGCGAAAAATGAAACAAGGAAAGACCGAGATGTGATTATGCATTGGATCGGAATGAATCATTTTCGGATATCCCTATCCGAATCATCCAATTATGCGACCTCCGTGAAATTGCCTTTATCCGAATCATTCAAAAATCCAGGATCCTCAAAATCGCCCTTATTCAAATCATCCAAAAATCCGGGGACTTGTAAAAACCCTTTATCCGAATAATCATCTAATTACCCGAAGATTTTCGATCGGATCCAATGTATACCCACCAGACGTATCTCCGTCGTGAGACAGATTAGCTGAACGGAAAATGACATGGATAGTTACTGTAGTTTCGTATCCGCGTAATCCATATAGTAGAGCTCCTTCGCTTGCGTTACATTGGAGCCAAAATGGACGATATGAACATTTAAAATACAGTAAAACAATGAGTATCAAACTACTAAAATTATGAATGTCAAACGTCAATTATGAATGCCAGAAGACATCGAAACAAACAGATACAAGCTTATCATGATCGGGTTTAAGCTGAAAATTTCCGGAGGAGCGGGGAACAACAGAACAGTCTGTCTTCGAAATGGCCGCATAAAGGAACGCGGCACGTATTACTCCTTACCCTCAGCAAGACATGAGATAATGAAGCATGCCTTGGTCTTATAGTAACAATAATTATACCATATATTTGTTAAACCTCAGCCCTAGTTTATACTTACGCCGCTACGCGGCGCGGCACTACGATCGCCATAGATATCGATTTTTGCACCGCCCGATCGATAGCTATTCCTACTATGCTGCCGCACCGCCCAGCGGCACAACTATAAACAAGGGCTCAAGCTGCGGCCAGTACAGCAAAGTAAAACACAAGCGAAGCTTTGCTCCACCGTAACAACGTCGAAACTCGTATTTTTGAAACTAATTCCGAGAGTACAGCCCTACCGTTAATTTTTTTTTACCACAGCGCTTCTTTTTTAAATAGTATGTTTCAGCACTGTTTCAGCACTACTTGTAAAGTCTTAAGCCAATCATGCTCAAAGTAGAGACTAAAACTGCCGGTAACCACTTACACTGCTTTCTGTTCGGGTAAAGAGCTGTTTGCTTTGATCTGAATCAAACTACCGCTACTACCTATTTGTATTCCCGTTTTTAGGAAAATTGTCAGGAAAACCATCCGATTAGAGTCTGACGAACTCCGCGGTGCTTGACTCTCTCCTATTTACCAGCTCACATGCTCTGCTTATTAGTTCGGGTGGGTGCTGACAGACCTGGAGGATATCGCGGATGTTACGTGCGGTCAAACAGCGCCGGTGGTGTAAGGCGAACATCGCTTCCCGGAAAGCAGAAGATGCGGGTTCGAGTCCCGCCTGGCGCAAAAGTTTTGATCGCAACAAAACATCCTGTAACAGCATATAACTACATCACAAGTTTTACGAACCCATGACTCATGGGCAAGGTCGTGACCGAGCAGCCATCTGCATATCCAACAAAGGCAGTTTAATTGCAATCACCACAACTGCTAATTGGCGCTGTTCCGCTCCAAGATTACATCAGTACTCTTGACCGGTGATGTAAACTTCACTGACATGTAGTAGACTCTGCACTGAGACCTCTTTGAGTGTCCTACGGAGCTGTTGTTTCAATGGTCTACAGTTCTTGTTGAACTTTCTAAACCAAGACAAAACCGCTGCTTCTATGACCGTCTAGTACCCGCTACCACCCAATCAAGAAATGTCTGATCTTCGTGGAGTATGGACACTTCTTGCGGAAGTGTCGAGCCACTGTGACTACTCAGTCATCTGTATCTTCGATCTCAGATCGGTTTGAAAATGCGCTACCCTGGTAAGAACGTCCTGTTCTATGAAAGGCTTTCCTTTTCCTCTATGGCTTTCAAAAAATTGACGCCATTTCAGGAGCTATAGCTCTTGAACGACTACCTTATGGAACTTCAATATCGCGGGAAACGAGACTAGTAAATCACCAACAAAGCAGTGAAATAACCTGGTTCAAGAGGGAAACACTCCGGAGTGTATTCCGAAAGAAGTGCCCGTCATAAGGTTGCTGGCAGGGGTGTGCATAATTACGATTTACGATTTTACGATTTACACCTATTTTGACCGTATTTTTTACGATTTACGACATTTTGGGTCGTAAATCGCAAATTTTTGTAAATGTAATCTTTGATCACAACTAACTGGCGTCCGAATTTATGTGATGGATCGGGTTATAAAGATGTGCCCACCCTATTGTTGTCCTCTTACGGCTCATCTCCGCTTTTCCTGAGAGTTGTCTTCGATGATCTAATGTGTTAGGCCCCGTTTATACTTCGACGCGGAGCGACGCGACTCCACGTATTGTGGCCACATTGATCAGGCGACGCGATCGATGAATGTGGTCACTATACATGCCGTCGCGTCGCTCGACGTCGGAAGTATAAACGGGGCCTTACTGTGGCAGAAGGCACCGTCCTGTACACATGCTTCTCGAATTCGATCTATCTCAGTACATGTTGCGAAGGTGAACAGCATAGGTAGATGGGAGCGCACCAGTCAATAATAACCCAGCAGAGCACAAACAGACCACATGCCAGCAGATCAGGACACGGACTGTACACGCCCTCCCTGAATGGCACGCTCATTCAAGGCAATCTGGTTTGATGGAGCGTTCCCAACACCCAATGCTGCCCGTGTTCGCGACATATACCCATATCCACTACCGAACATCATTCCTGACTGGAAGCGGAGTCTAGAAAGTTGGTGCACTCATGTGGAAAGGATAAACCATTAATGCTTCCATTGGTTTGCACTGTATGCACTTTATAGGAAGTAACAAATTGATAGACAAATTGTGCAAAAACCGAGCGTGTAGCATTTCAAGAATGGGTCGAACCGATTTTGACAGTTTCGATCTTCATTTTCGGTGGTGTGATTCAGAACCCTACCTAATCCGCTTACGATTCTGAAGACTCTCGGAGAGCAAACGTTTGTTATAGACCCGGCGAAGGGTAGCCCAAGCAAGTGCAGAGAACTATTAAATAGAACTGCAATATTATAAAGCTTTCGAAATCTTACAAAACAAAACAAAATCCTACAAGGAAACTGGTGCATTGGTCAGCGGTGAAACGATTTTTTTATATTTTTAGTTTTAGCAGCGAATTTTTCGCTGCTAAAACTGTTGTTTCTGCTAAATCCTAGATTTATATGCAAGCTAAAGAACTGGTATTAAGTCAGGAATTTAATGAATATTCAAACGTTGCAGGCTTTTGGTTAGAATCCCCATGCATAGGCTTAAATGCGGTTTTTGAATTTACAGTTTTTTCGACCTTCTTGAAACGTGTAAAGTTTGGGTTGAAAGATGTCTTACAAGCAAAAAGGTGTGAAAAAAATAGTTTGGTAAAAAACTGTTTGGCTTAAGTTGAAAATAACACGATAAATACCGATCAAACGGCGCCGGTGGTGTAATGGCGTAGAGCATTCCCGCCCCGTTAAAGGGAGGTGCGGGTTCGAGTCCCTCCTGGCGCTAGAAGTTTTAATCGCAACAAAACATCGTTATAACAGCTCACAACCTCGATACCAGCCACTTGAGGCTTAATGAAACTGATTTGACACGATAAATAAATAAATACTGAATCACATCTGATTAACTTTAGCAGAAAAAGTCCCTGGAAATTTACTTGTACTGCACCACAGTTCAGGTGACTCTTACGATTTACGGTTTACGATTTACGATTTACAGCGATTTTTTCGTAATTACGATTTACGAAAGTTCAAATTTCATTTACGCACACCCCTTGGGCCGTATGCTCGTCTACCCCGAGTCTCCCCCGATGGGGGATCGGGGTGTGATAAAATATGCTGATATTGATTGATTCTCCCCCAACGGGGGAGCACGAGCATACGGCCCCTGGTTGCTGGTATTCTGGAATTGCTCACCTGCCCCTACCGTGTACTCAAGAACTGAAGGGAGCATGTGCGATCGAAACGAATTGGTAGGAGTGCATTCAGATGCCTGTATTACCACGTGTACACGTCATGCCATGTTGGGATAGCCGCTCCGAAGTACTACAGCGCTTACGTTCAATGCAGTACACTTCTAGATGATCAGACAAAAGAAGAAAACAAAACTCAAACAGCACGAAAAGTTGGAGATGAAGGACTTTTTCTCACCTCTTCCGACACCAGAACGTTTTTCTGCTCCTTCTTGATGATGTGTAGCAGACTGTCCCATCGTTATCGTCTTCTTTCGAAGCACTGATGTGACACTGTAAAAGAGGTATTGACAATCCGTTCCAAGTAGGGTAACACGTTACGCACGTCACCGTAAGAACACTCGTTGCGGGACCACGACACCTCAGGGCCAATGTTGGCGTCAAGCCAGCTTCACAGTGATCATGTAATAGTGTCCTTTAACTGTGCGATGCGGAAGCTACTAACCATAAGGCAGTTTTTCGACGGAATATTTGAGGGAAGCACGGTATAATACGGCAGTACTATCTGTCTGTCTATCTACCTGCTTGTAATGGTACCCACATTGTACAACTAGAACCCAGTGTTCTGAATTTGAAGGCATTTTAAATGTAAGAATGCTTCATTGCTGGGATGAAACCGAATTTTGGAAGACGAAACAACATGACCCGATGCAGGGATCTGAGGAGCGGATTGAAGCAGTGCTTTCAGTGAAGAAGTGCTTTAGTCCTCTTCAGACATCCCTGTTCACGCTTGAACTTGGAAAGTGATTCCTAGACATAGCCACCTTCTCTGACAAGAAACAGCAACACAACTGCAACGCAAGCTGATCTACATGTAGTTGTTCACCGGCAAAATAACCTTTCTCCCAGTGGAATCAATATGCTCAGAAAGTTGAGCAAAGAATAAGGAACTGTTTGAAAGATTATTTCACTACTACCACAGAAACTGTCCCAGTACCGTTTTGTGGGCTTCCAAAGTAAACCGCGGAATTAAGAGTAATCGATGGAAGAGATGTTTAGAGAAGATACAAGGATAAAGATCTCTTAAAAGAGTTTGTCTAAAAAGAAGCAGTCGCACACAGCAACAGCTGGGCCCATAGAATATCGAGCTGGCGCTGCTCAATCAATGATTCCCAAATCTCGTTATGGTCCTGCCACGACTGTTGTTACGGTAACGGTTTGAAAGCCACTAGTTGGAGCGTCTCGTGCCGCACGGAAGGACTTCCCATCATGAATCAAGTTGAATAAGGCAACAAAGGTAGAAGAGAGAAGGAGCTGTTCATTCTCGTTCGCGCTGTAGTGACGGTATCGACCGTTCGCGCGGGAAACGTATTTGAATGGATTAACGCGCAGCGGCCGCGAGAGCGTTTGTCGATTTGCAGGTCTGCGGTCGCGAACCTTAAGGAGGTTCCAACCCAACTATTGCAACTAATTTCTCAAGTGATGACTCCGTTTCGGGATGGCGATGCGCAACATGAAAATAAGTAACCTGTAGTCAGTCGCTATGCTCGTTTATTTACGCTACTCCGCCAACGTCGGTTATTCCGCCCAGCTGACTGAAGCTGTCTGGCTCGTCAGAATGTCTAACAGTTCTGCCAAGTCGTCGTGCTTTAAGGCATGGTATGACGATTTGGAAAGGTGACTGCGGATAAAAATGCCAACCTCCTCTGTGTACAGTAAGGAGAGTGGTCAAGCCACTGAAAATCGGTGGCACCTTGGTCAAGATCTGACTGAAAGCGGAGCCGAACCCAGCGAAAGTGCCGCAAACTCTCATCCATGACCTGTCCTGGGGCCGGATTCATCAACGACTAACCCGTGGGTATAGGGGGTAGAGATACCCACGATGAAGCCTGCGTCTCTGACTCTTACCTTATCTCTATCTGACTCTTATCTTATCTCTACCTCTTATATCCCGCATACCCACGGGTTTAATTTTTGATGAATCCGGCCCCTGGGTTCAGTGGGGATTTCAGCCACGGCTCTAGCTGGAAGAAGAAGAAGAAGAAGATTGTGCATTTGCTCCACCAATTTTCAGTCATTCCAGTGGCGGAAAATGGAGGGACGTGGGGGTAGGTAATGGCTGTGAAAGAGTAGTAACCCAGCACGTGGAAAAAGTATGCCGGCTCCATGACCCACTAGTTTTGCGCGACATACGGACAGATTCACATACGGTGGTGTAGTAGGGGGGGGGGGGGGGGAAGGTGAGGCAAGAACCTGGGAAATAGTGTGACAGAAAAGAAAACGAAGAAAAGAATCCAGCGCAGATCCAGGTAACCTTCCTTCTCGACTTGTGCTGGTTCGGGGCAAGTGTTTCACCGGCGATCTGCTCCAACTACGGTCCAGCTAATTTGCGGTTAACCCACTGCCGAAAATTGGTGAGACTTGGGAGCCGTATTAACTTAGAAGGCATCGTCAGTCAATGCTGGATGTAAAATAAGAAAGCCCTCTCATCGGCCACTAATTCTGCGTAGACGGAAGGACAGAATTACTTGCGGGGTCGCTGCGATCGAATAACTGAAAGAGGAGCAAACTGGACAGGACATGACCAAACCCAGCGCATCTAACACAACTTTCATGCCTGGCCTGTGTTGGATTCGAGCAGGAATTTCAGGAGTGACATCAGCTGAATACGGCACAAGCACTTCAGCGACGACCTTTCCTAGCTCCCACTAATTTTTGGTCAATCCAGTTCTGAAAATTGTTGGTACCTGAAGTAGGCCGTGACTGAGAAAAAAATGTAACCTAGACATTGAGATAAGAAAGCCCCTCCATCGGCAACTAATTTTGCGCGGACCTACGCATAGAGTTACGTGCGAGATTCCTGAGTCGAAAATTTGAAGGGAAGGGGAACCTAGGACAGCATGTTGCTGAAGACGTGGCTATCCTCAGAACAGATGCCACTAGCTTTCATTCGTGGCCTGTGCTGGTTTGGAGCAAATGGTTCTATAGAGGATCGAACCTCTTCAAAGGCAGGAATCAGCGACCTCGAGTGAGAAAGTCGACCAACGAAAGTCTCTTCTAGGAGTGAGCTGAAGGAAGAAATACACGGTAGTAGCAAACGCGGAAAGCTGAGAATAGCGAGCTAACGGCGAAGCGGTAGCGAACGGTGAGCGCGCTGACGTCTCCCAGCCAGAATCACGGGTCGAAGTCGTTCCGCGGCGCAGTCCTCTTTCGACATAACGATCCGGCCTCTCCTCTTCTGGGAGAAAAAGTCAGCGAGTAACGCTGTTTACGAATTTCTTCAATGTTAATTTCAGATTTAATAAAAAAAACATTTCTCCTCTATATGCTTTAGGATAAAGTAGTTTCAAGAGCATTGATAAATTGTAGCGTTTCAAAGAACGAAAAAAGCTGTATGTTAATTGAGCCTATATCATGACTAAAAAGCATCACGAATAAATTAACCACGACGAACGGAAAAGGAGGAACGAATCTAAACCCTAGTATAAACTGCGCTACCCATAGGCCTTTGTCATACCATCGCTCACCCCCAGCGACGCCTAATGATATGCACCCATATCGATCCCATCGCGCCGCCCGATCGATATGGGAGCAGATCATTAGGCGTCGCTCGGGGTGAGCGATGGTATGACAAAGGCCATAGGGTAGGGCACCTTCAACCGTTATAGCAGGGCAGTCGCGGCGGGACCAGAACGATGTCTGCATATGGCGTAGGCTCCATACCAGCCTGACAAGCATCTGTGATAAAGGAGTTGGTAGGGGTACTGAACCGTTGAGGAAACATTTCCTTAAATGCTTGACCTTGTCAATTCCGATGAACTGATTTTGATAGAAAACCTAGGCGTATCATGTTAGAATGAGCAATTACTTGCGATAAGCAGTATTTACCCACTGCGATTTTTTATATAAAAAAGACCACGAAAGCTTCGATCAGAGGTATCGGCTCGAATAAATTGGTAGCTAACATACGATCAGTCTTTCTTGGCATCTTTCTCAGAACTTTCTCACAAAAAGAGGATTGTTGAGTGGACGACAGCAGTGTCCCGTACTCACGACGCACATCGGAGCGTGCCCTCTGGCTCGTGTTCGACTTCATATCCGCGAATAAACTAGTCCCAAGAGCAATGATGAAATGTAGCATCTCAAGGAACGAAAAGAGCATGCTAACTGAACCTATAGCATCAATAATGACAATCACGAATAAATCAAACACGAGGCTGAGGAGAAACCGACCGATCCGCCGAACCCTAGCATAGGGTAGAGTGAGGTGAGCGGACCGCAAGGCGCGAAGCTAGGATAGGGTGCATTCAAATGATATCGTAAGGCAGTCGTAGCGGGACCACCATGATGTCTGCGTATTGTGTTAGCGCCACATCAGCTTGACAATTCATAAGCATTTGTACGCCTAGGTATCGATAGAGGAGTTAGATGGGGAACTGAAACGTTGAGGAAACAAACTGAGGATCTTATTCCGTTGTTAAGGAGGGCAGATAGAAAGCGATAGAGCCCATCATGTTTTTGATGAGGTGCTGGGCTCTATCGCTGATGTTGATGATCATGATTTTTAAAATATTTCCTTTGATAGGCTGGCATTGGTCTGTCGTCCGAAATACCGTTCCACGTGCCCAAAAATTTTGTAGTTTTTGTGTGTTTTGTTACACCGATGAACAGATTTTGTCTGAGAATATATAATACGCATTTCAGAAGGAACAATGACCTATGATGCGCAGCAATGCAGCAATCACGAATTGCATTTAAAGACTGGATCCCGCCATACACTCGAAAACAAGTCGCAATCCTTATTTGATTAATAGTGTAAATACCGTTTACATGCAGCAATAAAGTTAGAACATGTGTGTTTTTTTGCAAGTGTTCATGCTGCATCTTTCGCAGGTGTAAAACTACCAATACTGCTGTTCACAAAAACTAGTTCTGGACGACTGTAACATTCTGTCAAAGAAAACAAAAGCTCACCATGAGTTGGGAACTTTTCCTTGTCAGAGATGGGCTACAACTTCAAGCAAAATACCAAACTATCATTGTTTGGACGCGTGGAGTGCAGTCGATGGAGGCGCCGGCTGTCGCCTGCACCCGATAGCAGGTTCCTGGCTCGGATTTCCCGCCCAGGCCAATCAAGCCTTCCATCCCTCCGAGGTCGGTGAATTGGTACCTTGTGTCTGGGAAGGATAAAGCGCTGACTTGTTCATCGGCTGGCCACCGCAAGTCATTGTATGACTGAATACGCATTCAACACGCCTCCACGACAAGCCGTAGAAGCCGAATGCGTGGCGCATCCCAAAGGGGATTGAATAACGCCGTCCTTTAACCTTTATCATTGTTTAGCAATGTCCGAAGAGTGTTCCATCATGTGGAATACAGAAAAGAAGTAATAAAAATGAATAAAAAATAATGAAATACAGAGTTTTTTCACTAGATACCAATTGCCCATATTGATATTATGGACCTCGCGTAGTAGTGTACTTCTGCATCTTGCAGTGTATAGAATACGAAGAACTGTACTAGAAAACATATATGACTTTATGGGATAGAGAAGCGTAAGGCATAAAATCAATTTTTTGAGTAGTAAGAAAAACATTGAGAAGATTCATATTTCAAGTGAAACTATGATGAAATGGTCTAAAATTGACTCCTGTGATCATGAGATAGCCCAATAACAACAAACTAATTTATGCAAAGGTATTGGCAGTGCGCGGACTTGAACTCAAAAACTCGCCGGTGTGCATCCATGAAGCGGCACTCCTACCGACTGCGCGACTGAGGCAGACGTCGTGGAGTAACAAAGTGATTGATGACTCTGCGCACACGTTTTTACACCTCTTTTTCCGGTCTTTAAAGAAGCGTTCAGCACGCAGGTGGAACTAGCAGTCGAATAAAAATCGTGAATTTTCGGAAGGGGGCACATCGCAACCTCTGTTTTGGCAATAACATTTTCCTTGAACAAAAAATTATTCCAAAACTTTTGGAGAGTCTCTGGTTTTATGTAGAATAGGCTCATTTCAATTTGAAAGAGTTTGCTTTATTCCAAAAGTTGTATCAGGAAACTATCTCAACGGTAGGTCGGAACGGCAACGGTGGCGCAGCGGATAGAGAAGCGGAGTGGTTTGTGGTTCGACTCTCCTGGGGCGCAACATTTTTCCACTTCTTAAAAAAATCCACCACAATCAGCTAAAGCATTCGGTGCAGAATCGCAACGAGAAAGGGCGTCAGGAGGGAGACCTGGTTCCCGGATACTATTGTGCTTTCATGACTCAAGAGATGGAAAAGTTTCTTTGCCTGAACATTGCCTGGAGAGGTTATTTAATGCGCTGAATGCACTTATGAATGCTTTGTTTTCGAATTTTCAAGTGATTACAATGGGTTGCTGCAGGTATGGTAATATGTATTGAAGGCCGAACATCGCTTGATCAAATCAATACGCCGCTCCTCTATCCACTGCGCCACCGCTGCTCGACTGTCGTCGCTGTTTCCAGCGTACTTGGGCCTCGCTCGGCGCGCAGGCAGAGGGCTGACGCCGCCAACGGACTTACTTTCGTCGTACCTAACTCTGCACGAGGTTGTACTGGAGTCGAGATACCTGCATTCTATTGGTTCCCAGAGAGAGGCGATTCTGTCCATATACAACACTTGGGCCGTTCCCACCCACCGTTGAGATAGTCTCCTGGTTCGACTAGCTTAAAAGAGCGTCCAATTTGATTTGAAAAGTGCCCAATTCAACGTGAAAATGGCATATTTTCAATCTTTCTAGTTTGCTACTTCGCAGGAAGAGAAATGATTTGCTCATGATTTACAAAATGATCACTGAAAGAGTAAGCTTACGTCCCGACAAATTTTACACAACATCTTCTTCAAACACGCGTGGTTGTAGGACAAAAATTCATTTTCCTAAGGCAAGGTCACGACTGCGAGCTTCCTTTTTTACCCAAAGAGCTGGTTCTGAGTTTGTAAAATTTTCTAAAAAATGTGGTCTACCGAGTTCCATTTCACAACTGAAAAAGCTCATTGACAGGTACATCAAAGGATGATTCATTAGGGTGGTGTATTACGGATCATCTATCATGCATGCATGTTTTGTTCTTCTCGTTGTGTTTATCTTTTATTGTCTTTTCGGATAACTGGTTCTGTCTGCGTGAATATCCACGTACTATAAATAAATAAATAAATAAAATAAATATTTGCAACTACTCGAACATTCGCTCTCGAGGGGCCGCACAACCGCTTGCTATTGGGGTGAAAACCTGTTTCTATGTACATCCATGTATATACATGCGTATATACATATGTATACATGGTATATACCAATTTATTTGCGTATGCACGTACATATGTAGCTAGGTACGGGCTGGATATATGTGGATATATGGCTGCACAAGAATCATGCAACACTCTAGCAGGAGCCGACCTTTAAGCCTAATGGTATACTTCCACAGGACTTCGACAGGGTTCAGGTAATCGCACCGGGGCCTCTCACCGGCCAATCGTCGCAGCCCGCCACACCCACTGCAACAGGTTCTCACCGCAATACCAAGTAGTTATGCGACCCGTCGAAAGCGAATGTCCGTGTATGTACATTCACGATTGGTACTGTCCTGTTAACTACTTCTCTCTTAGTGTTCTTTGTAGGCAGTGCGGACACCGACACAATGTTTAACAACAGCGCCTTTACTACGATAACAATTAACAAATACATGGTACTCACACACAAAAATAAACAAATAAACTCTTCTTCGAAGTCAAGGAGCTGTGGTGTGAAATGAAAATTGACAGGAAAATTTATCGATCCGATAGCAGCATCCTATACTTACAATGAATGAATTCATATCGTACAAAAACACAGGCGAATGTCGCTGAAAAGAGAAAGGAAAAATACAAAAACAGAAAGCAAATAATTGTCGAAAGCAAACGTGCCAATAACAGATCCCTACACATAGAGAAGTTATACTCATACTTACAGAAGTTACAGAAACTCAGGCTACTCAGCCAATAAACTCTTGTACCTCATTGGAAGTGAAATGAACGACAGAAATGTGTTCATTGCATTGCATATAATGCGCATTGACAGCAGAGAGATTCCCTTCAAAACGGCTGCATAACACCGGAACATCGTCCGATAAAGCATGAGGTCACTGAGGACAACAGAGAGTATGAGACTACCAGTTGGAAGACACTCGTGAGGTACAATCACCCTATTTCGACACAAACAAAGAATTCACGACACAAACGGCTAACGAAAGAGGTGGCACCGTTTTAAAGAAGCGATCGATACCTATAAGAATCACTGCAATCAACGACAGCGGGTATCGGGATCGAGCACGAATTCGCAGATGTTCATTGGCAGAAAGCAGGAATCACGGCAGAAGTCACGACTGACTCTGTCTAGAGTGAACACACAACGAGGATGAAGACGTCTCCTCGTTGGAATAAAAAGCATTTAACTGCGCCTAGAAATATGAGCACTTCAAGGGAACAGTGTTCAACAACAAAAAACTTGATAGAAAACATCTAGGAAGAATTTGAAAGCAACTAAAAGTGGAAACAGAGAAAAGAAATTTCAAAAATTAGAAGAGCCTATGAGGAGATTAACATGAAGGAAAGATCTACAATACATAACATTCCACGATGACAGTGAAACCGGGAATCGCTCCAGAAACAAAGCTCTGAAATGGATTCTGATTAAAATGAGTGCCAGATTCCAAAACAAAATGCAGTCTGAAACCTAGGGTTGAAGCCTACAATACCGCCCCTGTCTTTTGGTTTTTCGGCAGAATAAACGCCAAAAACTCCCTTTTCGCCGTTTTACCATAACTCCCTTCAAAGTGGACTATTCAAAAATAAATAAATGTTACCATCAGACTCTAATTTGAGTGGTCTATCCAATGGTGTAGGTGTCATCCAGTGGCTTAGGATAGGAGCAAATTCGGTGACTCTAAGATCTGGTTTTATAGGTCTCAAATGTATTTTTTTTTTCAAACCACTGCATGAGACCTACATCGTTGAATAGACTTGAACTGAATAGCCGTCAAAGTTACCTGCAGAGTCATTTGTTTATGAGAAATATGAATTTCGCCAAATTGAACAGGCGCTGTATTTGTCGTCCCTAAAGAAACAGCTCGGAGAAGGAGAACACTTACATCATTGGATTGATCTTTCAGAGTGGATTTCTATGGTAATATTTCTTTTTGACCAGGCCACTAGGAAGGAGCTGATGGGAAAACGGTGAAAAAGGCAGTTTTTTCTGCGTCTATTCCGCCTAAAAACCAGAAGACAGGAGCGGTGTTGTACCTTCTGCGCTTACTGATTCCCTCACAAAACTGCGCATTCAGTTTTAGATCACTGCTTGAAGACGCAGATACAAAAGTGTAACCAGCACACTAAAATCTAATTTTTGAAGTTGTTTGATAGACGATTTTTAATTACTTAGGTTTAGTTTATAGTTCAGTGCTAGGGGTCGCTCGGACGAATAAGTCTCTCGTAGTCTAATTCTAAATCAGTTTCCCTAATGCAAAAGTCGATATTGGATCAACGCGGATTCCTTTAATTTCACCCAATCCGCGTACCATTATCGACCTATATTATCGATTTTAGTATGAAGCGGCATGAAAAAACGGGAATAAGAGCGGTATCACAGCCATGACGATGCATGCTTGTTTGGTTGAATTTGCTTCGTTGTCTACCGCCTAACATTTCTACTCCCCCTTTCCGGGCAGCCATCGGTAAAATATATCAACAGTGGCCAGCCGACCTAACTGATATGAATTTGTCCCACTAGCCAACATATTCGGTCAAGTTTCAACAGAGATTGATAACGCCGTCCGAGAACTGAAGCTCGCTTGATGATTGTTAGCCTAGGGGTCGTTTAAGGGTCGTCGGCGGCGTCCCTGCCCTATCCCTCACCATAGCGGCAAGCGGCGTTGCCGCAGAAGTGTGCGGGGGCCTTAAGGGGTCGTTTAGTGTGCGCGCGACACGCGACGCGATGCATGTGTAGTGGCTAAATTGATCGAGCGACGCGATTGATCAATTCGGCCACTACACATGACATCGCGTCGCGTGTCGCGTGCATCTAAAGGCCCTCACAGAGTTCTGCGGCAGCGCCGCGGCCCTATGCTTAACCATAGGGCAGAGACGCACAGCTCGCAGCCGGCGGCGTCCCTGCCCTATCCTTAACCATAGCGACAAGCGGCGTTGCCGCAGAACTCTGTGGGCCCCCACACTTCTGCGGCAATGCCGCTCGCCGCTATGGTTAGACGCCGGCGGCGGCGAGCTCTGCGGCCCTTCCATATGGTTGAGGATGAGGCCGCGGCGTTGCTGAAGAAGTGTGTGGGGCCTTAAGGCCTATGTTATACTTCGGCGACGCTGTTGTCCGCGACAGTATTACGCGGGCTGCTACGCACTGCGTAACACTGTCGCCAGCACAGCGTCGCCGACGCGTTGCCGAAGTAGGCCTAAACGGATAGGCCTAAACGACACCCTAGACACGTCGGAAAGGCGAAGATACAGAATAACACATTCGCCACCAGACCCTCTGCGCTACCACCAGCGATACGCTTACTAAACTCTACTAAAGGAGTTACAGCTGGTCGTGCTTGAAAGTGGACTGAAGGCGGGAATATGTTGACTTACCTTGAACGATTAGATGAGAGGCACCAGAGTGCAGGTTGAATAAGGAGTGCTGCATGAAGGGGCTGATTTGAGCCTAAATCGAATTTCTGATATTCCACATAAACTACGAGAAACTAAGAACATTATGTGCTTCCCGACATGAAATATTTCAACGAAAAAGATTGTCTTTCACTGTTCAGTAAACTTTAGAGCTTGAAGTCTCCTTCAAAATACTGTAGTGAAACGCTGACCCTTTCGCTTCTAGGTGGCATAAGAGCAGTTCAGTCGGAATGGTTCGAATCTTTGTTTGAAGAAGCTGAAACATACACCGTCTACTTTTCAAACGTCAATTTCAAGCTTAAGTGCAGTCACCTCATCTGTAGATTTACAATGTCGGCTGCATGCTTACCTCTTCTGAAATATATATCAGAAGGTTTCGAAGACTTTCTTTTCGGTACTTTTCTTTCGACACAATTTGTGTGTTCGTATCTGCGTGAGTGGTCGGTATGGCAATTTCCCGCTGACGGAGGAGAATGAGGAGGCAAATCTAGGCAGAAAATTTACTATTAATTCTCCTCCCAGTGAGGTTATACCTTTCATCTTTTGCTCACCAGGTCTGGCGAAACCAGAAAGCTGCAGATTCTTCAGGCGATCAACCAGTTCAGCGTAGAACTGCTTAAAGGGAAGGACTAATCCAGATGAACTGAGTGCACCTGCTGGTAGGTTCGTACTAGTCCCACTTGAAGAAGATGATGCTGCAATTGTAGTGTGAAAGCAGCAACATTCTGAGCGACACTGCTATGGCCTATGTTATAGTTCGGTGACGCTGTTGTCGGCGACGTCGGAGACAATGTTGCGCGGGTGCTACGCAGTGCGTAGCAGCTCGCGCAACACTGTCGCCGACGTCGCTGATAACAGTGTCGCCGAAGCATAACATGTGCCTATAGAATGGGTGGAAAATAATGGCTACCTGCGTCACAAGTGTTACGGGAACTGCTAGACGTAGACTGCAAAGCACCTGTCCGATAGTTTAGAAAGGGGTTAACTAGGTATCCACGACACCTAGACGTTGAAGGGTATACGTAGATCTCTGGCCATAAATAAGAGCTCTCATGGTCAGAAGGCTCCGTTGAGGAATAGTCCCTTATCTCTCCATCCTCCAGCGAAATAGAGCTTCCGTCCTCCTCATCATCTTCATCTCCTTCCTCCTCCTTCTCTTCCTCACTAATTGCGCACACTAGGTCATCAGTACTGCACCCGCTCGATCTCACTTTCGGAAGATCTGAATCTGAAACAGGTTTCACTCGCAACACCGCGAGTAGGCATTGAAATGTAACGGCAACCTCCTTTTTTCACTTCTGCACCCCCAACATTTTGATTCAACGTTTCCGAAGCAGATGCCATCCTCCGACAGTCAGGAGTAGCCATTACGCTCGAGATCTCGCTCGGCGGAAGCGAATCTGATGCAGATTTCAGTCACTACACCAGCCGTCATGGTAGAAATGTAAAGGTTACCTCTTCTCGGCGTCTGTATACCTTCAACATTTTGTGACATTTCCGGATCTTCTACGATCACCAGTCGGTCAGGAGTACTACATCCCCTTGATGCTGCGCTCGGCGAATGCACATCTGGAGATTTCAGTCACTCACAACGCCAGTTGTGGAAGAAAAGAAGAAAAATAAAAGCAACCTGTTTCTGCAACAGGTTCTGACTGCACTTCTCCAGTACTTATGGTTGGATCTGACGCCTCCTCTTCAACGTCCATCTCACCGCCTTCCGTCTGCCTGTCTGTGGCTTTCACTTTAACATGATTCGCCGAAATCTCCAAGGTCACTTCAGGTACCGCTGGCTCCACAACAACACCGCCTTCCACTTCCATATCGTCATCGCTCTTGCTCGATTCAGCAGAAGTTCCCAGCTTAGCATCGCTTTTTGGCGCTGGATCGTCCGATGTGGCAGCTCTTCTTGACATCACCCTATTGAATACGGCAGCTTTGCTTGGTGTTGATTCTTCCTCACGCGTACGGCACACTGCGAACGGTTCTTCCATTGAGGCACCGTTCTTCGACAACAGCTTGTGGAATACGGCTGCCTTTCTCGTTGTTGACTGCTCCAGAAGTGGCACATCTGCTGGAGGCAACTTGTCTAGGAAGATAGTTTTTCGTCGCTTTGGATTTGGCAGCGTGACATCCGTCGGCGCTTCCTGTTGATGAACATCTCTAGGAGGCAGTTTTCCCAATGTGACAACAACTTTTGGCACCGCAGTCTCCACCAGGCCATCCAGTTTTGGCGACAGAGCCAGAGTCTCCTCAGAAGCGACCCATTTTGTCGGCTGTGGTCCAAGCTTGCGCTGGCGATGTCCTTCTATCTCTGAATTTGTGTCTTCTGTAAAGGCTTCCGCACAGTTTTGCGGCAAGCGGCGGCAACAGGCGGCAAAACTCGTGAAGCGCGCCGCTCACGCACATTCGAGTCTTGTTGGCGGCGAACGGCGGCGGCAAGCGACAAAGGCACTGTACTCTTTCCAGTCGTGACCTATTGCCGCTATTCGCTTTCCCGCCTTCTGTCTGCGCCCCAGCCGATTTCTACCGCGGTAGGGTAGAGCGCAAACAGAACGCTGCTGCGCAAATCGACGGCTCATCAGCTGTCCTAAGCATCTTGCCACAAAAGTTTGCGGCTGCGGCGCCGCACCGCTCGCCGCCGTTCGCCGTCGGCGGCAAGCTATGCATCTCTGCCCTATGGTTAAGGATACCGATGCCGCTTTGCCGCAATACAGCGTGAAGGTCTTAAGTGTCTGAGAGATCGTTTAGTGTGCACACGACGCGCGACGCTATGTTTATTTATTGAGGCATAGACGAGTCTAGCGTGAACAGCGTTAAAACAACAACAAAAAACCGGTGACACGAATATACAACAATCCTATAAATCAAGCAATGCAACACTAATAGATATAGTCATCAAGACATTCCCAGATTATCTGTGACAACCGTTCTACACGCTTGCGCATACAGCATCGTCAAATCGTTCTACTTGCCAAGCAACAAGTTGAATTCCTTAAGAATACTATAGGTTGGGATTGTTATGATAATCTCCCAAATCGATTAATCTCGTCGCGCGATCGATATGGGAGCTTACAATAACATCGCGTTGCGCGTCGCGTGCATACTGGACGATCCCTGATACTTCCTCACAAACTCTTAGGCACCGTTTATACTTCGACGCCGAGCGACACGACGCCACGTAAAGTGGCCATATTGATTGAGCGATGCGATCGATCAAATTGGCCACTTTACATGCGGTTGCGTCGCTTGGCCTCGGAAGTATAAACGGGGCCTTGGCTCTAGTTTATACTTGCGCCGCGACGCGGCGCGGCACCAGGAACGCCATAGGTATCGATTCTTCGCGCCGCCCGATCGATATCTTTCCGAACATGGTTCCGCACCGCGCAGCGGCGCAACTATAAACTAGGGCTTAGGGGTCGAATAGTGTGTGCGCGACGCGCGACGCGATGCCTGGTGTAGTGGCCGAATTGATCAATACCGTCGCTCGATCAATTTGGCCACTACAAATGCATCGCGTCGCGCGTCGTGCGCACACTAAACAACCCTTTATACTGTCCGAATCCCTCAAATCGATGGGCCATGAGGCCGTAATCAACATACGCCCTTCGTATAACTGGAAACGACCAGCGCATAAATTATATTACACAGAGTCATATTCTAGCCTCCTTGATCCCATCTTGTTTACTGTGCACACGTTTTAGAAAAGTGAACACAGTACGTTTTTGCACAAACTCTTCGCTATAACCCTGAAATGTAGTTTGGATGCACTCGGGTGGCGCCATCGGTTTGTGGGGAGGAATTATGAGCCTGGACTGTAGCGTTAAGAAGTTGAACACTGCCTTTGAACAGGGACTTACCATTTTCAGCCATTGCTTGTTTCATTTTCTGCTCAGTAATTCCCTCTTCGTTGTCCTTCGCAAGATGGCAACAGCCACTGAGCTTATCCTGGTCTCTGTGCAGCAGCTCAACTTTGGCCTGTGTCAGAGCTTATTATTTTTTTTTCACAGTTTTTAACGTTCTTTCACGGCGTTTACATTCGAGAACTAAGGAGGGATTGTATCAAATAATCTCGCACCTATGCACAGAGGTTATATGAACCACGACAACGATGTGTGAGCGGGGAGGGTAAAGAAGTTTCCTACACGCAGTCTGCCAAGAGTTCTTCTGAAAACCAGGCAAGAGGACACAACTTTCCTCACTGTGCACTTCAAAATCCATACAACGGGATCGCGACGATTCCTTTTACCGACACGCAGAAAACGACGTACAGGGCTGGGATCTGCAAAATGAAGTCTTCGTAAGCTTCTAGTTTAGCCAAGATACAGGAGAGGATTAGAGTCACAGTTTTAGACTTTGGTTCCATCGTTCTAATATGCACTCTCCAGGTCTCAACAACACGATGTGCTTTACGCTTCATACTATCTTGAATATGCAATCCATGTCAAAAAGTGTTCTGCCTCCCAAAAGTAAAACTGATATCATTAAGACGTTCCCCTTCTGTCTGTTAATTTTTCCCTCTGAACTTTTTTTGCATCTCTTCTATGGCGTAAAATCGCGCATACCTCAACTCTCCGAAGGCCACGTATTCAGAAGTATTCCGAAGTCTTCCGAGCCGTAACCTTGTTATTATCAGTAGACAGATGGAAATTTGAATAACCTTAAACACAGGCTGTTTTGATTATTCCGGAAACATAACATCCAAAATGAGTAGTATACTGTGAATAGTGTGTAGTTCACAAATCCTAGCATTACAGAAACAGATTTCTCAACCTTGTTATTGGCTTCGCCAACTGTAAGGAACTGTGTAAGGAATCTTTTAGAAAGAGCACGATTCGGTAACAAAGAGAGGAAAAGGGAAAAGAGCAGATGTTTTCAATCCTCTGTAAGATGCGCCGCGCATTTCCTTATACGGAAGTTGTAGTGGAAATTTCAATCGTATTTGGCCGATACAATGACTTGCGGTGACCAGTAGACGGACAAGTCAGTGATTTCTTCTTCACAGATAGATTTGGAGCCATTTCACAGACTCCGTAGTGAAAAAGGCTTGATTGGCCTAGGCGAGAAACCCAAACCAGGTATCTGAAAACGGTTGCACGTGACAGCCAGCGCGTTGTCCGACTGCGCTACCGCTTCAGTCAGTCGGATACTCGCTTTCGACGGGCCCAACAACCATTTGCTATTGGGGTGAGAACTTGTTGCAGTGGGTGTGACGGGCTGCGCCGATTGGCCAGGTAAGGGGTCCCGGCGCGATTCCCTGCCGTCCGTTAACGCTCCTGTGAGAGTATACCATTAGGTTTAAGGGTCGGCTCCTGTTGCTAGAGTGTTGCAGGATGCTTGCGTAGCCATATATCCACGTATATCCAGCTACACAGATATGTGTATACTTATATAAGTAAGTATATACTATGTATAAACCTGTATATACATAGGAACAGCTTCTCACCCCAATAGCAAGTGGTTGTTCGGCCCGTCGAAAGCGAGTATACGAGCACATATAGAAAGTTAAATACACATGTTACGTCTTACTTCCTTTATTTCTCTCAGAAATCCTGGAAAATTATATTATGGCCGTATGCAGGTAATCAGTTTCTAAAAGCTAGTCAAAGGATAGTCAATATGACAATAATATTGCTGCCATTTTATTTGTTTCGCTTATCAACCTCATGTGGAAACAGTGAGGCACAGTGGAGGGAGATGCATGTTTTCGCATGCACCTCGAACTTCACTGTTCTTGGTTCGGGTCCCACAGAACCAATCGAGCCTTCCGTCCTTCCGGAGCCGTGAGCTGGGATCAGACTTGACTGGGAATGATATAACATTGCATTAACTATTTGCTGGCCACCGCAAGTCATAGCCTAAGCCAAACACGCATTTGAATTTCCTTCATGATATCCCTGGAAGTAAAATGCACTGTGCATTACGAAGAACCGATTAATAACGAGCATCATCCCTTATTCTTTACTCTCTATCCTTTGCTGCTTGGGTTATAGAAAACTGAGGAAAATGTTGTTATTTCATAAGGATTTTTGAGGCCCCCAAATATGTGAAAAGTATGAAGCGTTAGAAACCTTGGTGTGATTCTAGTTTGGGGAGGCAAGAGCGTGACCTGTCCTAGCACTTCTTCCTATAAGTTTCCTCAAGAGTTCAGTAGGCTCTCGGAGTGTTCTGAGGAGGGGATAGTGGATCGTCAGGGAAAAAATTGCTTCAGTTGGGGTTACCTCCTCAAAATAGGAGACTGCCTAACCCTTATTTTTACTTTCACAACTGCATATAGGTGCATATTCAAGCTGTAGCATTTTGGAAGTCTACATAAACTGAGCGATAGGCCCTTAAGAGTAATAGACATTGCGCTGAGAGGAACTAGAGTTCAGAGGAAGTACATTGCCAGCTGCCTGGAAAGGCAACCGAAAACGAAAGGAATATCCGCAGCGAATGAAACGACAGCCCGAGCCGTTGGTGACGATGCGACGTACTCCAGCTTGTGAGATACGGTGCAGTGGAAGAAAACGGCGCTGCTGATCATCATGGACTCCATGAGACCCAGGTGGTCTACTAAAGTGACTGTTTGCCCCCGGAGGATTGCTATATGGATAACGTTGAGCTAATACCAGCTCCCAGGGATAATACCCTAAGTGCTTCTCTGCCTTGGAGATGCAAATCTTCCTGAGAGTATTTTGCATCTCTCGAAGTAAAACTACATTTCAAAGACTCATTTTTGTTTCGCTCAGAGAGATAAAAGCACACATACCTTCCCTATTGGAAGCCCAGATGGCAGTTTTCTGGATCACACTCTTCTGAGTGTAAGCTGACGGATAGATTTAGCAACAATTGCAAAGCCTGAAACACACGTTCTTTTAATTGCATCAGCAAATAGCGAAGCATCTCGAGATTATAAACGGATTCAGGATTTCCAGAAAGAAAATACCTCACAGTCTAAAAAAGAACTCACTTTCATGCAGCGATTCCGACTTCATAGGATGAGAAATCATGCAAACGGGGTGGTACACTCCAAAATAATAACACCTGGAAATAAATAAATTTGTCTAGATAATGACCTGAACTACATACGATGAGGTTCGTCGATTAATATCTGCATAACATTTCTAGCATTTATTATGTCTCTCGAGGGACACGAGGGACACGAAGAACGTCATATCGGTCGTTCAGGGCTTTCACGGATCCATTGGACCACTCCGGCACGCGAAAGGGACGAATGGAGACGCTGCTGGCGCGACGAACAGAGTGTGGCATAGGTAATTAATTAAGTACTTCACACTACATTCGTCGCGGACGGAGTGTGGAGTACGTAATTATTTACTTACACAACACTACGTCCGTCGCCTCAGTCGCTCCAATCGCTCTTATCGCTCGAAGTATGGGCAGACCCTTATCATTACATCGTGTCGCGTGTCGCGTGCACAATAATGCCCATTTATACTTCGACGCCGAACTACGCGACACCACGTATAAAGGTCACATTGATCGGGCGATGCGGTCGATCAATATGACCAATATGCATGCCGTCGCGTTGCTCGGCGTCGGAAGTATAAGCGGGGCATAAGGAAACAACAACCCGGTAGAAGAACGCCGGGGGCAAATGATCTGACTACTCTACGGCCAACACCACCAAGACCCTACACGGCCTAGTGGACTTCAATGTGATTAAAGCCTCAGTTAGCTCAATCGTCTTTGCTAGCATTTTCTACTGTTGCGAGAGCTATTCATGTAAAAATTCTCTACAGAACTAAAGAACTCACTCTCATGCAGCGATTCCGATTTCACACGACGGAATTCATGTCATCGGGGGTAGTACATTCCAAAATAATAACACCTGGAAATAAATAAAATAGCGTTTTAATACATTTGTTGAAGCATGGAGCGGATGCTGCATGTTGTTCAAGGATTGCTTGTTGCGACCAAAACTCTTGCGCCATGCGGGACTCGAACCCTCACCTTCTGCTTTCCGAGCAGCAAAAAAAAAATTGTTTAAATAATAGCGTGAGTTACTGGTTAGGAGCTATAACGAAACTCCTCGACTATCTTCGTTAAATAATAATTATTATCAATATTCATTGTCCCAAGGCCATAAAATGGAGGTCTAGCTGGGATTTACTGCGTGTCTACGGGATTGTGTAGACCAAACGTTAGAATTGCCTCAACGATATTCCTTAGAAGTAGCATGCGTGGTGCATTCCAAAACGGAATTGGTTAGTACCAATCTTTTAACTTCAGCACGGTTTCTCAGGTACTGGATTGTAACCATGCGTGTCGAACACTAAGTCGCACGGACAAGAGAAATGAATAGGTTAGGGTCAAGTCAGTTTCTTTAGGCCCCGTTTATATTTCCGACGCCGAGCAACGCGACATGTATAGTGACCAAATTGATCGATGGCGTCGCTCGATCAATTTGGCCACTACACATGTCGTCGCGTCGCTCGGCATCGAAGTATGGGGTCGTTTAGTGTGCACGCGACGCGTGAAGCGATGTTATGATAGGCTCCCACATCGATCGCGCGACACGATCGATCGATTTGGCCACCATTCATGTCTCGCGTCGCGCGTCGCCTGCACACTAAACGACCCCTATAAACGGACCCTCAAGCATCAAGCGGCTGCTACATAGGGGTTGCAAGTAGTTACAACGATCTTTTGTTGCGATCAAAACTCTAGCGCTAGGCGGGACTCGAACCCGCACCTCTTGCTGACCGGTCGGGAATCGTCTAAGCCAGAATTCAACCATGAAGTTTGGTTCGGGTGCACGGGACACGCAGGGACTCCAGCTTGGGTGGCCCGAATTCAACCATGAAGTTTGGTTCGGGTGCACGGGACACGCAGGGACTCCATCGACTGCGCTATCCCGTGTCCACTCTTTTTATGAATTACCTAAATATTTAAAGACGTTGACCTACCTTACATAGAAAATCCTTATACAGCTAAATACGCCGGTGCAGCAGCAGAAATATAGCGAAATATAGAGGCATAAAAACAGTAACAAAAATAGCGAAATAGAAATAAACGTCCATATCCCAATTACCTGAAATAAGCTTGTGAAGTTCGTTTTCGAAGTGAATTCTCATCTCTACGCGGTTGATTCATTTCAGTGATCAAAAATTAGCTGTTTAAAATATAGCCAAATGTCACCTAATGGCATTTCTAAAGCTATATGCACTCTATGAAAGCTCTTAGAGATGACACGGAAAAGCTGTCGACGACTACATGATGCTTGTAATCTGCAGGGTGTATTATGGTTATTAATGGCCTTTAGCTTGTGCACGAACAAATATATGCTGACATATTTATCAGCGAAGAACATGTAGCAAAACCATGGGATGTTTCCAGCACTCTTTTTGAAGTTTTCGAAAAAAATAAGGTTGAAAAGCCGCTTGTCTACAGTCTAAGGTATGTCGTACGTATACGCATGACCCGCCCAGTTTTTGATAGATGAATTTTTAATCTCACAAAAATTGATGGAAAGGAGATTAGTCCCATGTCGAATTTTGCTAACAGAAGCTGGGTACCAATCCAAAATCTTACGTTTTAGCAATGGCCTGTCTAAAGCTGAATGAGCCTGACTTTCCTCCTAACTTGAAATAGTGCTATGTAACCTCAAAGCTTTGTTTTGTTACCCACATCCAACATTTGATTCACGGCTGTGATCTGAAGTAGTTCTTGGACGAATGATTTTTCAAACACTACTTGACTCTTCCAGGCTCTGAAGAAGGCGGTTACGTTGAAAAGTTAGCCGGAATAAAGGATATATTCTAATCTTGGTTGGCCAGCTGCATCACATGGGTATTGATACTAACCGTAAAACCTTTCAACGTCTATTCCGCTCCCCAATAACACTGGTTTTGGTTTTGTAGGCCGTTGATTCTCAAGTCCATTACTCCAGAAAGAGCGTCTAGTGAATCTACTTACTGCGAACTGTAGAGGTGGCACCAACTTTAATCGTTTTGGCCAAACTATTGCTCTAAAGATACACCTGAAACTACGAAAGCAGCTTTAGCGACCAAAATCTTTAGAAATTTTCAAATAGACTACTGAGTTCTAGTAACGATATTGCTGCGCAGACTTCAGGACCATTCACATTGCTGAGGCAGCGAGGCGCGACGGCACGTATAGTGGCCAAATTGATTGACAGCGACGCTCGATCAATGTGGGCACAATACGTGTCGTTGCGGCGAAGTATAAAAGGGCCTTTCGCGGATGGGAATGGTACACTGCGTTTGCTCATGCATAAACTAAAACCGTAAGTTCTAGACCACGGCTTTGCTCATGATACGCATTGTGCCAAGAATGCATTGTTTTAGATGCCATACTGCTCAACACCAATCTCTAATTTTGCTTAAATAATTTTATAACAACGACAGCATAGTTTGACTGACTCTTTCAGCAAACGCCCGTGAAACCAGGATTGTTGTCTGTGTCGTCTCGGTAATTGTCTGAAAAGCGTAATACCTATGAAACAAGATAGAAAATAAATAGCGTCATTCTGCCGTTCCAACCGGTACATATTTGCTTTGGAACGTCAGACATGGTACCCAACGCAGCGCGTACGCACCGCGTCGGGAACATCATCTTGCTACTGAATCGCAAAACAGCCACATATTGTGGGTGGGTAACATAGAAAGATCGCGCCGTGCACTTCCTTCACAACATTTTTTTACGCAACTGATGGTGTTAAAGTCACCAGCATGAACTTGTTGACGGGAGAATAATCGCAGAATGCGCTTTATTAGCAACCACCAGACGAGTGTTTGAAGCAGATAGATTCAATAGGATTTCAAGGAAATTCTACTGCGTGTAACAGCGCGGTGATAGTATCTCCTCGTGAAATTCCGCAATGACGCTCTTCGTGTTGACATTCCTTCTTCGTAAGCCGTCTAGGCTTTACTTTCAATGAGGAGCCGTCCATCTTCAAGGTCCGGGAAGTTCGGCCTGCAGGAGTTATTTGAGGAGACTCTTGGGCAAGAATCCTTTTCCTGGTGGCTCTTGACAGTATAATGAACCACCATATCAAAGGCACGCTCACGAGCACCCCTTACGGGGACGATATTGCCCTTGCAGAAGACATCCAGGAGCTGGAAAAGAATGCGCAGCTGTGGCAGAGATCCCTCGCGGACAGTGGCCTGAGGTTGAACGTGAAGAAGACAGAGATTATCAACTCTGAGCAGAACACTGGATCCACCCTAGAACTGCCAAGGGGGGAGTATCGAGAAGGTAAAAAAATTCCGCTACCTCAGAAGTGACCTATCCGAGAAAGGAAGCAGGTGGTAAGAGGCGGATGAACGCAGCCTGGCTCAAGCGGAGGGAGCTCACGGGAATCCTCTGCGACCGTATGTGCTCCAGAACACTCGAAGGCAGGCTCTATAGAACAGTTCTCAGACCTGTCCTCTTCTACTGCAGTGAGTGCAGAGCTCTGGGTAGGGTACAGGAACGCTGAAGGGTGCGGAAATGAGGATACTCAGGCGAGCATTTGAATGGAACCGTTGGGACAGGATGCGGAATGAGGATGTCAGGGCAGTGATGAAAGCAGTCCCACCCAGCTGAAGATGAAGGAGCAGCGCATGAAGTGGTACACACATTTTCAGAAGACCAGAGAATCAACCTATGCAGTTTACTTAGACTTCCAGGCATCCGAACAGCGTCCGTAAGGCACCCCAAAAAAAGGTGGAAGGAAGCCAAGAGAGATCCCGCCGAAGTCCACAGCAGACAAAGCCCTTGATAATATGAGGCGAACACGGACAAGAAGGCCTTCCACTGATAGAATGAGGTGGCGACAGACAAGAGCGGCAGCAGACCCTGCGATTGTGCTGGTCTAAACGCACAAGAAATAAAGTCTCATGCGCGAAAATCTGCTATCTTTAAAGCTCCAGCAGATGAAGCATTTTAAATGTGCCTCTGTGTTGCACCCATATTTGTGATGTATAAAACGCATCCCTTCTGTTAAGCAATTAAAAATAAACAGTGTTTGTTGAAGGCTCAGGAGACGAGCGCCTAGTGGGCTACGGTGGCATACGACAGGGACGAATGGGGGCGATGCTGACGTCTGCTTGAAAAATTCGGTGGTCAACAAGAAACACAGAGTACAGGAGAATGGAAAAATCTGGCTAGTTACGGACCTATCAACGCCAAAGAAAAACTATGTAATTCTATAACAGCAACCGAACATGAGTGACTTGTCTACAAACCAAGTGATCAAGTGAAGATGGCGCTGTGTTGTGGCAGTGCATGGCGCGACCTCTGTGTAGCCTAACACCATTACTGACATCTACTGCTTTGTCTTACCTCTCTTAGCGGCGGAGTCATCACTGCGTGACGTGTGTCGCTTTCTTCCCACTCTTCTCTTCACACCTTTGGGGCGTCTTCTGTGTTCCGGTGACGTGTCCCCGTCGTCGCTGGACGTACTGTACGGGTCCCTCACGGCAACGCTGGACGTTGATTCTGCTGCAAGAGGCAATTGTTTTATTCCTCCCTCTATGACCTTCCAGTCGTTTGCACACGCACATTCAGTGGGTGGTCTACAAATGTCGAATTCGGAGAACATCGACATTGGAGTTGTTGTCGTTGACGTCGTAATCAGAAGACTTCGCTGACTGTAGACTGAAAAGTACACCATGCAGTCTATTCCGAAATAACTACGGGCAAAAAGTGGGAAATGTAGGGCAAGGCGGAGAGGTGTTCCCTACACTGCTCACAGATAGGGACGGAGCAAAGGATGTGCCGAGGACAAGATGTCCGGATCCCTGTCATCACATGGAGACATCGCATTTCCAATCACTTCCCTTAACCTAGCAGCACTATCCTGAACATATTTCGCTCTTGAGACAAGAGTCAGAATCTTGTGCACCACATTTGGAGAAAAAGACTCTTCAGCTGCAGCGCCAAGGCCTTCTTCAAGGCCCGCCATATTGTTCAGTCCTAAGGCGTCGTCCCATTTTCCGAAAAGTGCAGCAACATCTTAACGATATATGTCACGACAACAACGCGATTATCCACTAGAAAGTTCTTCAATACAGGGTGCGTAAAAAATATTGACGCAGTAAATGGCGGTTGTGGAAATAGTAATGCGCAGTAAGTTTGAAAATATTCACGTGAGAAATATGGAAAATGATCTTGCAAACACGCTAGAATAACTCGTAATTGACATTGGCTCCTTTACTGTGAATGCAGGAGCGAAAACGACGGAAAAATTCATGAGCACGCGCCGCAAGTACTCGCTTGCATTTTGTTCCGTGCTTCTAACATGGTAACATTCTGCGACTGGTCACTTCTGTTGAAAATAGCCCAGACCTCATTCTCCAAAATCGCCTAAAAAGAGCAATCCAGCGGATTCACGTTTAAGCTGTGCACGTCTGAGAAGCTGGCTACACCTGCGCGCGTCATCTGTTTACCGTTATCGGACAGAGGTTGATAATTTCGGATTTGAACGTTAACGTGCTTGAACATATTGTAATCATCATCTGTTATAACAGAGCCGTGGCTGACGTTTGGGTTGCTGACCTCTTTCCTCACCAACCGTTTCGAACAGCGCCTAATTCTCTTGTTAAGGAAGTATTCAACTGTCTGGGTATCAGACAAAAAAGGGCCACCGTAACAGTGACGATCATGTTTCTTCAGTTTTTTCGTGAGTGTTTTTTGAGCACAATACAGACAACAAAAATAACACATAAAAACCTAGAGGGGAAGAAGGAGAAAGCTGGAGCTGAAACATAAAGTAGGTGCGTCAATACTTTTTACGCACCCTGTATAAGGAGAATTGTTTGATCCTTTGAAATGAGAGGACGGTCAGCTAGTTTTGCGCAGATAAGCCTTCAATGTAGAGACCAGCAACTCCTGACCGGAATCACCCATAGTCTCTAGTTGCGGTAATTTGAAGAATCCACCTCCTTCTATCAACTGTCTCCACAACCGAACTAGCTAAGAAAATGACTTCAGAGTTCCCCATGAGATGCGCTCCCCAATCGTTCCCTATCAGCTGATAGTTTTTGGGCGGCGCCACGCCAATTAACGACGGTCTCGCGCGCCGCATACTTGTCCAAATAGGGCGGCGCGGGTAGGGCAGGAAGTGGGCGGCGGGCGGGATCGTGTAGGGAACGAACGCCCCCGTAGGGCAAGCACTCGTAAAGTGCTCATTAGGAAGCCGAAGGCGATAATTAGAGATTCCCCAAACGGCAATTTTGGAGCCCTTTTCTGCTTTCGATAAGGTACATGGAAAGACAGTATTTTTTGCGAAAACAGAAACTAGAAAACTTAGCCAGATATAGTAGTGTTCTACTATATTATGGCGGAGAGGTTTTCCCTACATCTTCCTCAGAAAGGGGCGGGGCAAGGGGCGCGCCGAGCGTTGATTGTGGACGAGATTTCCGAGTACGCAAGAATAGGGCTCTTCGACACCTTTAAGATTGTTAACTTCGCTTTGATTGCTCTATCCTGCATCGGCTGCCGGTCGTCGATTCTTTTGTCTTAATTTTACAAACATGGCAGAGTATTGGTCCCTTTTATTAATGTATTAATTCTTCGGCCCTCCTTTGATCCCCTCCGAACTTCGATTCAATTCTATATTTTAAAAGCCCTTGAGTGCAAGACATAGTGGACGCGGAAGCACTTCAGGGTTTTCCACGCTCCAATCGTCGCCTATCAGCTGTTAGGTTTTTGGACGACGTCATCCTAATTGACGAATCCGAAAACTGCGGCGCAGTTTTTGCGCACCACAAACTCGTCCAAGTAGGACGGCACAGGCAGGGCATGAAATGGGCGGCGGGCGGGATCGTGTAAGGAACGCACGCCCCTTTCCCACCAATCAAGCTGTCGACTGTGCACACCCTCCCCCTGGATGACCCGTCAAATCGATTGCGACGAATTCGTTGGAGAGTGTACTCCGAAAGCGCCAGTATTCAGAAAAGAAACGTGGCCTTCACCTGTTCCGTCCACATCAGAAGAGTCGGCACTGTATCCATGGGTGGAGGACGCGGGTTCCGTGCTTGGTGGTGACTCGTCTATTCCTTGCAGCCATTCAGCCACCAATTCGTCGTGGAGGTACAGTGAACCGGGCAGATAGATTGAAGGATCAAAAGCAACCATTGGTGCCAGCGGAGGATTCGATGGTGCCTGCTCTGAAATGGCAGACGTACTTAGATCAATGTCGTCGCACTCTTCTCACCGTGCAAAAATCTGGAGCGAAAAGTGCTTCTTGTAGAAGAACTATAAGATCAAAAACGCGATGTTCTCGCACTGCCTGGGCACTATAGTTCTGCTCGTACGACCTAATCGAATAGGCATCCGAATGATTTTCATTTGAATTTCAATATTCGAATTTGAATATTCAAGAAATCGCGTTTTTCGAATGTGCCCGAATTCGAGTATTTGGAAAAAACGTTTTTTTTTTTATTCGACGGCGCCCATTCGACTCAATTCCAGTGGCTGAAGGAATATCTAACATTCAAAATCTATGCGCATGAGCGTCTACACTCATGACAAACACTTTTTCAAAGAATTTTCTACCTGAAAGTTAGACCACCAATTTCTATGGAACGCTAAGGAGTACTAACGCTATTCAACCGCGCTGACTTGTTTTTTACAACAAATGTGTCGTCAATTCTTTGCTAAAAGAAAGATTTTAGTTCCATTTCTCTATGATGACGATGTGATCGACAAGGCAATCTATTTTTTCTGTTCCCGAGAAATGCAAAACTTTGGGCCGAACCGGGATTCGAACCCGGGACCTCTCGCACCCGAAGCGAGAATCATACCCCTAGACCATCCGGCCACGTGTTCGGTCCGGGGCTTTCGATGTCTTAGTTTTGCTCGCCATCGACGGCCATCTCCTCAAATATAATACTAGCACTAGCCAGTTATGCTTTTTGTGCTAACACGAGGTTTTAGGTGGACCTTTATGCAGCAGCGCCTGACGTTTCGACTTCTCGTCGTCTTCAGAGGCCAATTAGATCCACCGCAAGGGCTGATGTTCTGAAGATGACGAGAAGTCGAAACGTCAGGCCCTGCTGAATGAAGATCCACCTAAAACCTCGTGTTTGCACAAAAAGCTTAACTGTCTAGCAACTTACAATGCCAAGGTTTGAGGAAGAGAGATGTTGGAGATTATTAACACTAGCGTTTTGATATCATGCACTGCGTATGGAATGAAACCTCAAACCTGCAGTCGTGCAAAGGGAAATGCAGCGGCGTCGAGTCCCATTTTGCTCGTCTTCAACATGGTTTTCAATTTGCATTCTTAGCAGGGAATGCCTTCAGTTTTCAGTGGAACTTTGAAGAATAACCTAGGTCAAGTGAAAGAGCTTAAAACGGTGGTCTAGTGGTAGTGCGCTCGCTCGACAAGAGTCGTCTTAGGTTCGAGACCCGAGGGTAACATTGGCTTTGCATATGTGATTTATCGTCGATTAGGCCCGTTATTCGCATTACCTGCATGTTTTTGGACGAACATTTGGTAATAACCGTCATTTACATCGACGCCCAGCAATTTGAGAATTTTCAATTCGAGATAAGCAAAAGCAGATACAAGATTGTGATCGTGATCAGCACCACAAAACCCCTCATGCCCAAAGTATAGGCAAAATAGCAGTTTGAGGTAGATACAACCTGCATATGGTGGGCGGTGGATTTCACAGTAGGATGAGGGGGGGGGGGGGGTGAAAGAACTCCTAGTGTTCGAAGTTTGTTGGCCTGATCTAGGGCGTCTTCTGAACCCGGACAACTGTTGTGCAACGTACCTTACTGGCCTACCTTACTGGTCCCACCACTTACTGTCCCCCTACATGCCGCACCTTACTACTGTATCTTAAGGGCCCTCCTTTACCGCCGGTCCCTCCCCCCCCCCCCCACCTTACAGGTTCCCATACTTACGCCTCTCCACATACTGGTCCTCCCTTGTCGAAATCTTACTAGCCTCCTACCTCACCTACTGCCCTACCTTACTAGCTCTCTTTAGTGATCAATCCCATAGTGGTCCCTCCCCCTACTGGTCCCCTTTAAAGAGCCTCTACTTACGGGATCCTTAACATATTGATCCTCGCTTATTGATCCCCTAACAACCTACTCTAACCATTTGCTGTTCCTTCTTAGTGGTCCCCCTTAACTGGTCCTCTTTCTGGTCTCCCTTACTGTCTTATCACTTGAGTGTTTCCCTGATTGCTCCGCCATCTCTTCTTGTGGTGGCACCCCGTTACAGGACGCCAGTGACACGTCTTCTAAATCAATTTCCATGTCGACAACATGTTTTCTGACTTCGGACATACGTAGCGCGACATTGGTGACGAGTATTTGAACCCGGACGCTTGTTGGTGACGTCCATGAAGGTTCACGGATCGACGGACGCACGAACAGACGAAAAGCAGCTAACTCCTTCATATCTAGTAGGATTCCTCTTCATCATCAAACACTTCAGCCGCTTTGATGACCAGAATACACCCTTTACTGGCTCCCGAGCTCGGAAAAAATTCCACCCAAACTATGGCTAAGGGTATTTATTATATGGGTGCCGATCACCAATTTCATTGGTTCATGAATTTCGTTCTATTGTGGCAGGTCGCTGTAGCAAATTTTAAGCACTGCCACTACGGCGTGAGGTAGGGTGGAGAGGTTGAGCACATTCCTCCCATACTTTGTGCAGTGGTGGTAGGTAGTTTATGATGCTGATCCCAAACTGCCATTCGTATTGACCTACTTTCTTCAGTCATGCCGTGTTGCAACGGGAGCGGGCTGTATACGGTGAACTTGAAGATGGTTTGTTGATGTATCACTGCTGCCAAACACGACTACAAAGTTATCTATGTACAAGTAGTGACTTCGGTCTAACCCTGTGAAGCACAGATGCTATTACTTCTTTCCGGCATGGTTGTATGTACTGTTGATTTGAATAAATGAGAAAGATGATATACGAGTTAATATGGGTTACAGCTGAAAACTCTATGAACGCGATTCCCTATTTCGAGCTATAGTACAATGTGACTCTCACCTCTAGAAGCATTGTTGTTTCCGTCGATCGAATTGTTTCCGCCATCAGTCACCTCCATCGTAATATCCTCAACGCGTTCACTGTCGTCTTCCATCTAGGTACACGTCGCAGTGATGATTTGTAAACTACGGATCAATTCAAGGGAGATCACAAAGACAAATTAGCTGAAGATTGCGCTGAGTGAATCACATTCACTGTTGCAAAAAAAAAGAACATTAGCGTTTAAAAACGCGTTGAGTATACCAGAACTGATACAACTTGAAATACGATCAACTCATACACCTGTGGTTGTATTGGTTCACCCTGGGCGTGGTACACCAGCTTGTGACGAAAATCAGAATATCAGCGAGAATAAGGTACGTCAAGCCTCGGACCGGTTATTTTGTGACTGAAGAACCCTAAGTGCCCAACCTTCCACTGGGTCGACGCCCTTCTATAGGAGAAAAAGGAGCGTCCAGTAAGGCTATTCTGTGGGGCGAAAGGTTGGTGTAGCAGCTTCATTCTTCTTCCAACTATTTAGAACTACGTCTACCTTTTTCAGAGGTCTTAGATTTCAGATATAAGTTAATATACACAATTTCAAGTCGAATTGGACACTTTTCACGTTAAATTGGACACTCTTCAAAGCCGGTCTATGACCATTGAAATCAAACTGGACGTCTTCCAAATCGAGACGAGCTTCTTACAGGTTAAACTACAGACTCTCCAAGACAGTTCGAATAATTTTTTTCTCTGAGGAAAATTTAGAAATACTTTTTACTTTTTTACTTCAGCTGCCCGAATGAGTGGGATAATTTTATACAAATTTTATTTTTGAGAAAAAATTAAACTTTGTTCAACGCTCAGTTTGATTTCAAAGTTCATAGGTCAGCTTAGAAGAGTGTCCAGTTTGACGTAAAAAGTGCCCAACAATTCCCACGATTCGTGCGCCGATGGGCGATGTAACCTTGAAGGACATGTTAGAAGACTTCAACAAAGACTACACTGATCTAGTAAACGTCATAACAACGATTGCTATCCAGACGTTGATTCCAACTACAATTCTCGTCGGACGCCACCCGAAGTCCTCCCGCAAGAAGAAGACGAATGAATCGTCAACGAATTTATTTTGAGTACACTACTGTTGTGCTAGAACGAATATATTCAAGGAATTAATCGAATTATTAATTCGAATAATTATTGGAATAGTCGAATATGCGGTATTTCTAGATGCTAGAATATTCGTTCGAATTCGAACATCGATGGTTTTAAAAAGTCGAATATTCCTTCGAGTTCGAACACCGAAAGAGAGCCATATTCGAATGTTATTCGAAAATCGAATATTTAGCTTTATTCAAAAATCGAATGACTTTATTCGAATACCAAATAGGCTTTCAATCTTGAAGCACAGAAACTGATCCGAACAAATTGCTCGACCATTCGAATATTCGAATAAACGAAAAACGTGGCTTACTCGATCTTCGATCATCGAAAAAAATTGATGAGCGAGCAAATTTGTTCGCTTGAAAATTTTCGACATCGAATTTATCGTCCATTCTTTCGTTCAATATAACTTCTCGAAAGCACAACTATAGGAGTGCACCACCTTAGAAAAGCTATGCAGAAGAAAGCGTTGTTGCTGATTTATTTAACTGGCTCTTGATTTGAATTTTCTAAACCTTCAGGTGTAAGTGCCAGATTGACGTATGCTCTGAACCTACGCAGTCTAAGCTACAAATTATGCAACAAAGACAGTTATCAGATTTGAAATAGCTCCACTTTACTTGCGACGGGATGGAGCAAAGACATAGAAGCTGGTGAGGGAAATACCTTGTGCTCATCGGTCGCACTCCCCTGAGTTACCGCCGTTTCCTCTGCAGTCGTCTCATGTCCACCACTCTCTCGAGGAGCAGATCCGTCACGTATCTGCTCCATCTTCTGAGAACAGGTTATAGCAATTCTAGGATTTAAGGCACCATTTATGTGCCAAAAACAAAAACTCTGCGACAGTAATCGTGATGGGCAGCGCAGCCTAGATTATCGGTGCCTTAGGTCCGCAACAGAATTCTGCGTTTTATACACCGCTTTGTCGCCGACCACACCTCTCAGCGGGAGCGATTCTTGAATATATACGGTTAAAACTACTGTGCCGGCTATGTTTCACGAAGCGGTAGGCGGCATCGCGACAACAGTTCCTCAGCGTGGATCCCACCACAGTATGTCGCGGGTCCCTCCACGATAAGAACAGATCGAGTTGTGATGCCGCAAAACTCTGTTGCAAAGTACGAAGCAAGGCTGCTATTCCAGCTTATGTTAACGTCAGTATTTCAAACTTCGTTGCCACCATATTGGTGCACTAAGCTAAGTATTAAAAATCATCGCCCGCTCTCCTCATTACCCCTTTTTTATCCGTTTTGTCTCATGGAGTCGACGTAGAAATAGCGTCAAACTTAAGTTCGCATTCTAATCGAAGCATACACACACAATAAAACATAGCTTACTATTTTGGTATAATTTAACACAAAGCGGTTGGTTGGACAGGAAACTCGATGCTTTTGCCAACAGTGTCCTTAAGTTTCTCAAGAGCCAGAACATGTCCTGGTCCGAATCGGAGGGGTTATTGCTAGAGAGGCGAAACAAACACGAACGGCGTGGCCTCTTCCAACTAGAAAACTCTAGTGAGCCAAGTGCCCGTCCCCACTAGGATCCACATTTTCTTCCTTCATTATCCAACTGTATAACCCTGTTTCTCTAGTATTTATAGTCTCTTTAAGACACATAAACCTACCCAGGACCGCGGGATAGAATACATGGCTGTCGCGTGCATCGCGAATAAAGGGTTTGGGCCCTAGGTATGTAAACCAAGCCTTCCCTGCCTTCGAAGTCGGTGAATTGGTATTCGTTTTAGAAGGACAAAACAACGACTTGCTCAGAAAAGGGCCATTGCAACTCATTGTAGAAGCCCAACATGCATTCAAATTACATACAAGATATCCCGTAGAAGTAGAATACACACAGGGATTGGGACTCAATAATGCCTACCTTTATTCACGCTCCGTAGTTAAAGGTATTTGCGACGGTACGCTCTACCGTTCCTGAACAAGATTCTAGCCTGACGCATTCTGATAGTCCTTCATTAAATCAATGATAAGATAGCAGCATAAGAATACTTGTGCAATACAAAATATCATACAATCGTTTGAAAAAAGGCTACTTGATGGAGACAGCGGTCAAGAGAAGAAAGGCAAGGACTAGAAACAGAACACTGACAATTCAGTATTTCCTTTGTTTCACAGCTTCACTAGAAAGAAATGCTTTGGTCAAGGAGAATGACATGTAAGCGGAATAGAAGTACAATCGATTGGATCAATGAAGACACCAAGGCATCTTGAAAGCATCTATGCCTATAAAACAGGTTGATACATGTACAACAAGCACAAAAATCGTAAGTAAGCTAGAACACACGCCAAAACAAAAACTCTCTCACTCCGAAATAACCTGATCTGCAGAGAATAGATGAAATCAATCGATATCGATACACATACAGATACGCACAAACACTCCCTCTAAAAAGGTGAGAGAGATAAGATATGTAGATGATAGGTGCAATATTTTCTCGATCCCGACGGCCGTTGCACCACGTCTATAACATTAGTTCTGAAACCGTGCGCATGCTGCGAGACATCTGTGAAGCGTCTTCTGACTGCGGATCTTCGTTGTTGGGTGTGTGCTCTACGTTGCCTGAAGCCGGGCGCTCGTTGCACGTCTGTGAAACGTCGTTGGAATTTAGACGCCCGCACTGCGTATTCTGAATTCGTAAGCTCGTTGAACGACATCTGTGACACGACTCTAGAATCCGGGCGCCTGCACGATCCCCATCCATGTCAGTGTGGGCTAAAAATATAGTGATCGGCTGTCACTCCCGACAATTGCCTATGGTTAAGCGATTACCGGCTGGCAACCTTCTGTAGATGGTGTGTGGCAGTTCCCTGACAGCTAACCCCGTCAACTAAATAGACGGCTGCCGTCAGCTTCGGGTCGCAATTAGGTGTGAAGGTTTATCACGGCCTGAAAGGAAGAACAATCAACCCGCTGAAAATTTATAGACGGGCTTAAGCACGGCCAACTTTCCAATGAATGAAAGGTCATCTCCTCATATCTACCACTTTTGTTCTATCAATAAATGACTCGTTATTGTATGAAAAAATCCCTAACGAAGCGGAAATTATGGTTGGTTATAAGACTAACCGAAAGTGGTATTACATATGTCCTAACTTTATATCAATTCCACTATAAAATCACTTCCATTTCACAACAAGTTACAGTCGCCTCAAGTTTTCAGATTTTGAACTTATTTTCATCTTTCCATGCTCGAATACTGTTTTCTCTTTCCATGCCTAACTTAAACAACTTTCTCCCTATCAGTCAATATCAAGCCACCGACCAGGTTTTATATTAAAGTTTTCAGATTTTAAACTTCTTTTCAGCAACCAACATGCTCAAATACTGTCTTCTCTTTCCATGCCTAACTTCAACAATTATCTCCCTATCAAGTCACAGACAAGGTTTTATATCAACGACAAGCCTACAGTTCACAAACGCCTTTGGATTTAAACTGGTCGGAAGGGGCAGCGTTAAAAGAGCGAAACAAAAAGCAACAAGTTTGTCAGTGAAGGCTAGAAACTCGCAACAAAATCGTTTGGTAGACTCCATAAGTGTATCGTTATTGTAAGACAGTGTCCCAGTAAACTGGTGCACGCTAATGCATTCAGAAGACGACTGCAGCCGTGGGTTTGAATCGACTGTGTTGGATGTTCTAAGAACGCAAATTGAAAACCGAGGGAGACGATTGAAATGAGACCAGTGCATCTACCTTTTCACGACAAAAGTTCTAAAGTTTCACCTTGACGTAGCTCATGATGGTGAAGTAATAGTGCTTGGGAAGTTTGCGCCGATCAGGAGCAGGGTCAAGACAACGCATGTCAGCGAGTACCGTCACTCACGCGAATGTGGCCGGATGGTCTAGGGGTATGATTCTCGCTTCGGGTGCGAGAGGTCCCGGGTTCGAATCCCGGTTCGGCCCAAGTTTTGCACTGAGCGTAAACATCAAAACTAGCCAGGACTGCTTTACAGTTCACGTCGTTATCCTATAGAAATCAGAATGAGACCTGGCTCTCCTCAACACAGACAGGAGATGGACTCGTCACGTGAAATTCGCAACCATCTGATCACGTCATTGTTGTGAATACCCAATTAGGGTCTACATCTATAAACGTGTGGCATTATTATATCAATAATAAGAACAAATAGGAATGAATGATAACACGTTTAGGTGAACAATATAAGATAAGCACCGTTGCATAGCATCCACTGGTATGATCTGACGATACCGCAAGTAGGTAAATAAGATAATGCACAAATACTACACTCTAGCCGCGGTACACCCTTTTAAGTCTAGCGGTTATCAACCTGAGCTGAGCAATATATGTCATGCTTCTATGCTCCTCCCCTAGAAATTCCCTATATAAACTGCTGTGAATTATTGTTTGTGTTGTGCTCTGATAGTTGTAAAGTAATAAACACTTATTACAATTCGCTACAGACGCATCCGTTGGTGAACCACCAAATTGGTGCATCGACCGTGGTTTCAAACCCACGCCAATTGCCTCTGCGCTAGCTCTCCCAGTGAGAGACAGACGGCAAATAAGAACTCCAATAAGCGTTCCTTCAGGGAACTAGGAGATCTTAGAAGACTTCCCCCGGCGTTCTCTTCAGGAGAACCCAGGAAGCGATCAACCTTTGTTTCCACCGCTAGGGAAACAGGGTTCTCTTTAAAAGAGCTCAATAAGCGTTCCTTCAGGGGACCAAGAGATCTTTTCAAGTCTTCCAACGGCTTCTCTTCAGGAGAATCCAGGAAGCGATTGATTTTTTTTTTTGTTTCCACCGCTAGGGAAACAAAATCTTCAAAAAAGAATTCCATAAGCGTTCCTTCAGGGAACCAGGAAATCTTTTCAAGTCTTCCTACGGCTTCTCTTCAGGAGAATCCAGGAAGCGATTGAATTTTGTTTCCACCGCTAGGGAAACAAATTCGTCAAAAAAGAACTCCATTAAGCGTTCCTTCAGGGAACCAGGAGATCTTAGAAGACTTCCCCCGGCGTTCTCTTCAGGAGAACTCAGGAAGCAATCAACCTTTGTTTCCACCGCTAGGGAAACAGGTTTCTCTTTAAAAAGAATTCCATAAGCGTTCCTTCAGGAAACCAGGAAATCTTTTCAAGTCTTCCTACGGCTTCTCTTCAGGAGAATCCAGGAAGCGATTGAATTTTGTTTCCACCGCTAGGGAAACAAATTCTTCGAAAAAGAACTCCATTAAGCGTTCCTTCAGGAAACCAGGGGTACTTTGAAAGCCTTCCTTTAGCTTTCTCTCGCGAGAAACCAGGAAGCAAATAAATTATTTTTTCCATTTCATTGAAAAAAGATAAAAAAAACGACAGTTTTCATTGGTTATACCTCACCTGAGGAGCCGAGAGAACTTAGCGAAACGTTCGCCAACTGCGCCTACCCCACCTGAGGAAGCCAGAAGAGCAGCGAAAAGTCCCGCGTGGCAGGAAGAGACTTCTACTTCGGACCTAACGAAGTAAAATTCAAAGTTTACTGATAAACTTTGGGACGACGCCCCGGAAGCAACAAAGATGGCAGAAATTCAGGTTTAGAAGACAAAAATGACGAATGCTTGCGGACTTATTAAGGCAAGCGAGGCAGAAGTCAACCGTCTGGACCAGCCATTCGCGTTCCCGGAAGAAAGGAATGATTGTGAGGAGTACATCAGAGAAAAGACAGCACAGCTAAACTACCTGATGAGAACGGTAATGAGCAACAAGCAGTACCACGACAACTGCTTAAAGGAAGCAATTGAGACAATAAACTCACGACCTACCAAAAAAGAGCGTGAAAATCTCATGACGGATTTGGACGACTACCTACAAGCAGAGTCATATGAGCTTGACATCACGGTCATGCGTTGGCAGAACAAAGTGGATTTCAAAAAGGATGAACTGTCTCAACAAGCCATCCTAATAGCCAGCTGTCAGGAAACCGCCAGCTGTGAACAGCCGCCTACTGGCAATAGTGGAAATAATTACGAATCAGCAGGTGAGGTAGCGCCTTCACAAGCACGCAATGTCGCGCTCAGGCGACCTCTTCTCGAGGTTCCAACCTTCTCAGGGGACTTCAGAGAGTTCAACGCCTTCTAGTCGGTATTCCAGGCACTTATACACAATGATGCCAGTTTAACTGACCAAGAAAAGTTCCTGTTCTTGAAGCAGGCTCTCAAAGGCGAAGCTGCGGCATCCATCACCTACGTACCCGTGATAGGGGACAAGTACTATGGGGCCGTCAACATCCTCAAGAAGCAGTACGACAGGTCGGCAAGTATAGCTGATATTCTCATAAACGAGATCGAAAAAATTCCGCGTGCTCACGATACACCCAGGAGTTGTCGTGACACCCTATCCGCCATTACCTCACGGATCATACACCTGGAACAAACAGGTGTATCACTCAATGCGGACCAAGTATGGCGCCGCATGATCCTCTCAAAATTTACGGAACACATCTGTAGCACTGTGATAAGGAAAGAAACCGTTGCCGGTATATCCTTCGAAGTCAAATATATTACGGAAGCCATTGACGAGATCATCACTCTCCAAGAAACAACGGAGCTCACAACGGCGACCTTATTCGGAACGTATCCCCACGATACTGACAACGACCGGTTTTCAAGACAAAACGAGTCACTACAGATCGAGCTGCGCTCGCATCGGAGGACATTGCCTCTATGCCTTTGTGGTGAAGTCCACCCGCCACAGTACTGCACTGCGTTCTCAACTCCTGAGGAACGCAGAAACGAAGTCAGCCAACGAAAGCTTTGCTGGAAATGCTTTAGCGAAGGGCACAACTCAAAATCCTGCAAAATCTTTGGTCCCTGTCCAAGATGTCGAGAGGACCACCATTCTTCTCTCTGCACCTCAAGCGCACCCGGAGCAAAAAACCGTTCATGCGGACAAAGGCATAGACAAAACCAACCGCCAACAGTAGCCCATCAAGGAGCAGTAAAGGTTGTACTGCGGCCGAAAAACAGCCGCACCATGCGACACGAAAATGGCACTGAAAGATCGAACCGGTGTGGAGCAGCTCATTTCAAAGTTTCACCTGGAAGCCTCATCGGTTCAAAACAACCGATTGTCAATCAATGCGTGCTACAAATGGCCTCCGCATTGATACATATTCAACGAGTCAGAGGTGGACTATCAACCGGTAACTGTCCTTCTCGACTCTGGAGCTCAAAGAAGTTTTATAAAGAAGAAACTTCGTGAAGAGCTGCAACTTCCAACTAAGGACTCAAATTCATTCACAACGACAGGAATGGGAGAGCTCCAAGAAACTTTCGAATCCACGGAAGTTCACATTACTCTGAAGAACATTCGCTCAGGCATGAAGCTAAAGCGAGTGCCAGTCTTCACCAAAGAAAAGCTGACCGCGTCGTCAAGTACCGCAAAGCTATCATCAGAAGACAAGGCGTTCATCAGGAAGAAGAAGCTTTCTATTGCCCAGAGAAGTCTTGCTCCTATGACGTCCTCTCCAGACATAATAGTTGGACAGGATCTCTTGAATCAGATCATCCTTCACGACACTCCTATATTGAAGCTGCCATCTGGTTTGGTTCTCACGCCTACCATTTTCGGCTACACCATATCCGGTGTAAGTGGCACAGACAGCTTTGCAATAAAAAGGCAAACAACTCAATGCAGTGTATTTCTCGCACCAGAAGCAAGAATATCTTCTAAAGGCAACTACATGGGCTCAGATCATCATTCAAGACCAGAGTATCAAAGAGCCAATAGTTCCAACATCCACAAAGAATGGAGACCAAGCATCCGATTTGACCATGACAGTGTTTCCAATTCAAAACTGCAGATTGTCACTGGAAATGGAAAAAATCTACTTGCGATTCAACGTCCACGCGAATTCGTGAAACAGAATAGTAAAAGGACGAAGAACCAAAACGACGATAAGGACACTACGAGTCCGAATATCCAGTTATCTCATCAGTCTTCTTCCATAATTCGTGACACTGACGCGTTACCGAAAACCAGGAAGCGAACGAAGATTTCGATGACTGGTAATCTGGAACTCATCAGCTGCAGCTGCCCACATCTTACTGGAGCCGTCCGGTTAGAGCAGCTTCGCCGAGGTGATCATGTAAAAATGGCCACGTCACTATGCGGTAATAGAACCGATAGCACAGTCATTTGGATAGACGATCAACGAATACGAAGTTCCTCAAGGAGACGACGTGCCAGAAGGAAAACTACCAACTTCAAATGCTGCACCTCAACTTCACATAAGGACGTCGGAAAGAGGGAGATTCAGTAAATTTTCAACCTAAATCGCATACATAATTGTCGCCCTCTATTGTTGTATTGTCTATCTGTCCTATCATGTTCATCAATTCCCTCTCGCTTCCTCGGTGCTATAATGTTCTTTTTTATCGCTACCGCTACTTGCCCCTCGCCCCAGTGTTGTGAATACCCAACTAGGGTCTACATCTATAAACGTGTGGCATTATTATATCAATAATAAGAACAAATAGGAATGAATGATAACACGTTTAGGTGAACAATATAAGATAAGCACCGTTGCATAGCATCCACTGGTATGATCTGACGATACCGCAAGTAGGTAAATATGATAATGCACAAATACTACACTCTAGCCGCGGTACACCCTTTTAAGTCTAGCGGTTGTCAACCTGAGCTGAGCAATATATGTCATGCTTCTATGCTCCTCCCCTAGAAATTCCCTATATAAACTGCTGTGAATTATTGTTTGTGTTGTGTTCTGATAGTTGTAAAGTAATAAACACTTATTACAATTCGCTACAGACGCATCCGTTGGTGAACCACCAAAGTCATGCCTAAACGATACCGTTCGTGAATCTCCATTAGCTCGCGTTTAGAAGTGATTTGCATTTTCACGTATCCGAAATGAACACTGTTTTCTCCTATCGGAAAACAACATTTCATTCCCGTTTCGCGTGATTTTCTGTCTGCACCCGTCCATGGACCTAAGCATTTAATACTTTCTTTCACGATCTGCCCGGCAAGGTAATATTCTCAGCCATTTTCCTCTTACACTTTCATTACATGGTTTCGAGACGATTTCTTTAGACCTGTCGTTACAATGACTTAAAAACGCTGTTCGATGTCCGTGGTCAACTATTACATGGTATAGAGTCTGTCAGGGAAACTCAGCGCACAATTACTTTCACGGGGCAAATAGTAATACTGTGAAAGTAGCATTTCGAGGCAAGCATCCATGAGATTCTTAAAGTCCGCAGAAGCAACAAACAACTCGAGTATTGAAGAGCGACTTTTTCGACGTCCTCTTTGTTCCAGAAGATGGTGTACATTCACCCAACTATGTAGCTGACGAAATCCATAACCCACGAGAACACACGTATGGAAACTGAAAAATGGAAGCTCGGAAATAAAGTTTGGAACAAAAACCTACGCGCCATCTCTAATTGGAGTACAAACATTGCAACATATTTTCTTTAGCATTCAACACTAATACGATATAAGCATCACAACAGCACGCGCCCAACTCCTCAGGGTCACCTACAACCGGGACACTAATATAATGGTAACAAATCTAATACATAGAGCCAAAGGGTGCAATCTGTTACATACTTTCCAACAATCTTCCTTGGGATTGTTTTTGTTCAGCCAAACTACGACGCTCTTCCAGTAACACGCGGGACACTTTTTGAGCACTTCTGTTCAGAGTTCTATTACATTGTGCCAATAGTATCAAGTCGAAAAACAGATTAAGCAAATTGCAATCCTACAGCATAGTGAGCAAAGGCGACAATGACCGCTCATAACGAAACGTGCTCCATTTACAATAACTGTGTTTGATCTACTGCTAATCCATTTGAATGTGCGACTGCTGAAAGACCGTCTAGCCTTCAATGAATTTATATAGAGTGGTCGTCAGGAATTATGAGATGATTGATCACTTATCAACGAGAATAACTGTCTGGTACACTGAGAATTTGTCTCTTGGTCAAAAACGGCAATAGCTTTCAAGAGAAGACGGTAAGATAGGGTGATGGAACCGTGCGAGTAAAATCAGGGCTTTTAGATGGGTACTTCACTCCTTACGAAGGTAGGAAAGTCCAAGATATGGCTAATTGTGACACAGATGTGATAGATGGACCATATATTGAAGTTCTTCGAACACGGGCCCGCTTCTCTAGAAGCACCAGAAAACGCTGACGTAGCGAGCTGGTCGGTGGAACGTTTAACTGTCAACATGAAAGGTTCATTATCTTTACTGATGCTTTCACCTTGACTCGTCTCCATCGCGAAGTCCAGCAGTTTCTTAGCAATTGTTCAAAGCAAGAGTAATAATTCTGCATCAAAAAATGACAGAGATGGTTAGTCGTTTCCATCTAAGGCGCTTATCTTATCTTAAATGCCTGTTCAGTTTTTTCCGCTGTTCCTTCATTTTCTTTGAACAAGACCATTGTCTTCATTTGAATAAAGAAATAAATAAACTATCACGAGTACAGGTATAATCCTAGTTGGGGGGGGGGGGGGGAGGAGTGGCTGCGGGACATTATGTACGAATGGTCGCCGCGGACGCGGCGACTAGCGCGGCGAGCGCGGCAGAAGACGTCGCAATTGGGTGACTTCAGCGGCCAGTGATATCTAGACCTGCATCAAAACGTGCACATCAAGTGTTAGAAAGTGTATACAAACTCGGTTTCACTGCGATAGTGTGTCATATTTTCAGCTTTTCCTGAAGAAGCATCATATAAAATTGAGCATTAGAACGTTGCTTAGTTTTATGACTCCAACTCAATTTCTGAACCAGAGCATGTTTTCCCCCAGCTCCTGCAACAGCAGAAAGGGATATCAACAACTCAACCCTAGCGTCTGCAGCAAGTCATGAGGCACAGCTCCCACGACCGATGCGGGCTCATCGCGCACGCGACAGTCGTCGCGAACATTCGTACATAATGACCGCCCCTCGGGAGGAGTAGGTAGGGGTAGGGGAGAATAACCGCAACAGGGCGTCCCTCCTAGGCCTCATCTTCTGCTTGATCTCCTTCGGGGCGACCTAGATGCAGCCACTGGGTTCCAGAACAAATTCTGGGTGGGTGGCGATGTGACAAAACACCAATTGGTCTTCCCAAATCGGTATAGATCTTGACCGGCCATCACAGAAATAATGAATCAGTGTTTTCGGTTGAGTGCTCCAAATACAAGGTAACCCAACAGGTTCACAAACCTTGTCATCTACAGCTTTCTTGCATTCTTACGTCTTCGCTACAGAACCTTCCAATTCAACCTCTCGGTTTTTTATGCTTTCGCCGCACCTGGTTTAAAGTCGACGTCTTCACTCTCATTTTTCTATTTAGGCTGGGCGCTTCGTGCCTCCAAATCCATCGCTGGTCTCTCCGTCAATCTTAACGCCTGGCACAAGATCGTCTAGTTGACATGCCGCCGGACACGAGAATTTCTGAAAACAGCCTTGTCAACTATTTTGTGGCGTGATGGTAGCTATGTAGGTGGAACCAGTGCCAATGTGCTCAACGTCACGCATAGTATCGTCCAACTGACTTCCTGGAACGTCGTGACCGATGTAACTATTCATAAATGCATTCAGGCTGGTCCCACCCAGGGAGTGAAACGCCGCAGTTCTCTCAATCAACGATTTAGCGTGTTCTACACGCCTGCAAATTACATCGTGATCATAAAACGACGGCTAATTTAAGACAGGTCACTGCGCATACAGGTGAACTGGCAGTGGTGGTCCGAGCTGTGGAATTGCAATCCCTTCTATCAAGGACCAAGGAATTCACGAGACCGAGATATTACGCGAGAACATAAAGATCTACCCCCGTTGCACCGCCGTGGGTTAGCTTTTCGCAATGGAGCGTGCATGCATACCAACAATTAGAATACTAGTTAGCGGGCTGCATACCGATCCATCTCGCATGCAGCTCGTTAACTGTTTCAGGACTTTCTGATTGTATTTTAGGGTTTACTGGCTTTCGTAGAGTCACAAAGAAGGAGAAGAGGACTACATCTTCTCTTCCAGAAGAACTGAAGTTGAAGGCAGACCTACGTTTTCGGACTACAACAACCAAAAGGAGCCTTCGTATTGTGTTTCATAACCGAGAAATAAACTAGGACGTCCATACCGGTACTTTCCTTTAGGGCACTTGTAGCACAGAGGGCTAGAAACTCTAAGAATAAGGCTAAATATTGCATTCGATCGCCTACACCCTAGATCCATCTAGATCCATCAATATGAATAGAATAACTTGTTGTTTTGTCCTTCTAGAAGTGTGCCGTCGTTGTTTGGGTTATTTTCCTTCTATACATTAAAAAATTCAAGAAACTGGTGGCATCTTTAGGAGCTATAGTACTTTGTCGATAGCCTTACAAAACATCAACAACCCAGAAAACTGAAAAATGAGACATTTACTTTTATTTAGTGATGAAAATAAAGAAGCAATAGTACAAGTTAGCCCACAGAATGGGGGAGCGGAGGAAACTTCGGGATGAAGTCCAGCAAACGAACCCATTATATGTGGACTGCTTGATGAAATCTAGGGTTTCTGCTGTGGTCTGAAATGTTGTTTTGCCACTGATTTCGATTTTTAGCTCTGCTTTTTAAAATTAGAAGGAGTGGGAGGGTGGGAGGTGGAGGGGTGGGAGGTTTGTAAAACATTGGTTGAAAGGATCTAGAGGAGAACGATTTTTGTGTTCCCGTGAGGGCTACGCAGTTCAGTTTCAATTTTATTAATTAGTATGATTTGTTTCGGTGGAAACATTAATGTTTTTGGATTGTTTATATGTATACGACACCACCTATTTGCTTTTCTCGCTGAAATTCCGCACCCCCCAAACCTGTATCGTGCCGGTTGCTCCTATTTCGGCGCTCCTCCAATATGTTTACAGTGGAGTCAAAAATGAGGGGAGCATTTGCGATCGAAATGAATAGCTAACAGTAGGATAGGATAGGATAGCCCCTTCGAAGTCTCACAACTCCCACTTTCAATGAAGTTCTTAGTTCTTTCATAGAACATCAGGTAAAGGAACAAAACACAATTCAAAGCCTGGACAGAAAGAACAACATAGGTGGTCCGTTCTCATGGTCGAAACAGCAAGAAAAAAGTAGGAACTCAAGGACTGTTCTCATACCTTTTCCGGCCTCCTCGGCTCGTATCGCTGTTCAACAACAGGCCGTTCCACGCCATTTTCTTTCTTTACATTAACAGCCCTTGCAAGGCAATTCTGAAATAGGCAAGCAATACTGAGCAGCTCCCCATCATCAGATAAATTAAACGATGCAACAAAATTAAAAGAGAAAAAGAGCTATTGTTACTCGTTTGCGCTGTAGGGAAGGAATCGACGCATTGCGTATACAAGGCATGCTAATCGATTAAAAGCGAGTGATCGCTGGACGCTGATCGATTTGCAGGCCCGCCGTCCAGCACTATGAGGAGGCCACAGGGGTATTAGCCATTATTCAAAAATCGGCAGCAATTGCGGTCTCGCGCGACGGCGCTCGGCGATTTTCAAATCTTCAGTACTGCTACAAAAGTTCGCGTTAGAGCGCGGCGTCCCACGAGAGCGAGGATCCCGCCACGAGAATGAATATATTGATCGCGAGTCTCGCGCAGGAATGGGAACGCGAATTTACACCGTTTCAAAGAACGAGAAGAGTTTAGCTGAGACTACACCATCAATATAGAGAGTCATGAAGAAATTTGGCAGGGTAAAGTGCCCGCAAGACATTGAAGCTAGTATAGGGTGCCGCCAACTGTGGAGGGGAAGAGGTGCAGTCGCGGCTGGACCATCACGATGTCTGAGGATTGCGCTGGCGCACACCAGGCTGAGATTTCATCAGCATCTGTGCGCCTGGCTGCTGCTCGGACATTCGCTCTCCATGGCCGCACAACCACTTGCTATTGGAGTGCAAATCTGTTTCTATGTATATTTATTTATTTATTTATTTAACATGCACCAAAAGTGCGCTTGAACACAACAAACTAAAAATAAAAACGCAGTAACCACAAAACATTTCTTGTGCGGCGTTAGTAACAACAACATTGACAACGTTAGATCGTGGGACATCACTATGAATACGCTAAGGTAGGAGATCTAATCTTTCCTAAGGATTTGGGGTTTCAGATCAAAGTACTAGCTCAAATTTTAAAAAATATGGCAAATGAAGTAGAATTAGGTCGAAATACTTAAAGAAAATGTTAAGGCAAAGCAGTTTATCATAGGCGTCAGAAGTGAGAAGCTTGAAGTTCAGTATAGCTATGGTGTGATTCCGAGTGAGTGAAGAAATCACTTTCGAGCAACTTTTCGAGAGCGAAGCACCTTGGAGTTCGGTCTAATTTCCGAGCATACCAAGGCGAGCAACCAGCCACATTAAGCTTCCTCTCGGTATTGCTTCCATAGGAACTGAACTTGCCAAGAGTCACTCCGACGAATATGTCTACATAAACGAAATTAAAACAAAAACTATGATAAAAAGGTAAGAAAAAGCGTGTATATAACGAAGTGCTTTGCACTGAAACCCCAATTACCATTATTATTAAAGCATTAACCGCAAACATAGTGATATCAACAAACAGCATAATCAACAAGAAACAAACGAGCTCAGTCTATTAGCGTAAAAATGCATGTGAAAGTATCCTTGCGTTCTGCGCAGACGAAGTTTCATTACGATGCACTAGTCCTGATGTCTGCCGTTAACCTTCGCACACTGTAACGAAGTAGTGTGAGATTGTCCGTGAGTAGGCATAAAAGTCAAGTACTTACCGTCTGTGAGATTTGATTCACCACCAGGAATCTTGAAACAGAAAAACTTTGTCTCTGGACACACATTCGCTGCATCTATTCAAAATTTTCCCGAGGCTATGGCATGGGAATGTCACAACTAAGACCCACACTACAAGCAGGCAACACATATAATCTGTGAATTTTAATAAAATTGATCCATTGCTTCAGAATGTGTTTAATATCTTTGCTCATTACCTAATACCTACCAACTGGGCAAGGTCAAGGTATGTGTATAGATGTATATATATGTGTATATACATCTATACACATATGTATATACATCTGTATACATAGTATATACCTACTTTTATGCGTATGTACATATTTATGTAGGTAGGAGCTGGATATATGTGGATATATGGCTCCACAAGAATCCTGCAACACCGTAGCAACAGGAGCCGACCCTTAAGCCTAATGGTATACTTCCACAGGGGCATCAACGGGGTGCAGGTAATCATACCGAGGCCCTCACATGGCCAATCGGCGCAGCCTACCACACCCACTGCAACAGGTTTTCACCCCAATAGCAAGTGGTTGTGCGGCCCCTCGAGAGCGAATGTCCCAGTAGTAGAGGAGTGGGGTGAGGAACTGGTTCGCAACTCAGTGCGTTAATCCCTTGCAAAAGACTGATGCTGACCTACGTGGTGATGTTTTTCAAAGCATTTCCTTTGGCAAGCTGGCACTTAGCCTATAGTTTGAGATTTTGTTCATCTTGCCCTTGAATTCTAGTGACTTTGTCAAAGGTTTGTCAAAACCAATGAACAGATTTTCATCAAAAAAGCCTGTCGAATAGTCATTTTAGGAAGAGCATTGATTATGGTAAGCAGTATGTATTTACTACTGTAAACTTTAAAAAGCACCGGGGTGCATGGAGCACAGCTCCTTGAGTTGAATGATTGACTCTATCCTAATCGGAGGGCGGGGGGGGGGGGGGGAAGACATCCGCTGTTTTTTGCGTCTCCATTCCCTACCTTGAGATGCTATGAGAACTTCAGCTACTGTGCTATAAAGCGAGCGCATTCATTTAAATTCAGTGGGTATTGTTGTGTCGATGGATGGGATCACCTTAGCAGTTAGCACTTTAGAGTCGCCCCATCCGACTAGAATAGATCCGAACAAATTCGTCACTTGTGTACCAAGTGACGTTTAAAGGGTTTTGAAGGATATTTGGCCTGGAAGAAATCGTGGAGGTAACTTGAACGTAGTCTATATGTATGCCTGACTTGTGGTGGCCCGCCGGTGAACAAACCGGTGTTTTATGCTTCCCAGAAAGCCGAGAACCAGTTCTCCGGTCTCGAAGGGTCGGTTCTCCTGAGCGGAAAATCCTAACCAAGAACGTTTAATCGGAGTGCACGCGACAGCCGGTGCCTCCTCCAACTGCGCCACTACACACCATGATTATGATGCGGTCGAAGCATGTTGTCACAAGAGTTAAAGAAACTCTAGCGAGGATTTTCTGCACGACAAACAATATGGCTCCAGCGAAAGGTTGGACACATCTATGAATAGTTTGTTGGCGGCCAGTTTTAGTTTACGGCTTTAATTTTGATGAACACTGCTCTACACATATTATATACGGCTCTGCTGGGCGGGAGGGGGAGGGGCGCAATTTCGTTTCGAAGAGGGTGTGGTTCCAGGGATGTGCGGAAATTTTTCTGGAAAAAGCGGAAGACGAAAGACGGAACGGAACGCCCGAAAATCGCCGGAAACCGGAATACGAAACGAGAAAACGGAAATGACACATTTTGCCATTTTTCAAAGGTGCATCTGAAACGGCGTCAGAAGCGGCTGCACCTTTTCTTGTTCAGAACTTTGCGAGCAGCAGAATCATCCACAGATTGATGCTCATCCTCATCATAAGATAACACAACAAAGCATGAATTCATAATGTCGTTATGATAACCTTTTAGCTATGGCTAGAGCAATAAATGAAAACAAATTTAGTCTTATCTCACTTCTTCTTCTTTTTTTTCTTCTTCTTCTTCTTCGTCTTCTTCTTCTTCAGCGTTTGTCCCGCTTTCTTGCGGGGTCCGCTTTCCTGGAATACTGGCGCCACTTTTCCCGATCAAATGCCTGATCAGGGTGTAACCTAACAATCTTCAAGTCCTGGTGCAGCGAATCAAGCCAGCGCTGCTTTGGTCTCCCTCATGGCCGCTTTCCGGGCATCTCGAAGTTAAGGCCAGTCTTTCGGACAGAGTCACCGCTTGCACGAAGAACATGGCCGTACCATCTCAGACGAGCTTCACGCAATTTCTCAATTATCGAGGTGACACCAAATCTTTGCCGAATGGAGTCGTTGCGCACACGGTCCAAACGCGTAACTCCGGCCGTCCACCGCAGCATCTTCGTTTCCATTACGCTGAGGCGCCTTTCAATTTCTTTGGTAACGGGCCAGCACTCAGCTCCGTAAATAGCTACAGGTCGAACGACTGCTCTGTAGATCTTCGATTTAAGCCGCTCTGGTATCTTCTTGTCGCAGAGCACTCCCGTCAGAGAGCGCCACTTGGACCACGCTGCACTCACGCGTGAATTGGCTTCAACGAGTAGACCGCCATCGGACGCGATTGCTGATCCCAAGTACTTGAATACCGAAGTACGTGGCAGCTCAATGCCATTTACCTTAATGGAGGTGGACTCATTTTCGTCAGTCGTCATATACTCGGTCTTCTTGACATTAAGTTTGAGTCCAAATCTCTCCAAGCGATCGCACCAAGCTTGTACCTGCCGCTGGAGTTCAACCTTATCTTCGCAAGCGAGCATTACATCGTCAGCATAAAGCAGTGTCCAAGGGGCTGGCCGCTGAAGATCACGCGATATGGCATCCATAACGACGATGAAGAGCAGTGGGGAGAGCGCAGAACCTTGATGTACTCCGACAGAGATGGGAAACTCCATCGACGTACCTACTGGCGCTTGGACTCTACTCCTCGGACAAGAGTAGAGTAGCCGCACCCACTCAATAAGCTCTTCGGGAACATTATGCTGTCTTAAAGCGTACCATATCACTTCACGCGGAACGCGATCGAAGGCCTTCTCCAAGTCGAGGAAGGCAAGATGCACCGCCTTCTGCTTCTCGCGGTGCTTTTCTATAAGTAGACGAACGGCGTGTATGGCATCGATGGTGCCACACCCAGGTACAAAGCCACACTGGTTGGTAGAAAGCTGGACGAGGTTACGAATGCGTCCATCAACAATTCGCTCAAAAATCTTCATGGTATGCGAAAGCAAACGAATTGGACGGTAGCTTGTGCAGTCTGCTGGACTGCCCTTCTTCTTCCAAATCGGAATCGTCGTGCTTATCTGCCAACTATCAGGTACTTTCTTCTCCGCAGCCACCTGGTTGAAGAACATCGTCAGCCACTCAGCTGGGTACCAGGATTTGGACTTCCACAAATCGGCCGCCAGGTCATCAGGGCCCGTTGCCTTGCCTGGCTTCATCTTCCTTAAAGCCGCCTCTGTCTCCTCAACAGTGATGTTCTGAACGGGACCGTACACGGGAGGAGCAGAGGGAATGGCTGGATGGCCAAACTCTACCGTCGAGATTTCCTCGAAGTAGTTTCGCCATCGATTCAAGGCCATTTTGCGGTCCATTAGGAGATGGCCGTTCTCATCGTTGATGCCAAAGAACTTTTCAACATCCTCGGTCTGGCATTGACGGAACTTGGCGAGTCGATAAAGAAATCGCTCACCATCGCGCGACTCAAGTCTCTCGTTGACATCATCATAATGAGTGGCTCTTGCAACGGCCACTGCCCTCTTGGCCGATTTCTTCGCTTCCTGATACAAGCGCCATTTCTCGGCTGTCTTGTCGCTGAGGAATGCATGGTATAACCTCTTCTTCTCACGGACTTTTTCCTTAACCTCATTAGTCCACAGCCATGACTGCCTGTCGACCTTACGTCGTCCCGGTTTCGTAGTGCCAAGTTCGGAGCGTGCAGCATCTAGCATGGCTTCGGTAGCACCCCGCCAGGTTTCTTCGACGGTCGTGACCGTCGGCAACCGAATGCGAGATGTCACAGCTGCTTCATTCTCCTTCAATCGCCACCACTTAATTCTTGGTGGTCCGCAACGCTCGAGCTGCCTAGTGCTCAGAGGAGCGATCTTCATAGTGCAGATCAGCGGTCGATGTTGCGTGGCGACCGTCTCATACGGCACGATCTTCGCATCAGTGACTAGCGCTTGGTCTCGATTCCTCACAAGGACAAAGTCGATTTGCGTTTTAGTGTTCCCGCTATAAAACGAGATGAGGTGGGAGGCCCGTTTTCGAAACTTCGTGTTCACGATGGTGAGATTATGCGACTCTGCATACTCAAGTATACGCTCACCATCGACGTTACGTGACCCGTATCCGAAACCACCATGACAGCAGTAACCGTCTTTTGTTGCTCCAACGTGACCATTAAGATCACCTGCAACAATAATTACGTCCAGTGACGGAACTTCTGCTGTCTTCTCATCAAGCAGGCTCCAAAACTCATCCTTGTCTCTTTCGGAGCAACCAGTCTGCGGAGCATACGCAGAGAAGAGGTGATTCGCATTCGCCGTTCAGCAGCGACAACGACCTTCATCAAGCGGTCGCTAAAACGCTCCACGCTTGCAAACGCGTCTCGGAAGCGTTCGGAGACGACTATACCAACACCGCTGGTGGTCCTGGGACTGCCACACAAAATGGCCTTAAAGCCACGGCCTATGTCCCTTGACTTGCTGCAGGACCACCTCGTCTCCTGCACCGCACAGAAGTCAACCTTTCTTCGCTCCAGTGCCTCTGCCAACTCAAAGGAGCGGCCCGACAACGTACCCACATTCAGCGTTGCCACGCGGGTCTTTCCTATGTTGCGCGACTTTTGGACTAACACAGTTGCCCCCCGATGCCGTCCTCGCATCAGGGACCCTCGCATACTTCTCACACTCGCCGGGCTTTGCGAGTGCGCGTCGGCTCCCGCGGACGCCGTAGCATTATCTCGCAATACATGAAGCACCATCAACCATGTGATGTGACATGGGATCTACATAGGCCGGCCTGTCACAAGGGCCTGTCGCCTGCACTCGAGTGTCCGTGTTCGGCTCGGCTCGCAAAAGCGGGCAGTTTCCAGTGGCACCACGTGGAGGAACGGACATCGCCACCTTAGTCTTAGTCTTAGTCTTATCTCACTATTCCTTAGTATTTCAGCATGCAGTCTTTCCATACATATGTTGTCCCTGCAACGAATTCTTCGCTGATTTTTTTGATGCTGCTAGTTTTTGAACGGTAGACTTAACCAACTTAACCACTTGAGGTTACATACAGATTCGCATTAAAAAAACTGACTCGAATGAGGTCTAAAACTAGAGTAGCCACTTAGATCATTTTCTGACCAGGAAAGAGATTCCCCTCAACGCTTTTAGAAACCTGTGGCATTGTACATAGATGGCGTGGTGACTGCACAGATATCTGCATACTATATATATATATATATATATATATATATACTATATACTATATATACTATATATACTATATATACTATATATATACTATATATACATACTGTATATATATATATACATACTATACTATACCTTTGTCCTTTTCGAATTTCGAATGTTCGAATATTCGAATATTCGAAGGCATCGAATTTCGAATATTCTTTATCAATCTCTTAACAAGTTAATGGCAGTCCTCTTCGAAAACCAGGGAATTGTGACCTTTTGATAAGAACGATGTTTTGTTTCGCGTGTCACTTAAAGTGGCCCAATTGTGTGTATGTAATCTGACAAGGGAAGGGTCTGGAGCGTATGTCCGAAAGGGAAGAGCGAGTCATATAGGGAGAATCCCACCCCCTCAATTAGTATAAAAATGGGTTTATTTTTGCCAAGTCGTTAAACACGAGGAGTAGGGAGTCCGTTACAGTAGAATTCGTGGGTCTTGTACGCCCGCCAAGTGGCTCAGAGCTCAGTGGATAGAGACGTTGTTTCATGGGTGGGAGGTCGTGGGTTCGATTCTCCTGCTCTGCTGCATTTTTGCATTTCATATGTTTGGTTGAGAGTTGAACGACTCTGACATCTATACAACTTTCAAATGTTTTGCCTAATTTTCCAGTTGTACACCGTGGAGTGTAGATTTCTTGCCACTTGTTTATTAGTGACCGGTTTTTTAACCGCAAGGCAATGAGAAAGCTGCTCAGCGATGTATAAACGTTCAACACAGTGATGCACAGGCCCAAAGTGCATGAAACAGAAGCACTGGTCACAATCGGACAGCGTTTAAAAGCTACAGGCCCTCACAGGTATACCAGCGACACCACCTTCAATGCCATTATAGCAAATCCGTTCTTCTTCAGCTACCCGCAGCTTCGACATCTAACTTCAGGATGTTGTCCTATTTTTGCAAGTCAAAAGGAGGATCGTGCACAATGACGTGGGAGTGAAATCATTCCACCCGAAAACGTTATCATATGTCCAATTCTTGCTTGCATCTCCACATCTATCAGTTCATCTTGCGGATCCCAATCTTCTTCTTCCACCACTTCCAGCTGTTCGTCTTCGTTGCTTCAAAGTCCTTGAGTATGTTGGCCATCCGTTCGGCCAGCTTGCTTTCTTCCCTTGAAGGTTCCTTGCCTAAAGGTGGGCCACACTTCAGCGTAAGTAGGTGGATCACCACTCTGACAAGTGCTATAATATATATATATATATATATATATATATATATATATATATATATATATATATATATATATATATCACCTGTATCACCTGTCGTCCCGTTGATCATCGAATTGCTCGAGCGGGTGCCAGCAGCGTCTCCATTCGTCCCTGTCGCGTGCCAGAGTGGTCCAATGGATCCTCCTCGCTCGAGGAACACGAAGAGCGTCATATCGGTCGTTCAGGGCTTTAACGAAGAAGTCCGACCAACGCGTTGGTGGGCGTCCTGGTGTTCTTTTGACATCCCGCGGAATCCAGTCGGTGATGGCTCTCGTCCAGCGGGTGTCTGCGAAGCGCATTACGTGGCCGGCCCACCTAATTTTCGACAACTTAGCCCACGCGACAGCGTCTCTGATCTTCGAACGTCGGCGAAGCTCGGAACTCCGGAGGCCTTCTCTCACTTGCGTGAGTCGTGTCACTCCGAGCATCGTCCTCTCGATTCCACGCTGCGCGACGCTGATCGCGTGTTCATCCTGCTTTCGTATAGCCCAGGTCTCTGAGGCGTATGTTAGGGCAGGAAGAACAGTGGAGTCGAATAGGTGGGCACGGAGTCGGACGTTCTTCGTCTTCTTCGCGACTTCTTCGACGCTCTTGAAAGCTCCCCAAGCCGCTCTTTTCCTCCTGCTCAGCTCTGGTGCTAGGTCGTTGGCCATGTTGACTTCGCGACCCAGATACACATAGCTGGAGCATTCGGAGATGTTCGTTCCGTTGAGCGAGAATGGGGCATCAGAAATCCATCCGTTCCTCATGAACATCGTCTTCGTAAGATTCAGCTGCAGTCCAACGTTCCCACATACACGATCGAAGTCAGCCAGCATTCGCTCCGCCTGGCTGATGCTCGGTGTTATGAGCACGATGTCGTCAGCGAAGCGAAGATGGTGCAGTTGCCGGCCGTCGACCTTCACTCCCATGTCTTCCCATTCTAGTTCGCGCATGACGTTTTCGAGAGTGGTGCTGAAGAGCTTCGGGGATATGGTATTCCCTTGCCGAACCCCTCTCTTCACGTCGATGATGACGTCATTGTAGAATGGTGAGATCTTGGTCGTGAATCCACTGTACAGCTCTCGAAGGACTCTGATGTACTGAGTAGGAACGCCCTGAGTGAGCAGGGCTTCGATGACCGCTTCAGTTTCGACAGAGTCGAATGCCTTCTTCAGGTCGATGAACGTAAGGCAAATCGGCAGCTTGTACTCTCGCGACACTTCGATGAGCTTCGTAATGGTGTGTATGTGGTCGATCGTGCTGAATCCTCTCCGAAATCCTGCTTGTTCGCATGGCTGTCCTTCGTCCAGCGTTCGGCCGATCCTATTCAGGATAACTCGAGTGAACAGCTTGTAGACTACGGACAGCAGGCAGATCGGGCGATAGTTGCCAATGTCGTGCACGTCTCCCTTCTTGTACAGCAAGACGGTCCTGCTGGTCTTCCACTGAGATGGAACCTTGCACTCCGACAGGTAACGTGTGAAGAGCCGTGCCAGGGTGTTGATGAGCGCTGGCGGGAGGTTCTTCAGGTGTTCGGGTCTGATCCTGTCGGGACCGGGTGCTGTACGTTTCTTCACCGACGAGATGGCGTGTCGGATCTCGGAAGGGAGAACAGAGGGGACGACGTATCCATCCTGCGGAAGATGGCATGGGGGCAGGTGGACGTGGCTATCGAAGAGATCGGAGTAGAAGTCGTGGATGACCTTCTCCATGGTCCTTCTGGAAGAGGTGACGGTTCCGTCGGGACGTCGGAGAGCGGTCATCTTGGTCTTGAAGTTAGTGAAGTCTCGGCGGGCATTGCGTATGCTTAACCCTGCCTCTGCAGCTTCAGCCAACACTTCCGTCCTTCTCTCCTTAAGATCCTCCTTTATCGCCTCTCTGCATAGCTTCGCAAGCTCGGACGTCAGTTGGTAGAGTTGCCTGACGCTCGTGCTGCTCCACGGTGGCGTATCACCTCGAGTGTTTCCGGAGACAAACGTCTCTTGGTGGTCTTCAAGCTCTCAGCTTCCTTAGCACTATCGTGGAGATGGTGCACGAAGCGGTCGTATTCCTCGTCGACGTTGTCCATGACGGCATCTTCCCAAAGGCCGGCAAGAGAGGTGTAGAGGTCCTAGTTGATGGTGGTTCTGGGACTCCTCTTCTTGAACTTCGCGGCCTTCTCTACTTGACGCGAAAAGCGGAACCTTGCGCGAAGGAGGCGGTGGTCCGATCCCGTGTAGAACTTGGGGACAACGGAGACGTCGGTCAGGCAATACTTGCGGTTGAAGATGATGTGGTCGATCTCGTTGTGGAACTGGCCACCGGGAGATTCCCAGGTCCATCGTAGGGAGGGAGGCTTCTGGAACTGCGAGTTTCCATTGATGGTCTTGGTCGACATGATAAACTCAGACAGCCTTTCACCTTGCTCGTTCCACTCCAAACCGTGGGTTCCGATGTGAAGTTCTTCCGGCGACCTTCGCGGTCCGATCTTGGCGTTGAAGTCGCCGACGATCACCTTGTAGAAGGTGTGATCTTCCTTATAGAACTTCTCCAGCTCCACGTAGAAGGCTTCGACTTCTTCGTCGTCGTAGTCGGATGTTGGGGCATACGCGACGAACACAGTCAAAGCTGGCACGGAACCACATCGCTTCAGTCGCAGACGTCCGATTCGGCTTGTCAGAGACTCGTACGAATCGATGTTCATGGCCAAGTGCGTGTTGACGAGGACACCAACGCCGCCTACTCCCCTGCTGTCGCATGTTCCGAGGAACAGTTCTTCTCCGGAGTCGTAGGCGGCGTGTAGGGGGTGGTGTCTTCTCGTCTCGGTCAGTCCGATGACGTCGTACTTGATCTTCCTGGCTTGCATCATCAGGTCCTCGACTGATGCTTCCGATGCAAGCGTGCGGGCGTTGTAAGTACAGATCGTCATCCTAGTCCTTCTCAATTTGCGCAGCCTGGTTAGGCCCTGAGATTTTAGCAGCCTCTCCGTGCTCGTCCTTCCCATCGCTGCAGAAATGGGGGCTCTTTCGGGGTCAGGGGAATGAGGCCCTTTAGTGCTGCTGTTTTTGACTGGAGTACACACGGGTAGCTAGTCGGGCTCTGTCGTGCGGGCGAAGAACTCCTGGCAGCCAGCCAGACTGCCTGAAGGGACGGGGCGAGACTTTTGAGGCGGCCTCGAATCGCCTTACGATGTACTCCCAGTCTACCAAGTGCAAGCTTTTGGCCGGGCCGACACAGTTACAATCCGCACAGTCACGGACACATCCACGCACACTGTGCACGAACATGCCGCTCCCGCGCACAAGGAACGCGTCGACCGGACACAGCAGGAGCAAGGAGTCCATCCCCTGCATCCCACCTGCGTCTCTGGGCAGTACACGGTCGCATTTGGTTCGCGTTCAATTCCCCTATCCACCACCCGGGGATTCGCCACGTGGCCCTGCGACAAGCGGCCCGAGATCCCTCTTAACAAGAGAGCCCGAAAGCTCTCTATCGAGGGAGATCCATGGATATATATATATCCTACTATATATAAAAGAGTAAGCGGTTGTGTCTGTCCGTCCGTCTGTCCATCCGTCCTTCCGTCGGTGCATCTAGTTTTTCATAGACGTCGAGTGACTGGGCTGAGACGAGGTGTGACCCATGTCGTGTCGCGTGCATCAGAAGACGTGTCGCCGATGTCGCGCAAAGGGCGTCTGGGTTGAGAAGACATCTCACCGACGTCGCTCGACAGGCGTCCGGGTTCAGGAGTTGTGTCACCCATGTGGCGTAGTGGGTGTCTAGGTTCAGAAGAGGTATCACCGATGTCGCCCAAGTAGTGTCTGGATTCAGACGACGTGTCACCGATGGGTGACCAGTGAAGGAGGATCAGTAATGAGGACCGGCAAAGGAGGGTCCAGTAATGGGGGGAGGGGTGAAGGGGGAATGGAAAGAAGGAGGACCAGTGAAGAGGGGACCACTAAGGGGGACCACTGCAGGGGAGGGTCCAGTGAGGGGGGAAGAGGGGACCCCTAAGAGGGACCACTGCAGGGGAGGGTCCGGTGGGGGGGGGGGGGACCGGTAGCAGGGGGAGGAGGGACCAGTGAAGAGGGGATCAGTAAAAGGGACCAGAAAAGGGGAGACCAGCAAAGGTGGAACCAGTAACGGGGCGGGCGAGTGGAGAAAGAGACCCAATGAAGAGGGGACCAGTATAAGGGGGGGGGGGGGGAGACGGTAAATGGGTCCAGTGAAGGGGACCAGTAAGGGCGGACCATGATTTTTCATCAGTATCGTCCAACGGGTATCAGGCTTCAGAAGGCGTGCTGCTGACGTCGTTACACGTACGTTGGGGCTTAGCATATGTATCACAGACGATATCAACATGCGTCCGGTTTCAGAACACGTGACCTAGACGTCGTACAACGTCCGTCCAGATCCAGAAATCGTTCCACAGATCATACTTTGCACAGCATTCGTGAGAAGACTTATTAAAGGCTTCGTTCGACAAGTGTGCGCGTACTTGACTCTCACTACGCCTTTATTTATTTTTTTCACTTCGGCACAAGTGTAAGGGTATTGGCGGGGTTGAGAGTGAGGGTGAGGAGAATGGATAAAGTTATCGGAGGAACATGATTGCTGTCGGACAGTTAACGGTTTCGAGCGGTCTACCGACACCCATTGGTTTCATTTATGTTTCCGCAGATTAAGCACTTTGGGTTGAGACTCTTACAGTCTGTTCCTCAGGACTTATCGTTAGTAGAACATACACTTCGGAGAATGAAATGAAAGTAAGAGGGCCAAAAGAAGAAAAGAACACGGCCGGATGTTCTACAGGGTGCGTAAAAAGTATTGACGCAGTAAATGGCGGTTGTGGAAAAAGTATTGCGCAGTAAGTTTTAAAAATATTCATTTCAGAAATATGGAAAATGATCTTTCAAACACGACGGAATAAGTCGTAATTGACATCGGCTCCTTTACTGTGAATACAGGAGCGAAAACGGCGGAAAAATTTATGAGCACGCACCGCAAGTATTCGCTTGCATTTTGTTCCGTGCTTCGAACAGGGTAGCCTTCTGCGACTGGTCACTTCTGTTGAAAGTAGCACAGACCTCATTCTTCAAAACCACCTAGAAAGAGTAATCCAGCGGATTCACGTTTAAGCTGTGCTCGCCTGAGAAGCTGTTCACACCTGCGCGCGTTATCTGTTTGCCGTTATGGGACAGAGGTTGACAATTTTTGATTTGAACGTTATCGTGCTTGAACATCTTGTAATCATCATCTGTTATGACAGAGCCGTGGCTGACGTTTGGGTTGCTGAACTCTTTCCTCACCAACCGTTTCGAACAGCGCCAAATTCTCTTGTTAAGGAAGTATTCAGCTGTCTGGGTAACAGACAAAAAAAGGGCCACCGTGACGGTGACGATCATGTTTCTTCAGTTTTTTCGTGAGTGTTTTTTTTGAGCACAATACAGACAACAAAAATAACACATAAAAACCTAGAGGGGTAGAAACAGAAAGCTGGAGCTGAAACAAAAAGTAGGTGCGTCAATACTTTTTACGCACCCTGTATACTCGGGGTTTGGGACGTTTGGCGGCCGCGAGGCCGCTGAACGTCAGATATATATATATATATATATATATATATAAGGTTGTCCCATAAGTTTTTTGCAGTTTTTTTCAACGATTCACTGCAGAGTTCGCCCGGCGGTCTCCTGCATAGCGCTGCAAAGCTTTCGAAAGAGAATGATTTGCTCTATCAAAGCATGTATTGCGTTT